>JAPEKM010000015.1:31541085-31564840 GCA_027575975.1 Cathorops multiradiatus
GGTCAAATAAAACCTATGAATAAATTTAAAGTGTATGAGTTGGTGGTCGGGGTTCTTGGAGGTGTCATGTAAATTTTCCCATACTGTGTCCCAGCAAATATCTTCCTCTACCACAGGGGTGAGGTCCCTTTCCCATACACTTTCCACTGGTAATGATGCACGGGGATCAGAAATAAATTTGTACAGTTTAGAAACCAACCCACGTGTATGATTTTGTGGGGCAAATAACTTATTTAGTGGATGAGTTAGCAAGGGAACACCCCAAGGAACGCCATATGCCTTCATGGCAGATCTCAGTTGTAAATAAAAGAAAAATGATGACCCCGGCAGGTCATATTGAGCTTGTATATCACTAAAGGCACGCAAACCATCATCATTAAATAGATTGTTAAAAGTGTGAACTCCCTTATTCCTCCACATTGAAAAAGAAAGGGGCTTTTTCCCAACAAGGAGGGAAAAATTATTAAATATAGGGGAATGCATATGCCATTTTAAGTCCGCCTTAGTATGATTCATTACAGTATTGCAAGTCCTGAGCAGATATGAAATTATAGGGCCTAAGTGTGTTCTAGCTGCTTTAGGTGGTATGTTAGAGTATATCAGGTCTTGGAGCCTGTATGGTTGGGAGATATTTTCCTCGATTGATTTCCAGGAAACAGACACACTAGAATTAAACCATACATGCAAAGGTCGAAGAACAAAAGACCAGAAATACATTTTGAAGTTCGGTAGACCCAATCCTCCCTGCATCTTACCTCGCTGAAGAGTTTTAAGTTTCAGTCGGGGCCTCTTCCCATTCCATATGAATTTAGCTATCAGAGACTGTAACTTATCCCAGTAACCTTTTGGGGGTGGAAGGGGGATCATTGAGGAGTAAAAATTGACACGGGGCAGAATATCCATTTTAACTATTGATACTCTGGCTTGGAGGGAGTTTGGAAGCTTTGACCAACGTTCTGTATCCTTTACAATTTGGTTATGTATGTTTTGAAAATTATGAGATGCTATGTGAAAAATAGAAGGTGAAATATCTATCCCAAGGTATTTAAACTGACCCACTACAGGGATATTAGAAGGCAGAGGCGTCACTGATCGAATTGAATTTAAATGCATTAGTGATGATTTACTCCAATTAATTTTATATCCAGATAGTGAACTAAATGTATCAAACATAGATAATATGTGTGGAAGAGAAGTGCCTGTGTCACCAACATAAAGAAGAATATCATCAGCAAATAGAGATATACGGTGTTCAGAATTATTGATGGAGATGGGAACAACAGATGGGTGTTGCCTGATTTTTTGAGCCAGTGGTTCAAGAGAGAGAGCGAAAAGTAAAGGAGAAAGGGGGCAACCCTGGCGGGTGCCCCTTGATATGGGAAACTGTGAAGAGAAAGTATTATTAGTATAAACCATGGCAGAGGGGTTTGTGTATAGGACCTTAATCATTTTGATAAAATCTGAACCTAATCCAAATTTGTCGAGGGTAACCCATAAATAATCTTTTTCTAGCCTGTCGAACGCCTTCTCGGCATCAAGTGACAGGACTGAACATGGTAAATCGCTCTTATTAGCGGCATGGATGATGTGGAGAAGCCGCCGTACATTATCAGATGCTAATCTGCCCTTAATGAATCCAGTCTGATCATTATGTATTAACTTTGTCAAAAAACCTTCAAGTCGTGAGGCAAGAACCTTAGCATATAATTTCACATCTCCATTTAAAAGAGATAAGGGTCTGTAGTTACCGCATTCAGAGGGGTCTTTGTTTGGTTTAAGAAGTAATGTGATTATTGCAGTGTTGACACTTGAATTAAAAGCACCTTTGTCAATAGCAGTATTAATCATGTTTAACAACGGTGGTCCAACTATGTCCCAAAAGGCCAAGTATACCTCTGGAGGGATACCGTCCCAGCCTGGGGATTTGCCCTTTTTCATACTGACAAGAGCCTCTTTCAACTCTTCTAATGTGATTGGAGCAGCTAATTTTTCTGAATATTGGCTAGTGAGGGTGGGGAGTTCAAGGTCCTTGAAAAAGTTTTTACAGGAATCCATGTTTAGGAATACCTCAGAAGAATAGAGGTTGGAGTAGAATTTTTTAAAAGCTGCATTAATTTCACAAGGCTCAGTTAATGTAGCAGAGGGTGTCTTAATAGTCATTATAGAAGAAAATTTCTCATTCTGTTTAAGTCGTACGGCTAGTAGATGGCTAGGTCTGGAGCCATTAAAGTAATAATTTCTTCTGGTTCTATGTATTAAAAATTCAGCTCTCTGTCTTAATAAAGAGTTCAGCTCAGTTTTTATTGTGAATATTTTCCCCAACAGGGTGTCAGATTGTGTGTGTTGCCTTTCTGACTCAAGTTGAATAAGAGTATCCTCTAATTCACTTATTTTACGAAGCCTACTTTTCTTAAGATAAGAGGAAAAAGAAATAGTTGAGTCTCTAATTGATCCTTTAATAGCATCCCATAAGAATCTGGGATCTTCTACTGAACCTGTATTGATTTCTATAAAAGTGTTTAAGGAGTTACTAAGAAATGTACAGAATTCCTCATTTTGAAGGAGGGATGTATTAAAGCGCCATCGTGAGGCTCTAGGTGGAGTATGCATTAATGTAATATGAGCTGAAACCATACTGTGATCTGATAAAGGAGAGGGTATAATTGCTACATTATGGATTTCAGAGAAGGAAGTTGGAGATGCTAATATGTAATCTATTCTAGAGAGAGTCTGGTGTCTGGCTGAATAGAAAGTGTACTGTTTTGAAGTAGGATTAATTATGCGATAAATGTCTACCAAACTGAGAGATGTCAGGACATCTTTAATATCTTTTGATGCACTTAATTGGGAGGGGGTTGATTTTTGAGCTGACTTGTCCAAAGCTAGATTAATACAAGCATTCATGTCTGCGCCTAAAATAAGTGAAAAGTCATGTAGTTGCGCTAGAACTGAAACTAAATTAGGGAAAAAATCTGATTCATACTGAGATGGGGCATAAACAGAAATAAAAGCAAATTTACGACCTGAGATGACAGTTTTAATGTATGAAATTCTACCATCTTCACTCCCATACTTTCCCATTATGTTCAATGAAAGGCTACGTTTCAATACTATTAATGAACCTCTGGTTTTTGAATTTAAAGATGCAGAGGATGCCACATAGTAGTGTTTGTTTGCAAAGCGTTTAGTATCCTGTGTTCTTAAATGTGATTCTTGTATGAATGCAACATCAACTGATTGCCTATGTAAGTAATCCAAGCAAGCAGCACGCTTAATAGGGCCATTAAGGCCATTAACATTCCAGCTAATTACATGGAGCTTTGCCATAATGTTAAAAATGTGTTATGATATGCGAAATAAAATATAATGAAACAAAGTATTTCAGTGCAGTCATTTACAAGTAAGATATCTAGATAAGATAATATAAGAGATCCATACCCACCCAAATAACCCTGTCGCCATGAACCCAAAGCCCTCCAAAGAACGTTAGAGGGCAGTACAACATATTCCCCGTCAGCTCCTAACGAGCTTGGTGTACCCCAAAGCATTGGACCCGTGATCCTTGAGTACAGTAGCAACCCTCCATCAAAACCCCCACAATCCCCCCTCATTGATCAGACAACTATATACCACATTGTAATTAGTAGGTCAAAAATTATTAGATGAGCAAAACTATAAGCTACATTTGTAGGCTGTTCCTAAATTACAACGTCAAGTAACTTAAACTAGCGATGATTCAGATGTAAAAACAAACAAACAAACAAGGACAGTAAGAAACACTTTCGGTCAATGACAGTGGTAAGACAACATCAATCTTTCAAATGTCGGCAATACTCAGCCATTAAGAGTCTGCTTAAAGTCTTCCGCCTCCTGTGGAGTTTCAAAGAAGTGGGTGGCTGTCCCTCGCATCACTTTCAGTTTGGCAGGATACTGCAGGAATGTACGGAAACCCATCTTCTGTAGCGCATTAATCACGTCGGAGAAAGCCAGTCTGCGAGCGAAGGTCTGCTTGCTGTAGTCCGGGGAAAACCGGATTGCCGTCCCACCCAACTCTACAGCTGTTTTACGCGCTGCGGCCAGTATCTTATCTCGGTCCGTGAATCGTAGCAGCTTCAGCAGAATGGTGCGTGGGATCGGCTTGTGGTTGGTATCTTTCTTTTCTGGACCAACTCGATGGGCGCGCATTATTTCCACTGAACCTAGCTCTGGGAACCACTTAGGAATAGCGTCAGACAAATAGGACAAAGGGTTAGCTGTTTCATGGTTTTCGGGAATCCCATGTATCCTTATATTGTCTCTGCGCGAACGATCCTCCAAATCAGCAATCTTGTTCTCCAGCTTAGTACAAAGCGCCGTCAGTTTGTCCACTGAGGTAGAGAGTCGGCTGTCCACCTCGGCCAGGTGATTGTTACTCGTCTCAATTTGCTCCATGCACGTCGAGGTGTCCGCCTGAATGGATAACATCTCGTTTCGAATTTCTGACATTTGTTCAGCCACAATGGCTTGAGTTTTCTCTGAGAGTTGAGCAACCACATCATCCACGAATTTGGGCATAGCTTCCTTAATAGCATCTGCCACTGCTAGCTTAACTAGCTTAGAAAGTTCCTCATTGTCGGCCGCACGGATCTGGTCCTGAGTTTGTTTAGAAGATAGTTTTCTCGATGAAGTCGCCATCACTATTATATGTTCCACTTAATAAAATAATTCAGCCAAAAATAAAGCTCAAATACGTGATAAAAAGTTACATTTAGAGGGTAACTGCGGAGCCCTCACAAAAAGCTACCACATCCCTCGCCGCGGTCACGTGACTTCCCAAACCCACACATTCCCAATGCTGCTACGGAGCTAACAGGCCACACAATGTTTCACTGGGACAGAAACAAAGACTCCAGTAAAAACAAAGGTGGCTGACTGCATTTATGTACACAACAACTGGTGCTACAACACCATCATCATAGAAAGGCACTGTTCTCCCAATCTGGAGTACCTGATGATTAAATGCAGGCCTTCCTACCTTCCAAGAGAGTTTACCACTGTAATCATTACAGCTGTTTACATTCCACCAGATGCTAATGCTAGCACAGCACAAGGCTACCTGCTAAATGCCATCAACTCCCAACTAGATACCAACCCCGAGGCTGTACACATCATATCCGGGGACTTCAACCATGTGGATTTAAAAGCAGTACTGTTGAAATTCCATCAACACATCAGGTGTGCAACCAGGGGGAAAAACACTTTGGACAAGGCCTACTCAAACATCAAGAATGGATACAAGACCAAACCACTACCTCACTTAGGACAGTCAGACCAACTATCCATACTCCTAACTCATGCATAGACCCCACCCCTACCACCACCAAAACTGTCAAAACATGGCCTGAAGGAACAATCTCACAACTCCAGGACTGTTTTGAAAGAACGAACTGGGACATTTTTGAGGATCATGACCTAGAACAGTACACATCAGCAGTGCTCTGTTACATAAATAACTGTTTTGACAGCGTCACTGTTGACAAATGTACCTGGATACACTCTAACCAGAAACCCTGGATGATTTAGGTCAGAACTCTCCTGAAGGCTCGCAATGCTGCATTTAAATCTGAGGACAAAGCCCTATACACCACAGCCAGAGCCAACCTCAAGAAAACCATCAAAGGTGCAAAAGCTGGGGACATCGTGGCTCAGTTGGATAAGGAGCCATATCATAGACCTCGGTTCGATTCCGACCCGAGGTCATTTCCCGATCCCTCTCCGTCTCTCTCTCCTGCTCATTTTCTGTCTCTACACTATCCTATCCAATAAAGGTGAAAAAAGTCCAAAAGTATCTTTAAAAAAAGGTGCAAAAGCTGAGTATGGGAAAAAGATTGAGGACCATTTTGCCTACAACGACCCACGGAGACTATGGCAGGGGATCCAGTACATCACCAATTACAAAAACAGCAATGACAGGACTGTTGAGGTGAATGCCACATTAGCCCTCTGCTAACCTTAACTGCTTCTTGCCCGCTTTGAAGTAAGAACGGCAGAGGCAGCAGACCTTACAACCACTCCCATCTACAACAGCCATATGCTCAGTGTACAGGAACATGAAGTGAGGTGTGTGCTCGGGGCTGTCAACCCTAGGAAGGCTGCAGGACCAGATGAAGTGACAGGAAGCATACTGAGAGAATGCACAGACCAGCTCTCAGCAGTCATCACAAGCATCTTCAACCTGTCCCTGTCCAAGGCCACGATCCCAGCCTGCCTAAAATCAGCAACGATTATCCGAGTCTGGAAGAAACCAGTCATCAGTGGCTTCAATGACTACCACCCAGTGGTACTCACCCCAATCATCATGAAATGCTTTGAGAAGCTGGTCCAGCAGCACATCAAATCCAACCTCCCAGCCACCTTTGACTCACACCAGTTCGCCTACATATCAAACAGGTCTACTGAGGACGCGATAACCACTGCCCTACGCACTGCACTTTGCCACCTCGAACAGCAGGACAGCTACATGAGGATGCTCTTCATAGACTACAGCTCTGCATTCAATACAGTCATCCCAGACAGACTGATTGCCAAACTGTCTGACCTAGGACTCTCTAAAACCATCTGCCACTGGATCAAGGACTTCCTCACCAACCACTCCCAGATGGTAAGATTAGACCCCCACACCTCATCCACCCTCATACTCAGCACTGGAGCCCCACAGGGCTGTGTGCTGAGCCCCCTCCTCTATGCTCTTTACACCCACGACTGCACCCCCAACCACCCTACCAACACCATCATCAAGTTCACGAATGACACAACTGTTGTTGGACTCATCTCAAGAGATGACAAGACAGCCTACAGGGATGATGTCCAAAAACTGAAAAGGTGGTGTGAAGAAAACAACCTAGCCATGAACCCATCAAAAACAAAAGAACTAATAATAGACTTCCGAAAACACAACAAGGACTACACTCCATTGCTAATCAGTGGGGTCAGAGTGGAAAGAGTGCCCACTTTCAAGTTCCTGGGCACACACATTGCAGAGGACCTCACTTATACCACAAACTCCACAGTGGCAGTGAAAAAGGCACAGCAGCGACTGTACTTCCTGAGGATCTTCAAGAAGAACAACCTCCACAAGCAGCTGATAGTGACCTTCTACCACTGCTCAATCGAGAGTGTGTTGACATACTGCATTGCTACGTGGTACACCACTGGCTCTGTGGCAGACAAGAAAGCCCTTCAAAATGTCATTGACTCTGCACAGAAGATCATTGGCTGCCCACTGCCCCCTCTTGAGCAACTCTACACCACCTGTTGCCTCAGCAGAGCCACCAACATCTTAAAGGACCCTTCCCACCCTGGACACCAACTTCTTGAACCACTGCCCTCTGGTAGATGGTTCAGGTCCATTGCACAATGGACAAACAGACTAATGAACAGCTTTTACCCAAGTGTCATACATGAACAAAGCCAGTCACCTACACAGGTGCCAGTGGTACGGACAGAAACAGGACTGAACAGTAACGCAAACTGTCTAGACCTCTATATGCCTCTTACCTGAATAGTATGTTTTTACAATCATATGCACCTTATTCTCTCGACCACCTATATTTATTTATTTACATTGTTCCTGCTCAACTGCACTCTGTCAACATGGACAAATGTGCAATTATCACACCTAATTGTGCAATACATTCACTTATTTCTGTGCAATAACTCGCTGTATCACTGGTCGCACCCTAGATACATAGAATTACTTTTTTAAGCAGTTCTTGAAAAGATATATTTATCTTTTTTATTGACTTATCTATCTTGTATAAATTTGTTTATCTTTTTACTTGAATGCTTATCTTTTACAGATCTTACTCCCCCCCCCCCCCTTAATTCTAAGTGTTTGTTTTAATACACTGACTGGAATGTGTGCTTCAATTTCACTGTACTGGACAGTGCAGTGACAATAAAGGAATCTTGAATCAGGTTGTAATAAAAAATATATAACTAGATTTAGATGTTTAAAATTTGATTAAAAAAAATGTTTTTTTGTCATGCTCCGCCCTGGACATTGGCTCCTGAGTTTGCAAATCTTCCATATCAGTTCCAATCTGGAGCCGGGACGGGAATTCCATCCTGCTTTCTTGCCCATTCAGTGAGCGCTCACCTGCATTCACTTCCTGTTAACCACTGCTACCTTTTTAAATGCCGTTCTCAGCCACAGACAGTGCCAGAATGTCTCATATGTAGACTCTAGCCATTTTTTTGCCCCGAGAGTTTTTCTTGTTTCTTACTCCAAGTGTTTTTTCATGTCTTTTGCCTGCCTCGTTTTTCCAAGTCAAGTTTCATGTTTTTTTTATACCTGGACTATTTCCGTTATTGTTTTCTTAATCAAGTTTGCTTACATTTTTGCCATGCCCCTTTCTGGATTAAACCTACTATGCTTCTTGGATTATTGTCTGTGTGCATGTTCTGCTTTTGGGTTCTAATTCACAACATCTCCAGCAACCCTAACAGTACATTCTGGCTAACATGGATCCAGCAGAATTTGCCCATCTGAGAATGGCCGTCCAACAACAAGGGACTCTCCTAGGGACCCATCAACAAGACCTCCAAGTCAATCAGATCCTTGCCACCCTGTCTGACTCACTCAACCTCCTCACAACATAGATGCAACATTATCAAGCTGTGTCTACCCCTGCCCAGCCATCTCCGACTCCAGCTCCTGCCACGCCTTTCTCCGTGAGCCGAGACTCCCAGCACCTCAACCCTAAGATGGAGAACCAGGTACTTGCAGATCATTCTTGTCTCAATGCTCATTAATCCTAGAGCTGCAACCTCTGGCCTACCCCACAGAATGCTCCTGGGTAGCATATACCATCATGCTCCTCACCGGCAAGGCCAGGGAGTGGGGAACAGTGGTCTGGGACACCAATGCACATTTCTGTTCGAACTTCAAAGATTTCTCTGAGGAGATGAGGCGAACTTTTGATTGCTTTATGTCCAGCCAGGAGGTGGCTAGAGAACTCATGGAGCTGCTGCAGGGGTCCCGGTCTACCTCAGACTACGCCATCAAGTTCTGGACGTTGGTGGCATCGTGCAGTTGGAACGAGAGCACCCAGGTCAGCGTGTTCCTGCACAGATTGTCCAATGCCATTAAGGACGAACTGGTATCGTGGGAACTGTCGTAGGACCTTTCCAGCCTCATGGGCCTCTCCAACTGTATTGATGCCCGTATGCAGCAACGGAGGAGAGAGAAGACTCACCCCAACTTCACCTCCTCTCTATTTCCCACCTTGTCCGTTGAACCCATGCAGGTAGACCAGCTTTGGGTGTTAGCTGAAGAACGACAGCACCGGCAGAGCACAGGGGCCTACTTCTACTACGGTCAGCTGGGACACATCGTCCGAGCCTACCCATTAAAAGGATAAGCCCACCAGTGAATCGAGGGGCCCTGGTGGGCAACACTCAAAACCAGCCCCCCGCTGATCGACCATTACTCCCTGTCATCATCATCCTTGACAACCAGCATCACCACCTCCAGGCCCTTGTCGACTCAGGGGTGGACAGGAACCTGATCTGCTCTGCCACTGCCAAATGTCTAGGAATCATGCTACTCGCTCTCGACTTTCCTCTCACCGTCCTGATACTCAATGGCACTGGCTTGACCACTATCACCCACCTCACTGCCCCGCTCACCCTGAGGATTTCCAGTAATCATTCTGAAGCCATCCAACTTCATATCATGAATGACCCCCATGTGCCCATCGTTCTAGGATTACCTTGGTTAATGCAGCACAATCCCCACCTAAACTGGGTCGACAACACCATCGTAGGTTGGAGCCAGTCCTGCCTAGCTTCCTGTCTGCACTCCGCTCTGCTTCCTGCCAAGCCACCACATCCTTCAGCCAGCAAGCTTCCCGACCTCTCTCACATGCCTCTGGAATACCTGGATCTAAAGCTTGTCTTCAGTAAGACCCAAGCAGTGTCCCTCCCTCCTCACAGATCTGATGACTGTGGAATCCACCTCCTGCCCGGGACGGTGCCACCCAAAGGATGACTCTACTCTCTCCCATTGAAAGGCAAGCCATGGAGAAGTACATTTCCGAGTCCTTGGCAGCTGGGATAATCCACCCGTCCTCCTCCCCAGCAGGGGCAGGATTCTTCTTCATGGAGAAAAAAGGCAAGTCACCCTGCCCCTGCATTGATTATCGAGGTCTCAATGCCATCACGGTCAAGAACCACTACCCACTACTGCTCATGACCATGGCCTTTGAACTACTCCAGGGAGCCAAGGTATTTACCAAGCTGGATCTATGTAATGCCTACTATCTCTTCAGGATCAGGGAGGGAGACGAGTGGAAGACAGCCTTTAACACCACCATGGGTCACTATGAGTATCTCATAGTCCCCTTCGGCCTGAACAACATTCCCGCAGTCTTCCAGGCACTTGTGAATGATGTCTTAAGGGACTATCTCAACATCTTCATTTTCGTGTACCTGGATGACATCCTGATCTTTTCCTGCTCCCTGGAGGAACAGTGGGGTTATATCCGGCAGGTCCTCTAGCACATGCTAGAGAATAAGCTGTTTGTCAAGGCAGAAAAAAGTGAGTTCCACCAGAGCTCCATCTCATTTCTGGAGTTCATCATCTCCCCAGTGAAGATCCAGATGGACCCCCTCAAGCTTGAGGCAGTTGCTGGCTGGTCCACCCCATCCTCACGGTGGGAGCTCCAGCATTTCCTGGGGTTTGCTAATTTTTACAGGCGCTTCATCCGTGACTTCAGCACGATGGCCCGACCTCTCACGGCATTGACCTCAATCAAAAGCCCATTCAAGTGGGGGGAGGAAGTAGAGAAAGCCTTCTCCATGCTCAAATGCAAATTCACTACAGTACCCATCCTCACCATACCCGACCCGGCCAAACAGTTCATTGTGGAGGTCGATGCTTTTGAGTCTGGGGTCGGAGCCGTTCTCTCCCAGAGGGCCAATGATAACAAGGTCCACCCCTGCTCCCTCTTCTTTCGCTGGCTGTCCCCTGCTGAGCAGAACTATGACATTAGTGACAGAGAGCTGTTGGCCGTCAAGCTGGCCTTGGAGGAGTGGAGACACTGGCTCCAGGGGTCGGATCTCCCCTTCATTGTCTGGACTGACCACAAAAACCTAGAATACCTCAAGTCCGCCAAACGTCTCAACTCACATCAAGCCCGATGGTCTCTCTTCTTCTCCCGATTCCAGTTCACACTCTCCTACCGCCCAGGCTCCAAGAATGGCAAATCTGATGCCCTGTCCAGGATATTCTCTTTCCACCAGGAGGAGTCTAGTATGCCCAAAACCATCCTCCCCACACGTTGTTTGGTGGGGGCCGCCCTACTTGAGGTAGAGATGTTAGTGTCGAAGGCTGTGGAGCAGGACCCTGGGGCTGGTAACTCAAGCAATATACCATGTAACCATCTGTTTGTTCCCTTATCTGTGTGAACCCAGGTGCTACAGTGGGGTCATGGCTCCAAGTTGGCCTGTCACCCGGGAGCTGCTCGAACCCTTGCACTCATTCAACAATGCTTCTGGTGGCCATGGATCAAGGGAGACATCCAGGAGTTCATGGCAGCCTGCGACACATGTGCCCGGAACAAGACAGCCAATTGACCCCCTGCCGGCTTGCTGAGACCCCTCCCGACTCCTCATCGACCTTGGACTTCATCACAGGATTCCCCAACTCAGGTGGCAACACATGTATTCCCACAGTCATTGACCGTTTCTCTAAGTCAATCCACTTCATCCCTCTGCCCAAGCTTCCCACAGCTAAAGAAACTGCCAAACTACTCATCCTCCACATCTTCCACATACACAGACTCCCCTCTGACATCGTCTTCGACCAGGGTCCTCAATTCACTGTGCAGTTCTGGAGGGCCTTCTGCAAACTCATTGGGGCCTCCTGTAGTCTCTCATCAGGATTCCACCCTCAAATCAATGGCCAGGCAGAACGGGCAAATCAAGACTTGGAAGTGGCACCCAGGTGCATGGCGGCCAGGGATGCCGGTTCTTGGAGTAAGTACATACCTTGGGTTGAATATGCTCACAACACTCTGCCTTCATCTGCCACAGGTCTCTCATCCTTACAGTGCTCCCTAGGCTACCAACCACTACTCTTCCCCAACCAAGAGGAGGAGGTCACCATGCCCTCAGCCCAGACCTTCATCTGCCACTGCAGGAGGACATGGGCATTGGCCCGGAGAAGACTCCTACGCTCTACCCTAGCATCCAAGAGGCAGACCAACAAACACCACTCTAAGGCGCCCACCTACCAGATGGGGCAGCAAGTCATGCTCTCCATGCACTATCTGCCTCTCAGAACCGTCTCCCTCAAGCTGGCTCCCAGATATGTAGGGCCCTTCTTCTTCAGTAAGGTAATCAATCTATGTTCCGTCAAACTGGTATTACCACTCACCATGGGATGCATTCACCCCACATTCCCCATATCATCGTTGAAACCTCTTGTCTCCAGTTCACCAGCCTCCACTGTCAAAAAGCTGCTGAAGGTGTGGCAGGGAGGCAGAGGACTTCAGTACCTGGTGGACTGGGAAGGTTATGGTCCCGAGGAGAGAAGTTGGGACCCTGCCAGGTTCATCTTAGACCCAACCCTCATCACTGATTTCCACCGACAACACCCTGACGCTCTTCCTAAAGCTCCTGGAGGCACTCATTGAAGGGCCCCCCTGTCATGCTCCACCCCGGACATCCACTCCTGAGTTTGTGAATCTTCCACATCAGCTCCGATCCGGATCTGGGATGGGAATTCCATCCTGCCTGCTTCTCCGTTCAGCAAGCGCTCATCTGTATTCACTTCCTGATTACCACCGCTGCCTTTTTAAATGCCATTCTCAGTCACAGACGGTGCCAGGACGTCTCGTATGTATACTCTAGCCATTTTTTTTTTTTACTTCAAGAGTTTTTCATGTTTTTTCCTCCAAGTGTTTCTTCATGTCTTTGCATACCTTATTTTTTCCAAGTCAAGTTTCACTTTCTTTTTTATACCTGGACTATTTCTGTTATTGTTTTCTTAATCAAGTTTGTTTACATTTTTGCCATGCCTCTTTCTGGATTAAACCTACTATGCTTCTTGGATTACTGTTTGTGTGTGTGTTCTGCTTTTGGGTCCTAAATCCTCACACCTCCAGCAACCCTAATAGTACGTTCTGGCCAACATGGATCCAGCAGAATTCGCCCATCTGAGAACAGCCATCCAACAACAAGGGACTCTCCTCGGGACTCATCGACAAGACCTACAACAAGTCAATCAGATCCTCACCACCCTGTCCAACTCACTTAACCTCCTCACCACGCAGATACAGCATTATCAAGCCATGCCTACCCCTGCCCAGCCGTCTCCGACTCCAGCTCCTGCCACCACCTTTCTCAGAGAGCCGAGACTCGCAGCACCTCAACCCTACGATGGAGAACCAGGTATTTGCAGATCATTCTTGTCTCAATGCTCATTAATCCTAGAGCTGCAACCTTTGTCCTTCCCCATAAAATGCTCCTGGGTAGCGTATACCATCCCACTTCTCACCGGCAAGGCCAGGGAGTGGGGAACAGCAGTCTGGGATGCTGATGCACATTTCTGCTCCAACTTCAAAGATTTCTCTGAGGAGATGAGGTGAACTTTTGACTGCTCTTTGTCTGGTCAGGAGGTGGCTAGAGAACTCATGGAGCTGCAGCAGGGTCCCGGTCTACTTCAGACTATGCCATGGAGTTCTGGATGTTGGCAGCATAGTGCGGTTGGAACGAGAGTGCCCAGGTTGATGAGTTCCTGCACGGCTTGTCCAACACCATTAAGGACGAACTGGTATTGCAGGAACTGCCATTGGACCTCTCCAGCCTCATGAACCTCGCCAACTGTATCGATGCCCATATCCAGCAATAGAGGAGAGAGAAGACTCACCCCAGCTTCACCTCCTCTCCATCTCCCGCCTCATCCATCGAACCCATGCAAGTAGACTGGTTTTGGGTGTTAGCTGAAGAACGACAGCCCCGGCGGAGCACAGGGGCCTGCTTCTACTGTGGTCAGCTGGGATACATCTGCTAAGCCTGCCCATTAAAAGGACGAGCCCACCAGTGAATTAAGGGACCCGGTGGGCAACACTCGAAACCAGCCCCCCACTGATTGACCATTACTCCTTGTCATCATTATCCTTGACAACCAGCATCATCACCTCCAGGCCCTTGTCGACTCAGGGGCAGACAGGAACCTGATCTACTCTGCCACCGCCAAGCATCTGGGAATCCCGCTACTCGCTCTTGACGTTCCACTCACCATCCTGACATTCAGTGGCACTGTTTTGACCACCATCACCCACCTCATTGCCCCACTCACCCTGAGAATTTCTGGTAATCATTCTGAAACCATCCAACTTCACATCATGAACGACCCCCACATACTCATCGTTCTAGGATTACCTTGGTTAATGTAGCACAACCCCCACCTAAACTGGGCTGACAACACCATCTTAGGCTGGAGCCAGTCCTGCCTAGCTTCATGCCTGCACTCCGCTCTGCCTCCCACCAAGCCATTGCAGCCTTCAGCCAGTGAGTTTCCTGACCTCTCTCACATGCCTCCAGAATACCTGGATCTAAAGCTTGTCTTCAGTAAGACCCGAGCAGTGTCCCTCCCTCCTCACAGACCCTATGACTGTGGAATTGACCTCCTGCCAGGGACGGCACCACCCAAAGGATGACTCTACTCACTCACTCTCTCCTGTCGAAAGGCAAGCCATGGAGGAGTGCATTTCCGAGTCCTTGGCAGCTGGGATCATCCACCCTTCGTCCTCCCCAGCAGGGGCGGGATTCTTCTTTGTGGAGAAAAAAGACAAGTCGCTCCACCCCTGCACTGATTATCAAGGTCTCAGTGCCATCACAGTCAAGAACCGCTACCCACTATGGCTCATGACCATGGCCTTTGAACTACTCCAGGGAGTCAAGGTATTTACCATACTGGATCTATGTAATGCCTACACCATCTTGTCAGGATCAGGGAGGGAGACAAGTGGAAGACAGCCTTTAACACCACCATGGGTCACTATGAGTACCTCGTAGTCCCCTTCGGCCTGACCAATACTCCCACAGTCTTCCAGGCACTCGTGAACAATGTCTTAAGGGACTATCTCAACATATTCATTTTCATGTACCTGGATAACATCCTGATCTTCTCCCACTCCCTGGAAGAACATCAGGGTCACATCCGGCAGGTCCTCCAGTGCCTGCTAGAGAATAAGCTGTTTGTCAAGGCAGAAAAAAGTGAGTTTCACCAGAGCGCTATCTCATTTCTGGGGTTCATTATCTCCCCAATGAGGATCCAGATGGACCCCTTCAAGCTTGAGGCAGTCGTTGACTGGCCCACCCCATCCTAGCAGCAGGGGCTCCAGCATTTCCTGGGGTTCGCTAATTTCTACAGGCACTTCATCCATGACTTCAGCATGGTGGCTGGACCTCTCATGGCATTGACCTCAATCAAAAGCCTGTTCAAGTGGGGGGAGGAAGCAGAGAAAGCCTTCTCCATGCTCAAACGCAAATTCACCACAGCACTCATCCTCACCATACCCAACCCGGCCAAGCAGTTCATTGTGGAGGTCGATGCTTCCAAGTCCAGCGTCAGAGCCATTCTCTCCCAGAGGGCCAATGATAAAGTCCACCCCTGCTCCTTCTTCTCTCGCTGGCTGTCCCCCACTGAGCGGACCAACGACATCAGCGACAGAGAGCTGTTGGCCGTCAAGCTGGCCTTGGAGGAGTGGAGACACTGTCTCGAGGGGTCAGATCTCACCTTCATTGTCTGGACCGACCACAAAAATTTAGAATACCTCAAGTCTGCCAAACGTCTCAACTCATGTCAAGCCCGATGGCCTCTCTTCTCCTGATTCTGGTTCATAATCTCCTACTGCCCAGGCTCCAAGAACAGCAAACCTGATGCCCTGTCCAGGATATTCTCTTCCCACCAGCAGGAGTCTAGAATGCCCAAAACCATCCTCCCCCCATGCTGTCTAGTGGGGGCCACCCTACTTGAGGTAGAGAAATTAGTGCAGAAGGCCCTGGAGGAGGACCCCGGGGCTGGTAACTCTAGTAATATACCATGTGACCATCTGTTTGTTCCCTGTTATGTGTGAACCCAGATGTTGCAGTGGGGTCATGGCTCCAAGTTGGCTTGTCACCCAGGAGCTTCTCGAACCCTGGCACTTATTTAACAATGCTTCTGGTGGCCATTGATCAAGGAAGATGTCCAGGAGTTCATGGCAGCCTGTGACATGTGTGACCGGAACAAGACAGCCAATTGACCCCCTGATGGCTTGTTGAGACCACTCCCGACTCCTCGTTGACCCTGGTCACACATCGCCCTGGACTTCATCACAGGACTCCCCAACTTAGGTAGAAACACATACATTCTCAGTCATTGACCATTTCTCTAAGTCAATCCACTTCATCCCTCTGCTCAAGCTTCCCACAGCTAAAGAAACTACCGAACTAGTCATCCTCCACATCTTTGGCATACATGGACTCCCCTCTGACATCGTCTCCGACCGGGGTCCTCAATTCACTGCACAGTTCTGGAGGGCCTTCTGCAAACTCACTGGGGCCTCCTGTAGTCTTTCATCAGGTTTCCACCCTCAAACCAATGGCCAGACGGAATGGGCAAATCAAGACTTGGAAGTGGAGCTCAGGTGCATGGTGTCCAGGGATGCCGGTTCTTGGAGTAAGTACTTACCTTGAGTTGAATATGCTCACAACACTCTGCCTTCATCTGCCACAGGTCTCTCACCCTTCCACTGTTTCCTAGGCTACCAATCACCACTCTTCCCCAACCAAGAGGAGGAGGTCGCCGTACCCTCAGCCCAGACCTTCATACGCCGCTGCAGGAGGATGTGGGCATTGGCCCGGAGAAGACTCCTATGCTCCACACTAGTATCCAAGAGGCAGGCCGACAAACACCGCTCTAAGGCACCCACCTACCGGGTGGGGCAGCGAGTCATGCTCTCCATGCGCCAGCTGCCTCTCAGAACCATGTCCCGCAAGCTGGCTCCCAGATATGTAGGACCCTTCCTCGTCAGTAAGGAAATCAATCCATGTTCTGTCAAACTGGCATTACGACTCACCATGCAACACATTCACCCCCCATTCCACGTATCACAGTTGAAACCTCCTTGTCTCCAGTTCTTTGTCCCCACCCTGCAAACTCCCTCCTCCTCCCACACTCATAGATGGCAGCAAAGCCTACACCATCAAAAAGCTGCTGAAGGTGCGGTGGCAAGGCAGAGGACTTCAGTACCTGGTGGACTGGGAAGGTTACGGTCCCTAGGAGAGAAGTAGGGTCCCTGCCAGGTTCATCTTAGACCCAGCCCTCATCACTGACTTCCACCAGCAACACCCTGACGCTCTTCCTAAAGCACCTGGAGGCGCTCGTTGAAGGGGGGGGGGGTACTGTCACACTCTGCCCCGGAAATCTGCTCCTGAGTTTGCGGATCTTCCACATCAACTCCGATCCGGATCCGGGATGGGAATTCCATCCTGCCTGCTTCCCCATTCAGCGAGCGCTCACCTGAATTAACTTCCTGATTACAACTGCTGCCTTTTTAAACGTCGTACTCTAGCTGTTTTTTTTTTTGCCTCAAGAGTTTGTTTTTTCCTCCAAGCAGTTTTTCACGTCTTTGCCTGCCTCGTTTTTTCAAGTCAAGTTTCACTTTTTTTTAAATACCTGGACTATTTCCGTGATTGTTTTCTTAATCAAGTTTGTTTACATATTTGCCACGCCTCTTTCTGGATTAAACCTACTATGCTTCTTGGATTACTGTCTGTGTGCATGTTCTGCTTTTGGGTCCTAATTCATCACACCTCCAGCAACCCTAACAGTATGTTCTGGCCAACATGGATCCAGCAGAATTCACCCATCTGAGAACGGCTGTCCAACAACAAGGGACTCTCCCCAGGACCCATCAACAAGACCTACAACAAATCAATCAGACCTTCACCACCCTGTCTGACTCACTCAACCTCCTCACCATGCAGATGCAGTGTTATCAAGCCATGCCTACCTCTGTCTAGCTGTCTCCAACTCCAGCTCCTGCCACCCCCTTTCTCCGTGAGCTGAGACTCCCAGCAACTCCACCCTACGATGGAGAACCAGGTACTTGCAGATCATTCTTGTCTCAATGCTCATTAATCCTAGAGCTGTAATCTCTGGCCTTCTGCACAGAACGCTCCTGGGTAGCATACACTATCACACTCCTCACCGGCAAGGCCAGGTAGTGGGGAACAGTGGTCTGGGATGCTGATGTACATTTCTGCTCCAACTTCAAAGATTTCTCCGAGGAGATGAAGCAAACTTTCAACCACTTTCTGTCCAGCCAGGAGGTGGCTAGAGAACTCATGGAGCTGCGGCAGGGGTCCCGGTCTACCTCAGATTACGCCACTGAGTTCTGGACGTTGGTGGCATCGTATGGTTGGAACGAGTGCCCAGGTTGACGTGTTCCTGCACGGCTTGTCTGACGCCATTAAGGACAAACTGGTATCGCAGGAACTGCCATCGGACTTCTCCAGCCTCATGGACCTTGCCAACCGTATCGACGCCCATATCCAGCAATGGAGGAGAGAGAAGACTCACCCTAGCTTCACCTCCTTTCCATCTCCTGCCTCATCCATCAGACCCATGCAGGTAGACCGGGTACAGGTGTCAGCTGAAGAATGACAGTGCCAGCAGAGCACAGGGGCCTCCTTCTACTATGGTCAGCTGGGACACATCTGCCGAGCCTGCCCATTAAAAGGACAAGCCCACCAGTGAATCAAGGGGCCCTGGTGGGCAACACTTGAAACCAGCCCCCTGCTGATCGACCGTTACTCCCTGTCATCATCATCCTTGATAACCTGCATCAGCACCTCCAGGCCCTCGTTAACTCAGGGGCGGACAGGAACCTGATTTACTCCGCCACTGCCAAGTGTCTGGGAATCCCGCTACTCACTCTCGATGTTCCTCTCACCGCCGTGACACTCAATGACACTGGCTTGACCACCATCACCCACCTCACCACCCTGCTCACCCTGAGGATTTCTGGTAATCATTCTGAAACCATCCAACTTCATGTCAAGAATGACCCCCATGTACCCATCGTTCTAGGATTACCTTGGTTAATGCAGCATAACCCCCACCTAAATTGGGCCAACAACTCATGTACATAAAGCTTGTCTTCAGTAAGACCCGAGCAGTTTTCCTCCTTCCTCACAGACCCTATGACTGTGGAATCAACCTCCTGCCTGGGACAGCGCCACCCAAAGGATAACCCTACTCTCTCTCTCCTATCGAAAGGCAAGTCATGGAGAAGTACATTTCTGAGTCCTTGGCAGCTGGGATCATTTGCCCTTCCTTCTCCCCAGCTGGGGCAAAATTCTTCTTCATGGAGAAAAAAGACAAGTCGCTCCGCTCCTGCATTGATTATCAGGGCCTCAATGCCATCACGGTCAAGAACCGCTACCCACCACCGCTCATGTCCATGGCCTTTGAACTACTCCAGGGAGCCAAGATATTTAACAAGCTGAATCTGCATAATGCTTACCATCTCGTCAGGATCAGAGAGAGAGACAAGTGGAAGATGGCCTTTAACACTGCCACGGGTCACTATGAGTACCTTGTAGTCCCCTTCAGCCTGACCAATGCTCCTGCAGTCTTCCAGGCACTCGTGAACGATGTCTTAAGGGACTATTTCAACATCTTCATTTCTGTGTACCTGGATGACATCCTGATCTTCTCCTGCTCCCTGGAAGAACATCGGGGTCACATTCAGCAGCTCCTCCAGTGCCTGTTAGAAAATAAGCTGTTTGTCAAGGTGGAAAAATGTGAGTTCCACCAGAGCTCTGTCTCGTTTGTGGGGTTCATCATCTCCCCAGTGAGGATCCAGATGGACCCCCTCAAGCTTGATGCGCTGACTGGCCCACCCCATCCTCATGGTGAGAGCTCCAGTGTTTCCTGGGATTCAAAAATTTTTACAGGCGCTTCATCCGCGACTTCAGCACAGTGGCCGGACCTCTCATGGCATTGACCTCGATCAAGACCCCATTCAAGTGGGGGAGGAAGCAGAGAAAGCCTTCTCCACGCTCAAACGCAAGTTCACCACAGCACCCGTCCTCACCATACCCGACCAAGCAGTTCATTGTGGAGGTCGACGCTTCCGAGTCTGGGGTTGGAGCCATTCTCCCCCAGAGGGCCAATGACAACAAGGTCCACCCCTACTCCTTCTTCTCTCACCAGCTGTCCCCTGCTGAGTGGAACTACAACATCGGTGACAGAGAGCTGTTGGCAGTCAAGCTGGCCTTGGAGGAATGGGGACACTGGCTCAAGGGGTCTGATCTCCCCTTCATTGTCTGGACCAACCACAAAAATCTAGAATACCTCAAGTCTGTCAAACGTCTCAATTCACGTCATGCCTGATGGTCTCTCTTCTCCCAGTTCCGGTTCATGCTCTCCTACCACCAGGCTCCTAGAATGGCAAACTGGATGCCCTGCCAAGATATTCTCTTCCTGCCAGGAGGAGTCTAGAATGCCCCAAACCATCCTCCCTCCATGCTGTATTGTTGGGGCTGTTGTACTTGAGGTAGAGACGTTAATGCAGAAGGCCCTGGAGCAGGACCCTGGGGCTGGTAACTCTAGCAATATACCATGTAACCATCTGTTTGTTCCCTGTTCTGTGTGAACCCAGGTGCTGCAATGGGGTCATGGCTCCAAGTTGGCTTGTCACCCAAGAGCTGCTCGAACCCTGGCACTCATTCAACAATGCTTCTGGTAGCCATCGATCAAGGAAGATGTCCAGGAGTTCGTGGCAGCCTGCGACATGTGTGCCTGGAACAAGACAGCCAATAGACCCCCTGATGGCTTGCTGAGACCCCTCCCAACTCCTTGTCGACCCTGGTCACACATTGCCCTGGACTTTGTCACAGGACTCTCCAACTCAGGTGGCAACACATGCATTCTCAGTCATTGACCATTTCTCTAAGTCAGTCCACTTCATCCCTCTGCCCAAGCTTCCCACAGCTAAAGAAACTGCCGAACTACTCATCCTCCACATCTTCCGCATACATGGACTCCCCACTGACATCGTCTCCGACCGGGGTCCTCAATTCACTGCACAGTTCTGGTGGGCCTTCTGCAAACTCACTGGGGCCACCTGTAGTCTCTCATCAGGATTCCACCCCCAAACCAACAGCCAGGCGGAACGGGCAAATCAAGACTTGGAAGCGGCACTCAGGTGCATGGCGTCCAGGGATGCTGGTTCTTGGAGAATGTACCTACCTTGGGTTGAATATGCTCACAACACTCTGCTTTCATCTGCCACAGGTCTCTCACCCTTCCAGTGCTCCCTAGGCTATGAACCACCACTCTTCCCCAACCAAGAGGAGGAAGTCGCCATACCCTCAGCCCAGACCTTCATACGCCACTGCAGGAGGATGTAGGTGTTGGCCTGGAGAAGACTCCTATGCTCCACCCTAGCATCCAAGAGGCAGGCCGACAAATGCTGCTCTAAGGCGCTCACCTACCGGGTGGGGCAGCGAGTCATACTCTCCACACGCCATCTGCCTCTCAGAACTGTCTCCCACAAGCTGGCTCCCAGATATGTAGGACCCTTCCTCGTCAGTAAGATAATCAATCCATGTTCCGTCAAGTTGGCATTACCGCTCACCATGCGACACATTCACCCCACGGTCCATATATCACAGTTGAAACCTCTGGTCTCCAGTTCTTTGTGAACTGTATGAACATGGCTCGTACCATTGCACCTTGATCTCTTTTCATACAAGTGTTTCAGAAGAAGTCTGTTTTTTCCAGCTTTTCTGTGGTTGCTGTTTCTTCTTCTTTGCTTACTGAGTTGCTCGGTTTGAGGATTTCTTTTTCAAGAAAGCTGATTTTCTTTTTGATTTTGCCAGTGTTGTTTCTGGTGTATTGTTGCCAGAAAAACTGGATCTGGATTTTACTGATGTCCCACCGCTGACTTAGTGATGAGTACTATGATTTTTTTTCTCTCTCCAAGAATCCCAGAGAAGTGTAAAAGCATGAATAAAGTGCTAATCCTGTAGTATATTGTTAAAGTGCCAGTGATGTTGATGGAAAGTGCTCAGTGAGGTTGTGACAGTGACAGAGATGTAATGATGGTCAAAGAATGGAGTGGGATTTATGTAACTGTTATAGAACTTGTCTCTGTTGAAACCCTGAGTGTCAAACCTATCCAGTCTTTCTGTGTAGATCTTTTCAGGAGTGGATTTTAACCAGGTGTACTGTCTGTAGGTAGATTTTCCCTCCACACATCTACTAGGCTGTGTTATGGTTCTGAGCACCTCTGCTGAGCGAGGACGAGGTTCACTGTGGTTGTGGTCTAAACTATGATTCAATGTGCAGTTGAAATTACCAGCTAAAATAATTATTCTTTCTTGAGGAATGTCTGAGATGGCTTTATTCAAACAATCGAAAAACTGAATGTGGCCTGTGCTGACATTGAGAGTGTACATGTTGGTCAGGGAAAAGGAGAGTTTGTAGAGATCCATATCTACTCTCTATGTTTACTGGCTGTTCCATATCTAAACAGTATGGCAACCACAGTGCTCATGTCTGAGCCATGACTAAGGAAAACCTGACTTTTTCACTCATTTAGCCACTGTGTCTGATTGTTGGCCTCTGTGTGGGCCTCTTGTAAGAAAATGATGTTTGCTTTTTTTAGAGGTAAAAAGCTGAAAAGACTACAGTAAACCTCTTCTCAGCACTATGATAACTGTTGATATTAAGAGAGCCAGTGTTCAGAGATGCCATGATGATGAGCTTAAAAATTTGCACTGGGGAATACATGTTTTGTTTTCCTTTCTTTTTTTAATGGTGTCTCTTCTTTTTTGGACTTGCATGCTTTTTACTTTTGGCATTAGGTTTTTTAAGGTGGTATCGTTTTGGTTGGTCAAGTTCTTCAAGAGTTACATGCTGCATGGCTACATGACAGGATAGATAAAAATGTGATAAATTTGGGAAGAATTAATCAATTCGGGGTTTTCTAGCCCCTTTGGTCAAATCTAAGAATGAGTTTATCTGTGAGACAGTGTATAACTAAGAACTGTTGAAAGATTTAGTTAATCTGGCGATCACCTCAGAGGTATCAGTGTTTTTATCAGAGCCACTCTATGTCCTCAAACTCGTTCTTTGTCTCATTATCACACTGAGAGCTTTCTAAAGCCATCCCATAGCAGGTTCCCTGTGTTTCCTCCTCTGTCTCAGCTTCAAGAATAACATCAGGATCAGCTTCTGGAGGAACAGACTGTGACTGCTCCATACTCCGTGCTGGTTCAGTCTGAGACAGGGGCAGAGTCAGTGGGGGGCTCAGAGGAGCCAATTCCTGCTTTTTAATATATTTTTCCTTTTAATGCTGGGGTTACACTGTGCCATTAGATCAGTGCTGTGGCTTGCTGGGGTTTTGGTGGTGTTATCAGTGTTATGGTTATCTTCTGTGTCGGACTGGTTAGTAGGGGTGGGCATTTTTTCCTCGGATTGTTCTCTGACTGCTCACTCGAGTTTGTTGACGGTGTAGTGGCTGGCTGCTTTATGTCCCGGGGCTCCCTCATGCCTGTGTTACGTTCTGGCTCTCACCTTTTAGTTATGCTGTCATAGTTAGTTTTGCCAGAGTCCTTGCTTGTACTCAGTGCAAAATGTATACTGTACCTACTTATTCAGGTGACATTGGGCATACCTCACACCCTGTGTCTCGGGGGGGGGGGGGGG
>JAPEKM010000016.1:1366941-1377348 GCA_027575975.1 Cathorops multiradiatus
GAAATTTATTCACGCCATAAACTTAATCTGAGTCTCAGTTCAGTTTACAAAAAAAAAAAGTTAACGGAATTAAAAAAGTTCATCTCTCTCTCTCTCTCTCACTGTGGACTTCCACAGCACTCAGGTTTTATTCCTTTTCCTCTGGTCATGTGGGAATAAAACGGAGCAATAAAAATTAACTAAATGTAGCTCTTTGTTTATGACTTTATAAACCTAATAAATATAAAAAATACCATTCACTTTGATTACATTTAAAGAAACAGATCTTTTAAAGATTTTACTCCACATTTCTGCACTGAATTTTTCATTTGTACAATTTAATTAAAAATTAATTCATTAATCAAAGCAAAGTTCTTCACTTGTGATTTTTCAAAACTGTTCACAACTAAATAATGTTTCTATTACTTTATTTATTGCTATTATAAATAAAGCAACATTTATTTCTGTTAATTCAATTTACATAGTTATAAAAATAAAGATTTGTTTTTGTTGTTTTTGTTTGAAGTGGCATTTTATTATTGAAAATATTTTTGTTAATTTGTAGTTTGAACTCCGTGAGAATTCACTTTCTGGTGCAAATTTGTTTTTGTTTTCAGTATTTATTTTATTAAATCCTGCACTGGATAGTAATGCGGAATTTATGAAAACCAAAAATGAACATTTTGTAAGAATTTCATAAACCCTGTAATAAACAGTAAAAGCAAAGCCATGTCCAGTTTGAGTTCATCCAGAAGGAGAAATGTTGCATCTCTGAACGCGACAGGTGAAAAGGTGTGCGCTTTTTTAATTGGCTATCACACGATGACGTCACAAACAGAGCTAGCGGGAGAATCAGCTCGCTGTGAGTGAGGTCATTTAATAAAACCAGGCCAAACACACACACCTTCCTTTGTTGATGAGGATGAGTGCGAGTCTCAGCGCACACCGGGTTTCGCTCCTCTCTCCTCCTGCGCCGGAATTTCTTCATTAAAAACAGAGAAATTAATATAAATGCTGATGAGTTTCAGCGCGCGCTCACGAACTCACAGCCGAATGAAGGCGGGTAAAAGGTCAGAGGTGAAGGGCGGGGCTCGTGCTCCTTTGGGCATCTCTGGGGACTTTATTTCCGAAAAATTCCGACAAATTCAACTTTTGTACGACCTTGAATGTTATTGTATTTTATTCTATTTTTAATAATTAAAAAAAAAACAACTGCTGTCATGTAATCATCTGCAACCGCCTACCCAACACTTTAATTTATTTAATTTTAATTAAATTTCTTTTTAATTTAGATTTATTTTTAATCAAGCCCTGTGTCACAACTGCCAACTAGCATTTATTTATTTATAACATTTTATCATTTTTAATCAAGCTTATTGTCATAAATGCACGTGTATGCAAAAAAATCACTTTCATTAAAAAAAATTTATGGTTATTTTTAATTAAGCTCACTGTCACAGTTCCAAACTCTCATCCACTTATTTTATTTATTGACCCAGGTGTCCATTTGACCTGTGACCCAGGTGTCCAACCATTTATTTTATTTACTTTTATATAAACTTTTTATTTTGTTATTTTTATGCATTTAAATAGTATTTGTTAAATATAAATCTCATTGCACATGATGATGATGATGATGATGATGATGATGATGATGATGAAGATGGTGATGATGTGTGCTTTCTTAAGTGAAATGGAGTTTCAAATTTAAGTGCTTTTTGTTTTTAACTCAGTTTTCAAATTCATATAGAATACATTTTCACTCTGCAGGAGTTCAACTCCTCCAGCTTCCAGGATGAATCTTTGTCGAGAGAGAGAGAGAGAGAGAGAGAGAGAGAGAGAGAGAGAGAGATTGAGCTCATTTAAGCTTTAATGTTTAAAGTGTGAGTTCAGTGTCACTTAAATCCGGATGCATTTAAATTGGATTTTAAAGCTGAGATTAAAACGCGTCATTAGCACTCAGATGTAAAATAATCCCGAGTTCCACTTCACTGGTTTTCTTATTTCTCCTCAGTGACAGTATCAGTCTGTCTTCCTGACCATGTGTGTGAGCAGAGGCAAAGTTTAAAAAGTCAGACAAGTTTGTTTAACAGACTCCAACTTCTAATATTAATATTAATAACCTGATTATCATTTAAAAATGTCTTTATTTGCTCCGTGTGAATATTTGCACCGGACAAACTGAAGTGATGGATTTAGGAGGAAAAACACATTGACTAATATCTCATGCACTCTGAGACAGGGATACTAAAGTGTACCTTTCCTCATTATTGGGATGCGACCCGTATACTGCACCCTTCATGTGGACTTCATACCTGGAACTGTGGGCCTACTGCACCTTTCAAAGTGATGTAAAGTGCTTCAATAGAAAGTAATTTGTTTTAGAGTAAAAGCACCTTTCTAGGTTTAACACCCTCCAAAAAAAAAAATTAAAATTAAATTAAATAAATAAATAAAAATCTGCTAAAGATGCTAAAGGTGCAACACAAAACAGTCCGGTGTCGTGCCTTTGTGTATCGCTGTGGTTTTCAGAGTGAAATCACAATCCACTCTTACCACAGTTAATAGTTATTATTCTTTATTTAGTTTTTTTATCATTATTATCCTATTTAATGTTTTTTTTTTTTATTCAGTGGTTTTAATTCAAATCTCAGAAACACAAACTCAAGTTATTTTACCGTTAAAGAACTCTCCAGTGATGGAAATATCCCATATCTGGGTTTATACCCTGTTTTGACATTTTGACTAATTTTCATATCCAAGTTTTACACCATTCATTTGTTTTCATGTGTCATGTTTTTAAAAATTAATTTACAGTTGCTGTGAAGGCTCCATTAATGCTGAAATGTTCATACAGGTTTTGGAGTGACATACACTGCCATCCAGACAATGTCTTTTTCAGGGATGTCCTGTTTATTCTAGCGAGACAACACTAAGTCAAATTCTGCATGTATTACAACAGCGTGACTTCATCGTAAAAGAGTGCAGGTGCTAAACTGACCTGCCTGCCTCCTATTGAAAATGTGTGGTGCATTATAAAGTACAAACTATTACAAGATAAGTCATATATTAAGCAAGAATAGGAAAGAATTTCACGTTCAACATTTCAACATTGACTGCCCTCAGTTCCCAAATACTTATTGGGTGTTAAAAGAAAAGGTGATGAAGGACAGTGGTAAACACGCCCCTTTCCCAACTTTTTTGGAATGTGTTGCAGGCATCAAATTCAGAATGAGTGTATATATTCACAAAAAACAATAAAGTTTATGAGTTTTAACATGAAATATCTTGTCTTTGTATCATATTCAGTTGAATAAGCCAAAAAGGATTTGCAGATCATTGCATTATGTTTTTATTTATGTTTTATACAGCATCCCAACTGTTTTGGAATCAGGGTTGTATTTGGTTAAATGTCCTTAAGCAAGTTTCTCCTTCACCAGATGATTCTGTTCACCATCAACAAGCTTCTGTCAGAATTCTGGTTGGATATTTGTCCTCTCTCCTGGACAGAATTGGTGGAGTTCAGTTAAACGTGTGTGTTTTCTGGCACAGAACTGACTTTTAAACACAGTTCACATATTTTTGATAGGGTAGAGGTCAGGACTTTGGGAAGGCTGTTCCAAAAGCTGAATGTTCTCCTGCTTTATCCTCCAAAACCAGCTCTAATGTGTGTTTGGAGTCATTGTCCTGCTGGAACACACAACTGGGTCCAAGCATCTAGCTGATGGACTGAGGTTATGCTGAAGAATTTGGAGTCCTTCCTCCTTCTTCATTATTCCATCTACTTTGTTTAATCACATTTAACAGTTGGTCCAGTGTTCCTCTGTATCCTTGGTCATTGTGGACAAACAACTCAATCTTTGTTTCATCTGACCATCATTTTCTTCCAGAAGGATTTTTCTTTGTCCATGTGATCAGCTGTAAACTTTACTCGAGCTTGAAGGTGTGGATTTTGGAGCAGGTTCTTTCTTGGGCAGCAGCGTCTCAGTCCATGGTGACGTAAAACTCTCCTGACTGTAGACGGTAACGCTGGGGTTCCAGCAGCTTCCAGTTCATGGCAGGTCTTAGCCTTGGTGGTTCCTGGGATGTTCCTGATCATCTGAACCAATTTCCTCTCAGCTGAGGAGGACAGTTTGGTGCTTCTTCCAGCAAAGTGGCTTCACCTCCCAATAACTGGTACTTGTTAAACAAACCTTTTTAATGTTGCACACAGAGAAGCTTCAGCTGCAGTCAGTCATCATCACTAACAGGGAGCTCACACAGCGCCTTCATCTGGGCAAGTTAAAAGAGATTTTGGAAATTTCAGCTTCACTGAAGTAATAATCGAAGTGGGAGGGTGTATATTTTTGACCTTCTGTTGATTTCAGAAAACTCAAAATAAGTTAAAACTTGTGAACCAAATTTTTGGGGCTTTTTAATCATTCTGACACAGAAAACGATTCGTTCAGAGAATCACTGAAAGCACAAATTTACCATCAAATTCATGATGAGTGTCCATGAACTTCTGACTTCACCTGTATTTTCACATGATTTTATGTAATTCATTTAATTTCACATCTGAGCTGTACATAATTCATTTATTTATGAGGTGATTTATTGTTTTTGTTTGTACAATGTTTATATTTAATATGTGAATTTTTAATAATATTGTTTTCATCATATTTACAAGAGGTATATTAATTTGCACTTGATTTTTACAAATACCCCAACACACACACACACACACACACACACACACACACACACACACACACACACACACACACACACACGCTGATAAAATATGGATGAAGCAGTTGATGTGCAATGCAGAATGTTATTTTTAAAAATTAAAGCCAATTTAAGTCGTGACAAAACAATAAATGTAATATCTGATCGATTATGAGCTAAATTATAAACCTGAATTATATTTTTAAAGTTCATACAGGATAAAGCGGTGAGAGATAATGAGATGAGATGAGAAGTTCATAATAAAATGCTTTTGTGATGAACAGGAGGTTAAAGATTGATCTGTTTTGCTTTGATTTTATGATTCAGTTTTATCTTTTTATCTATTGCACTTTATTCTACAATTTTACTTCCTTTCATTTAATTGTTTTCATGTTTTATATTTTATTCTTATTTTATTTAGTAGTTATTGATGATAGGTTTTATGCACACACACACACACACACACACACACACACACACACACACACACACACACACACACACACACACATTTTATTTTTCTGATTGTTTTTATTTTTATTACTATTTTTAGACTTTATGGATGTGTGCGTCATGATTTTATTTTCACTTACGGATTCAGACATCAGTGAAACGTATCAAACATCAAATCTTGTAACAAAAGTGAAGTCTGGAAATGGATTTGGAAAAGAAATGAATTTTTGGAACTGAGTTTTTTATATAAAGAGATGACTGTTTTTAATAATATATTGTTATGATTGATTTTATTATATTTATACCTTATTATATTTATAATGTAAGTGAATTTTGTGTGAAAGAGTTAAAAACCCACATTAAAAGCTAAAGAAAACAGGAACAGGTGGGTTTCATTATCGACTGATACTCAGGGTTTCAGTCTCAGAATCAGAAGAGGATGAGTGATATTGTGATATCGTGATATCATGAAAGCGATATTTTAAAACCTTCGACAAAACACACTTATGAATGTTCTGTGATTCCACTGAGTGATGTTCTGTAATTAAAGTTGGGTTTCCTCGTTTTGTGCTAGATCTTACAGAGCTCTCTCTCTCTCTCTCTCTCTCTCTCTCTCTCTCTCAGAAAGCTAGTGTTTCTGTGATTCATGTTCACATGTGAAGAATGTGTTTCCATTTCAATTTTGCACAATATCGTTTGATCAAATCGTCTGAAAACCCACCTCACGTGAGCGTAAAAACTTTTTTGTTGTACGAAATTCATATCTTTCCATTATGCATTTTTTTAGTTCACAGTTTCAAATTGCACATTAAACAGGTTCATGGAAACAAGGCTCCAATATTCAACACATGTTCTTTAAAATTTTTGTTCCTTTTATTTGGATATTTTTCTGGAATGCCTTTATTTACATTTTGTCATGATGCCTGGTTTGAAAAGTGCTACACAAATGAAGCTATTATTATGAATAATAATAATAATAATATTATTATTATTATTATTATTATTATTATTATTATACTCTAATCTAGAACTTTTAAGGGTTCATTGTTTGTCCATCTGTGGGAGAACCCTTAAAGGTTCCATGTAAAACCTTACATCAGAGTGACTCTCCATCAGAAAGGGACTTGAGCTTTACAAAGAACCCTTAAAGAGCCTCGTTTTCTATGAGTGTGATGAATTTCCTGTCTTTTCTCAGCATATCAGGGTGAAATATTATTAAAATCACACACTTGGTTTGTGCTAGAACCTGTGCAGAACGTCTCCGTTTGTCCTCCAGGCTGGAATCTGAGAGATTTGTTGCTTATTTGAATGAAACAAGCCCCAGTTATATGGCATATCAGTTTTTTGTCAGCGATTTGAATGACACCGGTCTCGGTTATTTGGAGTCGCAGTCTCGTTAGGCGGCCTGTTTTGAATGACACAGGGAGCAGCCGGGAGTTCAGCAGTGCACGACGGAAAGGAATCCAGCCTTTTCTTCTCCTCGTTCACAGCTGTGAGAGTCGCTGAGGGGCTGTGGTGAGACGGAGAGGCCTAGCGAGCCTCGGGCCTAACCCACTTCATAAAGGCTCAGCAGAGCTGAACGGCCCGCTTTCCACCGGCCGCTCATGAGCACCGAGGCCCTTAAGCTCCTTAAGCAGCCTTTCAGACGGGGATTTAGGTAATGGCCCAAACGCAACCTGATACTTTACTCGCACAATAACAGAAATATAGGATTCACTTACATCATGCTGCTTGTTATGACCTGAATAATCCCGGTTTTTCATTTATTCAGTGTGAGCACCAGTGTGTGGCGTACAGACCTGTAGCATAGCACTGAAGTAACTGTAGCATATAACGTTAGATAGATCATAAACCTCACAACTTCTTCTGTTCCACTCGGTGAAATCATGTAGCGTGTGTACAGCAGATTGAGACGTGAGATAAAGACCTTCGTAAGACATCAATAATCTTCTGTTTATCAAATCGAATCTGAGATTCAGAAAAACGAATGGTCTGAGTGATATGATTTTACGTCATTTTGCTTCTCTTCTGACATTTTGCTTTCATTCCTGCACTTAGATTTAATCTCAATGACTGTTATTTAAACACATCACCACCATCATCATCATCATCATCATCATCATCATCATCATCATCATATTATTATTATTATTATTATTATTATTAAACTCAGTCAGGTCATGCACTGTATCACGCTCTTACCTCTCTAAGGGTGCTTTGATTATTTATCTGTGATTATTTGATTTAATTTATTATATCTATTACTGTATTAAGCTCGACTAGTTGATATATCAGCTGATTAGTTTTAGGATTAAATTACTTTTTCAGCAACTTACAAACAAGTCAATTTACGTTAACTCAAATCTAATGATAATTTTAATAATAATAATAATAATAATAATTATTATTATTATTATTATTATTATTATTATTATTATTATTTATTTATTTATTATTATTATTTCTTTTCTTTTTTTTAAGTGTTCTGTGAGCAGAAACCTCTCTGGCTTCAATAATGAGCAAAAATACTGCATTATTGTGCACATTTACATAATGAGGTTCGTATTTGAATATTTGAATATTTGAATAGTTAAACAGTTGGGTTATGTTCATAAATTTAATCAGTACTTGAGGGTGTATGGATTTTTTTTTTTTATAGTTAAATGGGTGCAAAAGTTTGTGAACCCGTGGTGTATTGTGTATGAGATAATCAGCTGAAGGTCAATAAATTTGTTTCAGAAAACAAATAAGTTAAATATTACATTTGTGTCAGGTATCGGAGTTGCTTTTGCTGCAGTCTGATGTATCATCATCTGGTTTAATCCATATATTACAGATATCTTCTTCTTCTTCTTTTATTTCACTTCTTCTGTTTTATCATCCATTCTGTGACATCTAGAGATGTATAGAGGGATGAGACGAGAGATTTACAGCATAAAATTAAAGACAAAAGGTGAATAAGCATCTCATCTTTAAAACCCTGTTTATTCACTAAAAGACAGATGTTCTGATCTTTAATTCTCAGAAATACAGATTTCTGTGATTTAAAAAAAAAAATTCACCCTCAGTTTGTTTCCTCTAAAAATCTCCATGTTTTTTTTCTTTTTCGAGTCACAAATAAAACATGACTGAGAAGGTCCGGAGATGATTCTCCTTCACCATCCACACCAAAATCACTCTTCATTTTATAAAACTAGATTTCTAGGAAGTCAGAGCAGATCTCATCTTTAAGTCTCAGGAATATAAACGAGCCAAACATTGATCTCTCTCTCTCTCTCTCTCTCTCTCTCTCTCTCTCTCTCTCTCTCTCTCTCTCTCTCTCTCATTGATTTCTGCTCATGGATTTAGCAGGTGAATGTGGTTTAAACCCTGTGACTGATCGTCCTTGGCTTTTAATCTCTCTTTCATTTTTGATGAACTTCTCATGATGAAATAAAGGAGTGTAAAGACAGAGACTAACAGTAATCAAATGTTTAGGGTCTAAGATGAGTGGCAGATGAAGTTCAGAAAAACAAGGCAAAGACGAAACCTTTAGTTTATGAAAATAAAGTTGTTAAATCTCCATCACGCCACACCCTGCTTGTGAGGTTTTGATTAGGGTTTGGGTTAAATCCATCCAATTCCAGTGATCAATCGAATCAGTAAATCTGTAAAATATGCTAAATCTAGTATCTTTAATAATGATTTACAGATTTTTCATCCTGTAACATCATAAAAAAAATAAAAGCCCCCCCCAAGGTTATGTGTTCTGTCTGTGCTCAGATCTTCACTTCTTCTGCTGCTTCATTCCTCCTGATTTGTCCTTCGCTTTTCACTTTTCGGTGTCTGAACACGTCACAATAACTCCTAGACTCTTCCATGATGCTAAAACAATCTGTCTTTATGCAAAACCACTGAACATCAGGTCTGAGACAGACAGACAGACAACACTGTGTCCAGACTCGTCTCGGATTGTGACAGCATCAGTTTAGACTGAACAGAGACCCGGAGAGAGGGAAAGAAAGCCCTCGTCTTGCCTTCGCCTTCATGCTTAAAGCTGTATTTTATTTTTTTAAAAATTGTTTGCAAGGTTAAAATATAAACAGGAAGTGATGTCATGCCATAGTTATGCTAGTAAGTCCATTACACTGCTTTCACTTTGAGTAAGTAAATAAATAATATTGCATTTTGTGAAATAAATACAATAAATTCATGGTTTTAAACTTATTCTTGATCTGTTTAAGGATCTTCTGATTCACTCTGATTAATCACATTTATGTTATTTAACCAAGTAAACAAATCCAAGAGGGTTTTTTTATTCATTCAGACCTGATTATAAAAGGGTGTAACATTACAGTGATGTGAGAATGAAAAAAGCTCATATTGAGTAAGTTTCCATGTTCTGAACGAGGAAAGCTAATAAACTGACATGTCAGTGTGTAAGTGTGTTTAAACATATCAGGAAAATATGGATGTTTAGTTTATTTTCTTCTCTTCGAACATCTGTATTGCTCTGAAATGAATCATTCAATTAAAAATGAAAGAGTTTTATGGGATAATCTTGTGCACATTGTGTGTGTGTGTGTGTGTGTGTGTGTGTGCTGTCCCTCTGTCCCTCTTTTATGTAGGTTATCTGCACTCACACCCTCCTGTCGGCCGTCGATCACATCTCGGCTTGTCACACTGAGAGGATGTTGTTCTCAGGAATGACTGCCCTAATTAAAAAAGTTGCCCCGTTTCTTCTTTCCTTTTCCTTTTTTTTTATCATAATAATCTCCTGATTAGGTCCCAATGTAAGCACTACTGTAAATCAACCCAAAGGCCATTTTCCCCCCGTTCTGTTCGGTGGAGGACGCGCCGCTCCACCAGGTCACATTCTGGTTTTCAATTAACGTGCTTTTATTAAAGTATAATTGTCCTAATGATATGCTCTCCATTTCTTTAGGGACTAAGCCTTTTAATTTAATTTTCCCAAAGCCGTTGAACTTGAAGGCCTTGTGGTACTGAGAAATGAATTTTACATTATTTTATTTCCTGAAGAGAAAATCTAAAGCAGAATAAAAAAGAATTAGTAGAAATAAGAAAGGCAGGTGTGTGATGTGTGATGTATGTGTGATTTTATTTAAGATGGCAACCTGCAGGTGACTTTAAGCTCTAATTTTATTTATTTATTTATTTATTTATTTATTTACACTATATTGCCAAAAGTTTGTGGTCACCTGACCATTCCACTCATCCATGCTTCTGAACGTCCCATTTCAGATTAATTCCCCTTCTTTGCTGTTT
>JAPEKM010000016.1:4773365-4790644 GCA_027575975.1 Cathorops multiradiatus
CATAATATGTACTATACCATAATGTAATACTATGCATAATATGTACTATACCATAATGTAATACTATGCATAATATGTACTATACCATAATGTAATACTATGCATAATATGTACTATACCATAATGTAATACTATGCATAATATGTACTATACCATAATGTAATACTATGCATAATATGTACTATACCATAATGTAATACTATGCATAATATGTACTATACCATAATGTAATACTATGCATAATATGTACTATACCATAATGTAATACTATGCATAATATGTACTATACCATAGTAAGTACATATGGAGTAAGAGTACTATTAATACAGAAAATAGTTTAGCTGAGAATTCTGGCTTTGGGAGTCAGGGGTGGGAGTTAGAGTCTTCCTTTTCTGGCGCTAGGAGGGGGCCTAGTCCTCAATCTCCGGATTACAAGACCGGTGCTTTTAGTTTAAGCTACTAGGGCAGCCGAGGTTAAGGTGTTTGTTTTCTAATCAGCTTGCTAGAGGGTTAAAAATTAAGAAAAGTGAAAAGTATAGGATGGAAGCAATTTGTCCGATGATGATGAATGGGTCTTCTACTGGTATACCTCCAATTCAGGTCAGGATAAGTACGTCTGCTACTAGAATTCAGAATAGGAGCTGGGATAGGGGGCGGAAAGTGAGTCCTTGTTGTTTTGAAATGTGCAGTATGGGAACAAATATGAGTACTAGGATGGAGAATAGGAGTGCCAGGACCCCTCCGAGTTTGTTGGGGATTGATCGTAGGATGGCGTATGCAAATAGGAAATACCATTCTGGTTTGATATGTGGGGGAGTTACGAGAGGATTAGCGGGGGTAAAATTTTCAGGGTCTCCGAGGAGGTTAGGTGAGAAGAGAGCTAGGGATGTGAGGGCTGAGAGGAGGATGATAAAGCCGAGGATGTCTTTGTAGGAGAAATAGGGGTGAAAGGGGATTTTGTCTGCATCAGAGTTTAGGCCAGCTGGGTTGTTGGAGCCTGTCTCGTGTAGGAAGAGGGCATGTAGGAGAGTAGCTGCAATAATTGCGAATGGGAATAGGAAATGGAATGCAAAAAATCGTGTTAGTGTGGCATTATCAACTGAGAAGCCACCTCAGATTCATTGTACTAGGGCATCTCCTATATAGGGGACGGCAGACAATAGATTTGTGATTACTGTGGCACCTCAGAATGATATTTGACCTCATGGAAGTACGTATCCGACGAATGCGGTTATTATTACGAGTAGTAGTAGGACTACTCCAATGTTTCAGGTTTCTTTGTAGAGGTAGGATCCGTAATATAGTCCTCGTCCAATATGAAGATAAATGCAGATGAAAAAGAATGAGGCTCCATTGGCGTGCAGGTTACGGATAACTCATCCGTAATTTACGTCTCGGCAGATGTGGGCTACGGATGAGAAGGCGGTGGAGATGTCTGAGGTATAGTGCATGGCTAGGAAAAGTCCTGTTATAATTTGTATGATGAGGCAAAGTAATAGTAGGGAGCCAAAATTTCATCATGCAGAAATGTTGGAAGGAGCGGGGAGGTCAATTAGTGCATCGTTGGTAATTTTGAGTAAGGGGTGGGTTTTTCGGGTGAGCATGTTCTTATAGTTGAATAACAACGATGGGTTTTCAAGTCATTAGTCCTGGTTAAAGTCCGGGTAAGAATTATGATATATTTTCTTGATTTACTTTTATTAAGCTTGGTGGTTGGGTTGATTGGGGTTGCTTCTAATCCAGCGCCCTATTTTGCTGCTTTGGGCTTGGCTATGGCAGCGGGGGTGGGGTGTGGGGTTTTGGTGGGTTATGGTGGGCCATTGGTCGGTTTAGTATTGTTTTTGATTTATTTGGGGGGGATGTTAGTAGTATTTGCGTATTCAGCAGCTTTGGCTGCTGAGCCTTTTCCTGAAACATGAGGGGCAGGGCCAGTTAAGATGTACGTGTTGTTTTATTTTGTTGGAGTAGGAGTTGCAATATGGTGGTTTTGGGGTGGGCATGGGGGTTGGGCTTTGGATGAGTTTAAAGAGTTTTTTATGGTGCGTTGTGATTTTGGGGGAGTCTCTTTAATATATTCTGTTGGGGGAGGTATATTAATTGTGTGTGCTTGGGTTTTGCTACTATGTCTTTTTGTAGTTGTGGAGCTCACTCGGGGGATGAGTCGAGGGGCGTTTCGGGCTGTTTAAGTTGAGGTGGGCATGGCAGAGCCCGGATGAGTAAAATGAGAGTTTTAGGCTGCCTACGGTAAGGCTGGGGGGGGGTGTATAGGAGGAAGGGAGGTATGTTTTAGATTGAGGTTAGGAAGGCGATAATTAGTATTGATGAGACTAAATAAATGGGTAAATAAAGTTTGAGGGGGTTAGTATTGAGGTGTTTGAGTATGGAAGATAATAGGTGGTAAAGGGGATTAAATCCTTTAGGGCCTATTTCTAGTCATTGTTGGTCAAATTTGGTAGCCTGTTTTCCGAGGGTGAGGTTAAGTTTAGGAAAGAGGCGGTGGGCTATTGGAAAGAATCCTAGTATATTGGAGAAACTGTGTAATATTGTGGAGGGGGTGATTTTGACTTGTGTGAGATTTGATGTTGCTAATGCGAGGGCAATAACTAGTCCTGTAACTGTAACCAGGAGTGCGGCTAGTTTGAGGGATGTAGGTATTGTTATGATAGGTGTTTTGGATGGGAGGAAGGAGGAGGTGAAAACTAGTCCTATAATAATTGTTCCTCAGCTTAGGCGTAGGATGGATGCAGTGAGTGCGGGGTTATTTTCGTTAATGGGGGAGAGGGAAGAAAATCGGGGGTAGCCTATCGATACAAAGAAAACTATTCGTAGGCTGTAGACTGCTGTGAAGGAGGTGGCGATTAGTGTTAGGGCAAGGGCTGAGGTGTTAAGGTAGGAGACGTTTAGAGCTTCAATGATTGCATCTTTTGAGTAGAAGCCTGCCAGAAAGGGTAGGCCTGTGAGGGCGAGGCTTCCAATAATCATACAAGTGGAAGTGATGGGTAATAAGTTGTGTAGGCCTCCTATTTTTCGGATGTCTTGTTCGTTGTTAAGGTTGTGAATGATTGAGCCAGAGCATAGGAAGAGTATGGCTTTAAAGAAGGCGTGGGTGCAGATATGTAGGAAGGCTAGATGGGGTTGGCCAAGGCCGATGGTAACTATTATTAGGCCAAGTTGGCTTGATGTTGAGTATGCTACGATTTTTTTGATATCATTTTGGGTTAGGGCACAGGTAGCAGTAAATAGTGCTGTTAAGGCTCCTAAGCAAAGGCAAATGGTGTGGATTAATTGATTGTTTTCTATTAAAGGATATATTCGGATGAGAAGGAAAATACCTGCAACCACTATAGTGCTTGAGTGGAGTAGGGCGGAGACAGGAGTTGGGCCTTCTATTGCTGAGGGGAGTCATGGATGGAGGCCAAATTGAGCGGATTTTCCAGCAGCAGCGAGAACAATGCCGAGTAGGGGGAGGGTTATATCAAATTCTTTGGAGAGTATAAATACTTGGGGCATCTCTCAGGAGTTAAGGTTTATGGCTATTCAAGCAATAGTTAAGATTAGGCCTACGTCTCCAACTCGGTTATAAAGGATTGCTTTTAGGGCTGCTGTGTTAGCGTTAGCTCGGCCGTGCCATCATCCAATAAGAAGGAATGACATGATGCCTACTCCTTCTCAGCCAATGAAAAGTTGAAATATGTTATTAGCAGTTACTAGGATAATTATTGATGCTAAGAATAGAAGTAAATATTTATAAAATCAGTCTAGGTGGGGGTCAGAGTGTATATACCATGATGCGAATTCTAGAATTGATCATGTTACGAATAGAGCGACTGGGGTGAAGATTAGGGAATAGTGGTCGAATTTGAGGCTAATATTGATGTCAAAGTTTATGATGTTTATTCAGTGTCAGGTAACAATAATATTTTCAGTTCCTTGATATAAGAAGATGCTTAATGGGATTAGGTTAGCAAGGAATGAAATGAGTGTTGTGGTTTTGGCACGGTTGAGGGCTCAGTTGTAGTCTAGGGGGTTGGGGTTTAGTGCAATTAGGAAGGGTCATGCTAGACAAATTAAGGTAAAACTTGTGGTGGAAAGTAAGAGGATTTCCATAGCTACTACTTGGAGTTGCACCAAGAGTTTTTGGTTCCTAAGACCAATGGATGAGCTGTTATCCTATAGAAGCAAGTGAACGAATGAGCCGCGGAGTTTAACCGTGGACGTAGGGATTAGCAATCCTTATTGCTTCGGGCCTCTTTCGGTGGGTAAGGGGGTTTGAACCTCTATTTTTAGAATCACAATCTAATGTTTTGTGTTAAACTATACCTACAGTATCATCAGCCTCATATAATTTCTGGTTTTGTGATGAGGAGAATAATTGGGAGGAGGTGTAAAGCCATGAGAAGATGTTCCCGTGTGTGGAAGGATTGGAGGTTGCTGATATGTTGGGGGAATGGGCCTCGTTGGGTTATTAGGAATAGGTAGAGGGAGTAAGTAGCAGTAATAAGGGTTCCTGCTCCGGTAAAGGCTAGGGTTCATGGGGACCAGTTGAATATTGCTGTAATAAGTAGTAGTTCTCCTATTAGGTTAGGGAGGGGTGGCAGAGCTAGGTTTGCTAGGTTTGAGAGGAATCATCAAATAGCGGTAAGTGGGAAGATAATTTGCATTCCTCGAGCTAGAATTATTGTTCGACTATGGGTTCGTTCATAAGTAGTATTAGCTAGGCAGAAGAGAGCAGAGGAAGCTAGGCCATGGGCAATTATTAATACTAAGGCCCCGGTAAAGCCTCATGGGGTTTGGATTAGGATGCCTCCTACAACTAGGCCTATATGACTGACAGATGAGTAAGCAATTAGTGATTTTAGATCTGTTTGTCGGAGACAAATAGAGCCTGTTATAACAACTCCTCAGAGGGCGAGGGCTACGATTGGGTAAAGTATTTCTTTGGATAGAGGGTCTAAGATTACTATTATGCGTATTATGCCGTAGCCTCCAAGTTTTAGTAGGATGGCTGCTAGTACTATTGAGCCTGCTACTGGGGCCTCTACATGGGCTTTTGGGAGTCAAAGGTGGACTCCATATAGGGGTATCTTTACTAGGAAGGCGATGAGGCAGCCTGCTCATCAGATTTTGTCTCCTCAGGAGGAGAGGGCGAGGGGCTGTGAGTACTGGAGGATGGTTATTGAGAGGGATCCTGTATTTTGATGGAGAAGGAGGAGGGCTACTAAGAGAGGGAGGGAGCCCGCTAGGGTGTAGAATAAAAAGTATGTTCCTGCGTTTAGGCGTTCAGTTTGATTTCCTCATCGGGTAATAATAATTAGGGTTGGAATAAGAGTTGCTTCAAACATTACGTAGAATATGATGATTTCTGTAGCACTAAATGTTATGATTAAAAGGGCTTGGAGGGAGGTTAGAAGGGTAATATAGGTTCGTTGGCGATTGATGGGTTCCGTTTTGATGTGGTTTTGACTGGCTAAAATTGTTAGGGGGAGTAGTCAGCAAGTAAGTACAAGGAGAGGGGTTGATAGGGGGTCTGTGCCTAAATATAAGTTAGATGAGTTTCAGCCTGTTTCTAAAGGTCATTTAATTCAAGTGAAGCTAATTAAAGCAATGGCAAGGCTTTGTAGGGTTATGTTAGTTCAGAGTCATTTTGAGGGGGAGAGTCAGATTGTGGGAAATAATATAATTGTTGGTGCTAAGATTTTTAGCATTGTAGTAAATTTAGGGCTTGTAAACGGTCTGTCCCATGGGTTCGGGCTGTGGCGACCAGTAGGGCTAGTCCTGCCCCAGCTTCACAGGCTGAGAAGGCTAGAAGAAAAATAGGGGTTGCAGAAAAGGCAGTTGATTCTAATTGTAGTGTTCATATAGCTAAGGCAATGAATAGAGATAGCATTATTCCTTCTAGGCATAGAAGGGCGGATAGGAGGTGAGTACGGTGGAAGGCTAGACCTATTAGTCCTAGAGTGAATGCTGAGGTAAAAGTGAAATATATGGGAGTCATAAGGGGATCACGGGTTTGAACCGTGGTTTTCTGAGCCGAAATCAGAGGTCTTATATTTGGACTAATCTCCTATTCGGCTCATTCTAGGCCTCCTTGTATTCATTCATAAATTAGGCCTAATGTAAGGAGGATTAAGATAATTGCGGCTCATAGAAGAGCGTAGGTAGGGGTTGGAAGTTGGTTGCCTCAGGGTAGTGGGAGGAGTAGGGCAATTTCTAAGTCAAATAGTAGGAATAGGATGGCAATAAGAAAGAAGCGTAGAGAGAAGGGAAGTCGTGCTGATCCTAGGGGATCAAAGCCGCACTCATAGGGGGAGAGTTTTTCTGCGTCAGGATTTATTTGGGGCAGTCAAAATGATACTAGGGCAAGGATTGAGGAAAGGGCAGCGGAAATGAGGAGAGTGGTTATAATTATGTTCACTATCTTTCCTTGGAGTTTAACCAAGACTAGGTAATTGGAAGTCACATGTACTAATTTAATACTAGAAAGATATGATCCTCATCAGTAGATAGAGACATATAGGAATAATCATACAACATCTACGAAATGTCAGTATCAGGCAGCTGCTTCAAATCCAAAGTGATGTTCTGATGTAAAATGATATTGGATTTGGCGGAGTAGGCAAATGGCAAGGAAGGTTGAACCAATAATAACATGTAGGCCGTGGAAGCCGGTTGCTACAAAGAAAGTTGAGCCGTAAACCCCGTCGGCGATGGTGAAGGGGGCTTCATAGTATTCTATTGCTTGGAGGGCAGTAAAGTAAAATCCTAGGAGGATTGTTAGTGTTAGGGATTGGATCGCTTGTTTACGTTCTCCTCCCATGAGGCTGTGGTGGGATCAGGTTACTGTTACACCGGAGGCTAGAAGGACGGCGGTGTTAAGGAGTGGGACTTCAAATGGGTCTAATGGGATAATTCCTGTTGGGGGTCAGCAGCCGCCTAGTTCTGGAGTAGGGGCAAGGCTGGAGTGGTAAAAGGCTCAGAAAAATCCTAGGAAGAAGAATACTTCTGAGGTGATAAAGAGAATTATTCCGTATCGAAGGCCTTTTTGTACGGGGGGAGTATGATGACCTTGAAAGGTGCCTTCTCGGATAATGTCTCGTCATCATTGATATATAGTAAGTAAAAGAAGTATTAGTCCTAGTGTTAATAGAATTGTTGAGTGGAAGTGAAATCAGATTGCAAGACCGGATGTTATTAGGAGAGCAGCTACTGCACCAGTAAGAGGTCATGGGCTTGGATCAACCATATGGTATGCGTGTGCTTGGTGGGCCATTAAACGTTTTCTTGTAGGTAAAGGCTTAGTAGTAGTACAAATACATAAGCTTGAATGAAAGCTACTGCGATTTCTAAAAGGGTTAAAAGTACTAAGAGAATGGCAGTGAATGTTGCTACTATAGTTATTAGGGGCATTAGGGTAATTGTTGCAGTTGAAATTAGTTGAATTAGCAGGTGGCCGGCTGTGAGGTTAGCTGTAAGTCGTACGCCTAGTGCAAGGGGTCGAATAAATAAACTAATGGTTTCAATAATAATTAGGACTGGGATTAAGAGAGTAGGGGTTCCTTCAGGAAGAAGGTGGCCTAGGGCTACTGTAGGTTGATTTCGTATACCAATAATAATTGTGGCTAGTCAGAGTGGGACAGCCAAGCCTATGTTTAGCGATAGTTGCGTTGTAGGTGTAAATGTATACGGTAATAGGCCTAACATGTTTAATGTTAGGATAAAAATTATTAGGGAGGCAAGGATTGTTGCTCATTTGTGTCCCCCAGGGTTTAGGGGGGTGAGTAGTTGTTGTGTAAAGGTTTTGATAAATCAGCTTTGGGCAGAAACTAGGCGATTATTTAGGTAGCGGTTGGCTGGGGAGGGGACTAATATTCAGGGGAGGGTTAGTGAGATGGCAATTAGGGGAATACCCAGGTATGTGGGGCTCATAAATTGGTCGAATAAATTTAGTGCCAAGGTCAGTTTCAGGTGTTTGATTTAAGGTTTTTGGTGTCCAGTGTTGTGACATCATTTGTAAAGGTGTGGTTTAGAACTTTTGGGGGGATTACTGTTAAAAAGATTAGTCATGAGAAGACAAGGATAATGAATCATGGGGCAGGGTTTAATTGGGGCATATCACTAGAGGTGGTTGGGGATCACCAATCTTTAGCTTAAAAGGCTAACGCTAATCCCAGTTTAGCTTTCTAGTGAGGCGTCTTCAAGTATTAATGAGGATCAATTTTCAAAGTGTTCTAGAGGAACGGCTTCTACAACAATTGGTATAAAGCTGTGATTAGCGCCGCAAATTTCAGAACACTGTCCATAAAATACTCCAGGGCGGGAGGTAATGAAGGATGTTTGGTTTAGTCGGCCTGGGACGGCATCTATTTTAATACCTAGAGCTGGTACGGCTCAAGAGTGGAGAACATCTTCGGCAGACACTAGAACTCGGATGGGGGATTCTATAGGAATAACTATTCGGTGGTCTGTTTCAAGTAATCGAAATTGTCCAGGGGATAAATCTTGTGTAGGAATTATGTATGAGTCGAAAGCTAAATTTTCATAGTCGGTATACTCATAGCTTCAGTATCATTGATGGCCTATCGCTTTTACGGTAAGATGGGGGTCGTTGACTTCATCTATTAGGTAAAGAATTCGTAAGGAGGGGAGAGCAATTAAAATAAGAATAACTGCTGGGAGGATTGTTCAGATGATTTCGATTTCTTGGGAATCTAAGATATACTTATTGGTAAGTTTGGTTGTTACTATTACAACAATAATATATAGGACGAGTGTGCTAATTAGAAAAACAATTATTAAGGCATGGTCATGGAAGTGTAGAAGCTCTTCTATTACAGGGGAGGCCGCGTCTTGGAATCCTAGTTGTGAGGGATGTGCCATTAAGCCTTTAGGCTTAAGGTACGCAGGGGTTTAACCTACAATTCTGCCTTGACAAAGCAGGGTAATGTTTTTACTAGTATCTTATGGAAGAAAGTGGCAGAGCGGTTATGTGGCTGGCTTGAAACTAGTTTACGGGGGTTCGAGTCCCTCCTTTCTCGTTAGTTGATTTTTACTTGCACAAAGGCTGGTTCTTCAAATGTGTGGTAAGGTGGGGGGCACCCGTGCAGTCATTCTGCGTTTGTAGAGGTTAATTCAACAGAAAGAACTTCTCGTTTAGCAGTAAATGCTTCTCATAGGATATATAGGAACATTACTACTGCTACTAGGGAGATTAAAGAGCCAATTGATGAAATAATATTTCATAGTGAGTAGGCATCTGGGTAGTCTGAGTATCGTCGTGGTATTCCGGCTAAGCCTAGGAAATGTTGAGGAAAGAAGGTTAAATTAACACCTAGGAATATGGTTCCAAAGTGAATTTTTGTTCAGGTGTCATGTATTGTGTAGCCTGTAAATAGAGGGAATCAGTGGACGAAGGCTCCCATAATGGCGAATACAGCTCCTATTGATAGGACATAGTGGAAGTGGGCTACTACATAGTATGTATCATGTAGAACAATGTCTAATGATGAGTTGGCTAAAACAATTCCAGTTAATCCTCCAACTGTAAAGAGAAAAATGAAGCCAAGTGCTCATAATAGGGGGGTTTCTCATTTAATTGAGCCTCCGTGGAGGGTAGCCAGTCAGCTGAAGACTTTTACTCCGGTTGGGATTGCAATAATTATTGTTGCAGATGTAAAGTATGCTCGGGTGTCTACGTCTATTCCTACTGTGAATATGTGATGTGCTCATACGATGAAGCCTAGAAGGCCAATAGCCATCATAGCTCATACTATTCCTATATAACCGAATGGTTCTTTTTTGCCTGCATAGTAGGCTACAATGTGGGAGATTATTCCAAATCCCGGTAAAATTAAAATGTATACTTCTGGATGTCCAAAGAATCAAAAGAGGTGTTGGTAGAGGATAGGGTCCCCTCCTCCCGCAGGGTCAAAGAAGGTAGTATTTAGATTGCGGTCTGTTAATAATATGGTGATGCCGGCGGCTAAAACTGGGAGGGAAAGAAGTAGAAGAACAGCAGTAATTAGGATGGCTCAAACAAACAAGGGTGTTTGATATTGTGAGATAGCTGGGGGTTTTATATTAATAATGGTTGTAATAAAATTAATAGCCCCTAGAATTGAGGACACCCCTGCTAGGTGAAGGGAAAAGATAGTAAGATCTACAGAAGCTCCTGCGTGTGCGAGGTTTCCTGCAAGAGGGGGATAAACAGTTCATCCTGTTCCTGCTCCTGCTTCTACTCCTGATGAGGCAAGGAGGAGCAGGAAGGATGGGGGGAGAAGTCAGAAGCTTATATTATTTATTCGGGGGAATGCTATGTCGGGGGCTCCAATTATCAGGGGGACGAGCCAATTTCCAAAGCCTCCAATTATAATTGGTATTACTATAAAGAAAATTATTACAAAAGCATGGGCGGTAACAATGACATTATAAATTTGGTCATCACCCAGGAGAGCACCAGGCTGGGCCAGTTCTGCTCGAATTAGTAGGCTGAGGGCTGTTCCGACTATCCCGGCTCAAGCACCAAATACTAGATAAAGGGTGCCGATGTCTTTATGGTTGGTTGAGAAAAATCAGCGTGTGATTGTCACAGGTAGGATGGCCGAGAGTTAGGCGGTGGATTGTAGCTCCATGAACAAGGGTTCAAGTCCTTTTCCTATCACAGCTCTGTGGTGTATAACATGTTGGATTGCAAATCCAAAGATGCAGTCTTACGCCTGCCGGGGCTTTCCCCGCCTTTCTCTTAAAGGCGGGGAGAGTAGATGAATGCTCGCTGGTTTGAGTATCTAGCTGTTAACTAGAAGTTTGTAGGATCGAGGCCTTCTCATCTAGTAAGGCTTTAGCTTAATGAAAGTGTCTGGGTTGCATTCAGAAGATGTGGGATAAAGTCCTGCAAGTCTTATCCAGAGATTAGGGGATTTTCACTCCTGCTTAAAGCTTTGAAGGCTTTTGGTCTATATTGTTATCCTAAATCTCTAGTTGATTAGTATTTGAGTTGAGGGGGTTAGGGGGAGGAGTAGGAGGGAGAGGACTATTAAAATGGCGAGGGGAGTTGTGTTTTGTGTGTTTGGTAGGCGTCATGGGGTTGAGGAGTTGTTTGTATTTGGAGAAATTGTGAGGGTTATGGCGTAGCATAGTCGTAGGTAGAAGTAAAGGCTTAGTAGGGCGCTTAGTGCTATGATAGTTGCAGTTATAGGGAGACTTTGAATAGTAAGTTCTTGTAAAATTAATCATTTTGGTATAAATCCTGTGAGGGGAGGGAGGCCTCCTAGGGATAGTAGAGCTAGGGGGGTGATGGTTATGATGATTGGGGTTTTAGGTCAGATTGTTGCTAATGTGTTGATTTTTGTGGTGGATAATAATTTAAATGTTAGGAATATTGTGGAGGTTATAATAATGTATATGAGTAGGGCTAGTATTGTTAGTTGAGGTTTGAATTGGGCAATAATAATTATTCAGCCTAGGTGGGCGATAGATGAGTAGGCCAAGATAATTCGTAGTTGGGTTTGGTTGAGGCCCCCTCAGCCCCCAATGATTGTTGATAGTAAACCAAGGGTAATTAATAGTTGGGGGGGTATTATTTGGGCTGTTTGGATAATTAATGCAAAGGGGGCCAGTTTTTGTCAGGTGGCTATGATTAGTCCTGTGGAGAGGTCTAGTCCTTGTATTACGGGGGGTATTCAAAAGTGTACAGGGGCTAGTCCTACTTTTAGAGCTAGTGCTATGGTGATTAGTGTAATTGCGATGGGGTGGTTTAGGCAGTAAATATTTCATTCTCCGGTAGTTCAAGCATTGATTGTGCTAGCAAATAGGATTGTGGCTGCAGCAGTGGCTTGAGCTAGGAAATATTTGGTTGTTGCTTCTACAGCCCGTGGGTGGTGGTGTTTGGCTATTAAGGGCAGGATGGCTAGTGTGTTGATTTCAAGACCCATTCAGGCTAGGAGTCAGTGGGAGCTTATGAATGTTAGGGTTGTACCTAGACCTAAGCTTGATAATAGTATTGTTAAGATATAGGGACTCATTCGTAAGAGAAGGATTTTAACCTACATTTTTGGGGTATGGGTCCAAAAGCTTGATTTAGCTGATCTTACTAGAAAGTGGTGTAATGGAAGCACTTGGGGTTTTGATCTCCACAATGAGGGTTCGAGTCCCTTTTTTCTAAGGAGCTGGGAGGATTTTAGCCTCCATAATTCACTCTATCAAAGTGGTCCTTGGGCATTCAGGCACAGTTCCTTTATAGTTGAGGGGGCAGGCCAGTGAATGCAATTGGTAAGGCGGCGTGTCATAAAATAAAGGCGAGGGTTATTGGTAGGAAGTTTTTTCAGGCTAGGTGTATAAGTTGATCATATCGGAAACGGGGGTAGGAAGCGCGTACTCATAGAAAGAGTAGGGACAGTAGTGAGGCTTTTGTTAGAATGTTGATGGAGGTAATTTGGGGGATGGTGGGTATGTGGGTTGAACCTAAAAATAGGATGGTGGATAGTGTGTTTATCAGGAGAATGTTAGCATATTCAGCTAGAAAGAAGAGTGCGAAAGGGCCTCCTGCGTATTCTACATTGAACCCGGACACTAGTTCTGATTCTCCTTCTGTGAGGTCGAACGGGGCTCGGTTTGTTTCGGCTAGGGTTGAAATGTACCATATGGCAGCGAGGGGTCAGGCTGGAAATAGCAGTCAAATTGTTTCTTGGGTTGTATTAAATATTTGTAAAGTGAACCCTCCTGTAAAAATAATGATGGATAGTAAAATTAGGCCTAGGCTGACTTCGTAGGAGATGGTTTGGGCAACTGCTCGTAGGGCTCCTATTAGGGCATATTTGGAGTTGGAGGCCCATCCTGAGCCTAGGATGGAATAAACTGCTAGACTTGAGAGGGCTAAGATAAAGAGCATACCTAGGTTTAAATCGATGATAGGGTTGGGGAGGGGCATGGGTGCTCATAGGGCTAGGGCTAGGGTGAGGGCTAGCATGGGGGTAATAAGAAATAAGAATGGGGAAGAGGTAGAGGGGCGTAGTGGTTCTTTAAGGAATAGTTTAACACCATCTGCAATTGGTTGTAGAATTCCATAAGGGCCTACTACGTTTGGGCCTTTGCGTAGTTGTATATATCCTAATATTTTGCGTTCAAGTAGAGTTAAGAAGGCGACTGCTAGAAGGACTGGAACGATGTAGGCCAGGGGATTAACCAGGTGAGTAATTAATAAGGCTTGCATGAATTAAGAGGAGGATTTGAACCTCCGGTGGAAAGGGCTTAGGCCTTTTGCAATTACCGGGCTCTGCCATCTTAATAATCTTATCTTGATGGATGGGGCGTGCCCTCCTTTTAATTAATTAAGTTGTTGTCATTAAGTCGGGGTGGGGCATATTGGTAATATGGGCCCCCTTTTCCCGGTCCTTTCGTACTGGGGAAAGTGGCATTACAGATAGAAACTGACCTGGATTGCTCCGGTCTGAACTCAGATCACGTAGGACTTTAATCGTTGAACAAACGAACCCTTAATAGCGGCTGCACCATTAGGATGTCCTGATCCAACATCGAGGTCGTAAACCCCCTTGTCGATATGGGCTCTGAAAGGGGATTGCGCTGTTATCCCTAGGGTAACTTGGTTCGTTGGTCGGCGGGGGCCGGATCTTTATGGTCAGAGGTTCTGTGACTTAGAGATGTCTTTCTTGGTTCTGGAGGTGGGTCCAGTCCTCATGGGAGCTTTATTTTCTCCCGCGGTCGCCCCAACTAAAGATTAGGATCAGGGGTTATTTGGTTTAACTGGTTTAGTTCTTGACATAATTGATCTGAAATCTTAAGCTCCAAAGGGTCTTCTCGTCTTGTATTGTTATGTCCGCTTCTGCACGGACAGATCAATTTCATTGACTAAAAAAGGGAGACAGTTAAGCCCTCGTTCTACCATTCATACAGGTCTTTATTTAAAAGACAAGTGATTGCGCTACCTTTGCACGGTCAGAATACCGCGGCCGTTTAACTTGTCACTGGGCAGGCGAGACCTCCTATACATTGAGTTTTGCGGGAGGCGATGTTTTTGGTAAACAGGCGAGGCTTGTGTTTGCCGAGTTCCTTCCTTTTTTTTTGGTCTTTCCTCTAAAAATTGGGCCTTCCAGTGTGGGGGTAACGATTGGGGTGTGTGGGGTTTGCTTGTTGTTTGGTGAGGTCATATTGCCCTCTTTGGTTGGGTTCGGTAATTGCTAGTGGGGGGTCCGATCTAGCGTACACGTAGGCTGAGGAGAGGGGTTCTCCCTCTTATTACTCATTTTAGCAGTATCTTTTCCATGGTGGCATGGAAGGGCCTAGTACTGTTAGGGGTTTTGGATTAAATATTTGGATTGTGGATTTTAGTCCGCATGAGCTTTAACGCTTTCTACTTAGATGGCTGCTTTTAGGCCCACTGAGGCGGGTATCTTAATTAGTATAATCTTTAACCTCCTGGTTGAGGTTGTGTCCTGTTTCAAAGGGGCTGTACCCCCTTTGACTAACTCTCATGTGTTTCTTTGATTCATATTGGATGGGTAATTGTGAGGTAAGGAGTATGAGGCTGAACTTCTATTCATTTCTTAGGCAACCAGCTATAACTAAGTTCGGTAGGTATATTACCTCTACCCGGGGATCTTCCCACTCTTTTGCCACAGAGACGGGTTGGCCCTAATTAATAGGCTGTCCCGGGGTAGCTCACTTAGTTTCGGGGGTCTGAACTAAAGTGCGCTTTGCTCAGAAGGACTGGCTAAATCATGATGCAAAAGGTACGAGGGTTAGTCTCTGCTTTATTACGCTTTTATGATTTGTTTCATTTCTCTTTCAGCGTTCCCTTGCGGTACTTTTGTTATTGCTATAAGGGGCCTTTTCTGTCTCACATACTTAGGCGGTAAAATGTTTTAGTTTGGGGTGGTGTGGTTTTATTGGGGGTATTAATGTTGTTTGGTAATTTAGGTAGTTAAGCTAGCTGTATAGCTCAGGATGATCCAATTTGCATGGATGTCTTCTCGGTGTAAGGGAGATGCTTAGCTGTCTCAGCCACGTCCTGAGTTGTTCCAAGTACACCTTCCGGTACACTTACCATGTTACGACTTGCCTCCCCGTAGTAGTTAGTGTGTTATTAGGGATGTTGGGTTTGGGTTATGGGGGAGAGTGACGGGCGGTGTGTGCGCGCCTCAGAGCCTAATTCAAAAAGACTTTCTGTTTGTTTTTTACTACTAAATCCACCTTTGGGCAGTGTTTTCAGAGTGCCGTCCGTAAGTATTCTGTTGTAGAAAATGTAGCCCATTTCTTTCCACTTCATACGCTACACCTCGACCTGACGTTTTTGGGTAGGCCCATTTTGCTTACTATTAGGCCTTCACAGGGTAAGCTGACGACGGCGGTATATAGGCGGGGAAAACAAGAAGTGGTGAGGTTTAACGAGGGGTATCGGTTCTAGAACAGGCTCCTCTAGGTGGGTTTGAGGCACCGCCAAGTCCTTTGGGTTTTAAGCTGTGCTTGTAGTACCCTGGCGGATGTAGGGGTGTAGGAGTGCATCTGGGTTTAAGGCTAAGCATAGTGGGGTATCTAATCCCAGTTTGTTTCTTAGCTTTCGTGGGGTCAGGATTTTGTGTACTTAAAGCTACTTTCGTGAGAGGGTTTCGTGCCTTCGGAGTGCGTTTAACGGCTTAGAAGGTCTTTAGCTTTATTTTGTGTATACCTTAACCACCCTTTACGCCGTAGGTGTCAACTAGGGTCTTTCGTATAACCGCGGTGGCTGGCACGAATTTTACCGACCCTTTTAGCCCTAACTAAGTCAAGTTTACACTTATTGCTTAATGTTTATTACTGCTGAGTTCCCTTGGGGGTGTGGCGTAAGCAAGGCGTCTTGGGCTTATAATTAAGTGCCTGATGCCCACTCCTCGTTCCTGGGTGGAGGAATTGAGGGTATTCTCACGGGGGTGCGGATACTTGCATGTATAAATTGGGCTGTAGCTGACAGTAAAGTCAGGACCAAGCTTTTGTGCTTGTGGAATATTTTTAGGATTCAATCTTAACATCTTCAGTGTTATGCTTTAATTTAAGCTACACTAGCTACATTGTATGGTGCGAATTTTCAACACTATATAGGAGCACATATCTGAATTCGCTCATTATGATGGTCGAGCCTTACCTGGTTTAGGGGTTTAACAGGATTTATTAGGACTCGCCGGACGTAGGGGGTAGGGGGGTTTAACCGCGCGCGCGAACCTCAATAATTGAAGAAAAGGGGGGCATATTCATAGTATTATGGGGATCAATAATAAGTTATGCACCTGAAATAAATACATGCAATGAATCCAGGTATGACTATAAAACATGCATTAAGCTAAGGATATATAATGTAATGTTAAAAGTAACCATATTGTATGTTTTAAACATTTATATGTAAAATTTCAATTATTGTCTTAAATAATTACATTTTCCCTTGAGGAGGAGTTCATGAGGAAGTTTCATTATGTTTTGCGTGGATTAAATGTGGGATATTAAAATTGTAGTCTTATACATTCCATTGACTATGTTAGAAACACTAGAGCATGGACTACCTTGACAGAGGTTGGTAGGATGCATGAAATATGTCAGATGAAAGTGACCCCAAAAAAAGAAAAACCCCATGCCTTTTGGAGTGAACGCCTTGGCATGGGGGGTGCTTGCTAGTAAGAGGTTCCACCATTAACCATATGCCAGGCATAGTTCACAGTGGGTGGAATGATTAGTGTTATGGCCCTGAAATAGGAACCAGATGCCAGTAATAGTGCAAGTAGTGTGACCCCCACGAGTTTTGTCCCTGACCCTATCAAGGACCGTGTATCTTAAGTTATCGAGTTATGGTGGTCTCTTGCTGACCCCTAATTAATATTGAAGTATCAGGGATGTGGAAATTAGAATTTCATGTGTTTTGTTCTAGTTAAATTCATTGGGATTAAAAAGAGAATGTGTATGCGTACGTCTTCCTTTTAATTTTAAGACAAATATGGTTAAAATAAATGTATGGTGATTATACATAATATGTACTATACCATAATGTAATACTATGCATAATATGTACTATACCATAATGTAATACTATGCATAATATGTACTATACCATAATGTAATACTATGCATAATATGTACTATACCATAATGTAATACTATGCATAATATGTACTATACCATAATGTAATACTATGCATAATATGTACTATACCATAATGTAATACTATGCATAATATGTACTATACCATAATGTAATACTATGCATAATATGTACTATACCATAATGTAATACTATGCATAATATG
>JAPEKM010000016.1:6233273-6243842 GCA_027575975.1 Cathorops multiradiatus
AAAATCTGATGATGTTTTAGGTCATATTTATGCAGAAATATAGAAAATTCTAAAGGGATCACAAACTTTCAAGCACCACTGTAAAAGTACCTTATTCAATAGTAAGGGCTTGTGTTCATAAGTCTACATGGAGTCTGTGTGTAACCCTATGAACAACTGAGGCCCTGTTTACACTTGGTTTTAAAATGCATCTTGGGTGATTGGATCACAAGTGGACGGCTAAATACATGTATAAATGACCATCAAGACACATTGTGATCCTATCATGCCAAGGTGGTATGGGACACATTTGACCATGTATATTTTGTAGAGTAAACACAATGCGTCCTAATGCGTCCCCGACAAGGACATAGCAGGAAAATACGTCATCAGTGCAGGATGTGGTGGTTGTTTTGGTGATAGTGCGCCAACACTTGAAAAAATGGAGAGGAGCACTGATGCACATGGTTGAAGTGCAAGAAAATGATTACAGTATGTTGCAGGTTCAACATTTTTAATGTAGCTGTGCATGGGGCCCTGTGACCTTCTAGCAGAAGTGATGTAGGCAGTAACAAAATCTGAACACAAGTTGTCAGCTGGACACCTTGGAGGTGCGAGGTGCATGATACATACAGATATAAACGGCAATGTGTCTCAGCTGTCCACTTGTGACCAGATCACCGAAGACGTAATTTAAAACCAAGTGTAAATGGGGCCTGACATAAAGCCTACACACATCTTTATGAAAGCTTATTCCAATAAGTGTAAGCTGGGCTGTAACCAGTGTTGTAGTCGAGTCACTAAACCTCAAGTCTGAGTCCAATCTCGAGTCCCCAGTGTTCAAGTCCAAGTCTTTAAAAAACTTTTTCGAGTCAAGTCCAACACTCCAACCGCACCATTTGACGGTGTCTGTTTTAGCACCATTAACATTAGTTTGTTCCTGAGCATGACGTATGAACAGGTGAATGTGCATTCTCTTTGTCAGGGAGCGTGAAGTATTCTGTCAGAGATGGTTGGGAGACAGATGTAAGTGGAGAAGGTGTGTTTATTAATATAATACAAGTGAAGACAGGTATATAATCCAGAATGGCAGGCAAAATCGTAAAACGGTGAAACAGGCAATAGCTCAAGCGAGGTACAAACAGGCTATCGTAGACTCAGCAGAATCAGACGAGAAACAGGAAATCAGGGATCAGGAAACTAAACAAGGAAATAAGGCTCGGTAATGCGTCTGCAATGCAACTCAATACTTTGCAAAGTAAGTGTTTTCACAGTTTTTATATAGGTGCGCTGATTGCACCTTAATCCTGTGTAGATGCGAGTCGTTTACGGCACGCGCACGCTGTCTGTAGCACGTGCCAAGGCGTGCAGGTGTGACACTCTTGAATGAAATTAGTACAAAAATTAATGTAGATATAAATATGTTATGGCAAATTATTATCGCATGTTACAAAAAATAAATAAAAAATCAGAGTCCTCATCTCCAATTTACGAATCCGAACGCAGTTAATGCACGAGTCCGAGCGCAGGTCCGAGTCATCAGTGCTCAGGTCCAAATCAAGTCATGAGTCCTTAAAATTAGGGCATGAATAGGACTCGAGTCTGAGTCCTGGACTCGAGTACTACAAGCCTGACTGTAACCATGATCAGAATGTCAGTGAGGTCCACATTCTAGAAATGTGACCCACTTCGTATACCACAATGCAGAATGACTACAACTACAACGCCTGCAGCTAATCAGTAATCTGTTATGTTATGCTTCCATTTGTCCATAAACTGCTCTGATTCATATTATAGGGTTTAATTTTTTAGCTGAACATTTTGGTTGACATAATGACTTAAAATATTCCATGGCCACCAAGTTCTTATTTTATAGCAAATAATCAGAATTAAATCTAGTACATTTCTGCAAACAACACTTACAAAGCAAAGTGTGTCTATGATGTACATAGCCAATTTGGAATGTACAGGAGTGGATTCTGTCTGCACATCAGAAATGTGTGTGCATCACAATGACCTTGTTTCCCATGCTAAAAAAAGAAGACAAATGTGTTTCCTTTTTCTAGTGTCTAAATATTTTGGGTTAGGTTTGTGTGGTTTTCCAGATGTAGTTGGGCTGTACGTTGTTGACTCTCAGCTGCTTATTACGGTGTTACTCTAAGTGAATAGAATTTTATCAATACTTATGACAATGTCATGACGTAGTGAGTTATGTATCTCCAGGTCCTTATGTAAAATGAGGTTCTTTCTATTATATATTAGATATTATGTGATGTTTACATAATGTTGGATGGTGTTGAGTAGTATATCAGATATATTCCATTCAGCTAGCATGATAATGAACGAGTCAAAGACAAGTCAGCTGAATGGAATATGTCTGCTGTACCATGAAAGAAGCCATCCAATATTATTATTATTATTATTATTATTATTATACATACACATTCCTTTCGGGTGTTCAATGCATCTTTCTCTTTCAAAATTCTCTCAAAATCTTCTGTATTTAATGAAGCAAACCTGGCAGCCATGTTTGTTCACAAATTGTCACAGTTGCTCGCAAGTGCAGAAGTTTTCTGTTTCCAACGTGTGACATCATGTTGTCTTGCCAACCATGCAAGATTGTAAACCATATCCAATGATCATTCTCCATTGGGTAGAGTGTGACATAATACACATGTAGGATAATCGATATGATAATATTGCATGCTATCAAACCAAATTAATGAAACCTGTTAGAAGGGAATAGAATACATGTTTTTATTCCATTGCAAAAGTGTCCGGTATGTATAATCATTTCTGATATTTCACTCTGATGACGTAGTTCCCAATGTTTTCCTGCTGACTAGACGTGCGTTGTCAAAATGGCGAACTGGTTCAAAATTAAAATTATTTTGATTAACTTGTGTTTTTTGTGGATGTGTTGATATAAAGAACATTACATGGTGGTGCAAAGATATGAATTTTATCTACTTGTGTTGAAAAATATTTCACTTGTTCACTTTGGTCACTCGTGAAATATGTTCACCACTCAAAGATTATCTATCTATCCATCCATCCATCCATCCATCCATCCATCCATCCATCTTTCTTTCTTGGTGGCATTCCACTCTTTCTTTCTTTCTTTCTTTCTTTCTTTCTTTCTTTAAGAGCTTGAATATTCAATTTCGACTTCGCTATCTAAATTCCAATGGAAGGCATTATTGGAGCCCCATAGAAATACTGCAAACATGTGCTGTTTCTAAATCAAAGCTCTGTAAGGGACTTTGCCATTGAATTTTCTTTCCCAGGATAGCCTTAACAACGGGCATTGTTACTCTTATTTTTTTCATTGTCGCTTCCTTTTGTGCGTTTTATATCCTCCAGTGTCTCAGTTGGGGGATGGGTCAAAGTTAATAATTTAAGTCCTGAGTGTAGTGGTTGGAGAGTCTCCTCGCATACAGCTCCCTCTGGAATTACAATGACAGATTCATGTGAAGGGGATGTATGTAGCCTGTCTAGCTTTCATCATTCTCTCCTCTTCCACTGCCCATTTACTCTCAGCTGCTCTGCTGGAACCCATGCTTCATCCCAGGTCTCCTCCAACAGGGGTGGTCTGTTCAGTTGAAATTGGTGCGCCACACTCTGTAACCCCACCGTATCAGAGCTTCAAGCTCAAGGTTGACGTGGTCTTTCCCACTGTCTCTCAAAAGCTCTCTTGTGTCATCACTCTCCCATAGACTCACCATTCTATGATAAAGACATCGGCCCCATCCACATGAGTACAATTTTGATGGTTCCGCATAAATACTTTATCGTTTCGGCCTCACATCCAGATGAGCCCGTTTTTCTCAAGGTGTGAAAACTGTATTTTTTGAAAACGCATCCCAGAGTGGATAAATCCGAAAACGCCGGATAGCCTAGCGCCGTGTGGACCGAGAAGCGGATATTTTCAGAAACGATGATGTATAAGCCCCGCCTCTCTAACATTTAACCTCAGGCGCTGCCGCTAGATGAGTCATAACAATAACAACGGCGGACTACAGGCTTCTGCTCACACTGCAGGAACAACTCAGTCTATTATGGCTGTTACAACAAAACCTTCTGCTTTTATTTTACTTCAAGGAGCAACAAAACTTCTCGTGTTATGAACTTGTTTTGAAAGCAGCACGCGACCGGTATGCACATGCTCCGTGACATCACTTCCAGGTTTAGTGTATTGGTCCCGTGGTGTCACGTCGCCACCTACAGGCCTGGCAATGTACTACAGCGTTTTGGGTTGTTTCCAGTGAATCAAAACGGTGCCGTGTTTACGGAGATTTTTTTTAAACATGTGAGGTAGCGTACTCGTGTGGATGGGGCCTTAGTTTCTCGGTTGTTAGCCTGTGTTACTTGTTCTCCATAGCACTGGCTTGACTGCTTTATTAGCATTCGCTAACACTACTGACGAACGCTACACCACTTGGAACGTGACTTCACTGCTGCGCCGACTCACATTTAAGCTCGTGTTGGCCTTCCAAGGGCAATACATTTTTGGTCCCTCCCAAATCAAATAAATCAAAATCTGATTGGTTAATTCATCTGTCACTTCCTACATAAACATACACTGCCATGACCTTCTGTCTCGGCAATGAAGTCCTAACCAATGAGTGAGCAGCTCTAAACTCTTCTCAGCCTAGACACAACAAACAAAATAATCGCATTGGATCACTAATGTTTTCAGGACAGTAACCCTTTCATTTCTGAAGCAGATCTGATCGAAAATGAGGTCGAATTAGAAGAGAATAATTATAATGAAATTATGAAAGAATGACGTGAAATGCTGATATGTTTGGGCCTTCTTTGAAAGCCGAGAAGGGCCCTGACGATTCTCCTCTGGTGACTAGTTTTCCATAAGTTTCTTTCTCAAAATCTGGGCTCGACTGGACACGAAGCTGGAGGCTGAAGGATACAGTGTGTGTGTGTATATGTTTTTTTCCCCCCTCATGGCCAGATGGTCAAGTCAAATGGTAGGCCTCGCTTTAATATAGCTGTACATCCATATTCAGCTGGAAATCTCTCATGAATAATGAAAAATGTAACTGAAGTGGATACTAGGTGTGAGATGGGAATACACCCTGGCTGGGATGCTAATCTCTCACAAGGCACCATGCCCATGCTCTCATTCACACCTAAAAGTAATTCCGAAATCGCCGATCCACCTTCCTTGATCAAACTTAAAACACACAACCTGAATGCGAACCTCAAAACCTTCAGACAGGCTCCAGATTCCCCCAACCGGATTTTCCGGCCTGGAATTTAGGTCAGTCGTAAAAGCTCCGTGTGTGTGATCAGAAGATTGCAAGTTTAAATTCCAGGACTTCCAGAGACGGACGCACCTTTCCCCAAGAGGTGAATTTTCATGAGAACATGGAACACACCGTCAAGACATAACACATTTTACTTGGCTGCTTTGGTGAAAGCTTTCAGCTCATGATGGGGTTACAGCAAATTTGAATCCTCTATAAAATGCCTCTGCTATCTGGGTGGGAAAGATGGATTCCTCTCTTCTCCCTCCAGGCAAAGCAACATTAGTCAACTCTGTGCATCTCTGAGCTCATGTATACAGAATAGAAGAGTCATCGGATGGGTGGGAATTGGATCTAAATAAATTAGCAAAGTAATTTGGGTAAAAAAAAAAACGTAATGTGTTTTCTGGAAAGGAAGCCACAGCTGTAATGTTACAATCAGTAACTGATTAACATGTTCATGGTCAACCCGAACAGGCTGAGTAAATAAAAAGTATGTCATGATTCGGCCTGGAGTTTACACACATCTCCAGGGTTTTTCGCAGCGTAATCTTTTCTATACGTACATTCGATTATTTGAGATCAACAGCGGTTGACGGATCTTGACGAAATCTGTTTGGAAGAACTAATTGCTTACATCATGACTGTTTGTAAGCAACAAAATGATAAATCATCATATTTTGGCTGGTGGAGTGGGAAGGAACTTTCAGCATCTGCAGCGAATTGTCTTCAACGGGAAATGTTTATATGCAGTCAAACTGAAGCAAACTGAAAAATCGCAGAGCTTGACTTTAAGCTGAAGAGTTTCGGATCTTTCGCATTTTCACAATCAACTTTCCCACGCAGGGAACCACGCATTACATATTACATCTCGCCACTGACTGTACTTACGACCCTCTGTCTGAAGTCGTAACCTTGACAGTGAACAGCACAGGAAGGTTCCGGGTGTGGAATAAACGAGCGATGAAGAAGTGTGGACTACTTCGGAAAATTCCTTGCATTTTTATTCACTGTAAATCGGACGGATGAGCTTGTTGACAGAGACTAACCGGGATTTTTTTTTTTTGTAACGAGGGATCGCTATTTCACAATGGCATGTGCCAAAGCCAGATGGATTGTGGTTTGTGTGTTTGGGCGGGAGGCGAGACTGGTCGGGGTGGGGGCTGGAAAGGAAAGGATGTATGGATGGCGACAGACAGAGGGAGAAAGAGGATGGTTACAGCGGTTGGCTTGTTGTGCTGATCTGGTTTCTTAATACTATTCTTGCTCCTGGAATGCAGGCGTGGGGGTTGAGGAACCCAATCTTGCTGATCCGGCTGTGTATTCTGGTGAAAGCTTCTCCCAATGGGTAATTACCTCGAACAGAGCTCTGAGCACGTCGGAACGCGCACCTGCGAGACACAAACAATCGAGGTGCACCAGGAGGAAGGACTTTTGCGCAATCTGTTTGCGCTCTGGTCGCTCTCAGTGCTCGAGGGTGTGGTGCGAGTGTGATCATTCCCGTGGTCAGTGGAGATATTTTCTCTCTTCTTGTCAACGCCCTGGTACGCAACGTCTCCCCTTTACACACTCGCAACTCTGGTCTACTGTCTCGGGGTTTGCAAAGTCTGCATTCTACCCACACACAGCTCGACCACATCTAAGACGAGTTCGTTCGTTCGAGTGGTAGGCCCCGTAGACACACGCATACACGCCAAATCTTAAGTGTGTAATCACGCAGGCTGAGAAACACATTGCGAGGCATGCTTAAAAGCACCATTATATTTGAATGTTTGGAAGAACACACACACACGCTCAACAAGTCGGGCTCGCATTTGAATATGTGCACAAAGAAACCACACAAAAAACATACAACGCACAAAAGAACCACACATGCGAGATTTCTACAGCGCTAAGCCGACGTGTTCCGTCTCTGGAAAGCCACAGGCTTCCTTTGTTGCGGCAGCATGTTTGAAAAATCGCTGCAGGGAATCCAAATGGGTTTTTACCACTTTGCTGCTTCGCACTGGCAATGCGTCTTCTCATAACCGCCAAGCCACCAATTTCACAGAAATCCAACCACCAGCACACAAAAATATGCATGTCTGGGTTTACAAAAACGGGATTTTTTTTTTTGCCCCCTTGTTCACATATTTCAGCTCCACTAAAACCTCAAACAGGTGCTGCGAGCTGTGACAGAAAGTCCCGATTATTTTCATCATTTCCTAAAATGAATTCATTTTTGTGTGCTTGTGGCTGGACACTGGAGGCGATGCTTGCCTCACAGGGTCAGGCTGGATTTTATCACCGCAGGCGTTATTTCAAACCTCGAGGCAGCCTCCTCCCTCGCTGCAGCCTTACAGAATCATAAATCTGCTGGAGGTTCGATCCTCCCTCTCTTTGTATCTTCTTCTCTATCTCTCCCTCTCCGGTGCTATCTCTATCACCACTGGGCTGTTGGATGGTTGTGTCAAGAACACCTGCGCCACTGAAAAATATATGCCGTGTGCTTTCTTCTAAGGGAGTAAAGCATGATGAAAATCTTTTATATAAAAAAAAAAAAGAAGTTCCTTCTGTTGTCATGAAGAATTTCTGGTGTCTAGACATATTTATCTTTGGGACTTGCACCATAAAAACTCTATAAGCATTATGCAAATAAAGCAATAGACACCTAATAATCCCCAAGACGCCTGAGAGTCAAGTAGCTTGATCTATCTGACCCATCAAGTTCAAGCCACCTTGCGCGGAAACATTTTCTCGGCTGTTTTCCAAGGCACTGTTTTGATTCTGCTGTTTCCCACAGTGTCAGATCGGCCTTTAACTTCAATAGCTATGACAGGCATGTCATAAAACACCAGATATCATCACTTGACTAAATAGGGAAGAGGGAAAAAAAAAAAAAGTATTATTCTTGGCCAGACGGACGATTTCTGTTTTTGGTCATGAATGTAGAGGCAGCTTGCTGGTCAACCTTTGCCAAAGACACTTTATAAACCATGTGGCCTTCTTAAACGAGTGAGAGGGAAGAAAAAAAGTGCAGGAAATGGTGCAAGTGTAATGTAGAACAGAAACAAAAGAGACTTTATGTCAGGAGAAAAATCGGAGAATGAAATCTATTTTTCCCTTTGCGTAGGTTGTATGATTAGGGGCAAGTCAGAAGAACCCTTGAAGGACTATGATCCAGTCGTCCACTTTCCATTCCAACATCAGGCTTTTGCAGAGCTGACACGATTTACAACCTCCAGCACCTGAGATGGCTCAACTGCGCCATAATTCAAGGTGCTTTAAGTCTACTGCCTACCAAAAACGTCTTTGGCCCAGACAAGAAGTGCTAGACCTGCTTCCTGAAGAACATTCTTCAAAACGTACACATGCTCTTCCATGGCAAAGCAATTAGTATAACGACTCGGCTTGATGAAAAGGATGGTGTCGACGTAAGGTTTAGCCAGACGGGGTCTTGGAGTCATTTTAGATAAGCCAACACAGAGTCAAGGTACTTCCTTAGGCCTACACACACACACTTATTATACCATCCATCATCCTGGCTTGATCAAATCCCCTTGTAGGCTGTCACTGGGCCAGACAGACAGACTGGACTAGCGAAGCTCCTCATGACAGGCACATTGTGTGTTCTGATGTGGGTGGGAGGGTTAGAGGTAATGGCGAGTGCTCAAGAGATGAGATTGGAGATTCCGCAGCAGATCACGCGGCTGTGGAAAGGCAGGAATGTCTGGTTCAAAGCTACAGACCAAGATCTCTATAATACTGACCTTGTGCCATGACCTCGAGATTATGACAGAGAAGAAGAGTAGGACAAAGGTTCAGAAGTACTGTCTGAACATCATCTGTTCCTGTTTAGTGCCCCCAAATTCACAGCATGGCCAAAGGTATGTGGACACCTGACCGACCATCCCATTCCAGACTTGGTCCCCTTTTGCTGTTATCATAAGCTCCATTCTTCTGGGAAGGCTTTCCACTAGATTTTGTTGCATGGCTATGGGGATTTTTGCCCATTCAGCCACAAGAGCATTAGTGAGGCCAGGCACTGATGGAAGCCTGGGGTGCAGTCTGCATTCCAATTCCTCCCAAAGGAGTTCAGTGGAGTTGAGGTCAAGGATCTGTTCAGGCCACTCGAGTTCATCCATGCCAACCTGGGCAACATATGGACCTTGCACTGTGCACAAAAGCATAGTTGTGCTGGAACATGTCTGGGCTCCATAGTTGAAGTGGAATGAAATTTTAATATGCTACAGCTACAACATACAAGGCAGGGGCGGGTAGTGGTTAGCACCGTTGCCTCACAGCAAGTAGGTTCTGGGTTCAAGCCCAGCAACCAATGGCGGGGCCTTTCTGTGTAGAGTTTGCATGTTCTCCCCGTGTTTGCGTGGGTTTCCCCTACAGTCCAAAGACACGCAGTTAGGTTAACTGGCTACTGTAAAAATTGTCCATAGGCATGAATGGTTGTTTCCCAAGCCCAGAAATGGGAGGGTTGCGGCATGAAGGGCATCCGGCATAAAACTATGCTCCAATTAATATGACATGGGGATCAATAGGGTCCACATGGACCACGACCTAGAAACAGTGTTGGACAAGGAAGAAGTAGTAGTAGTAGTCTTTGTCACATGCACACTCCAGCACAGTGAAACTCATCCTCTGCATTCAACCCATCTGAAGCAGTGACCGCACGCACACCCAGAACAGTGGGCAGCTCCAGCCAGCGCCCAGGTGCCTTGCTCAAGGGCACTTCAGCCCAAGGCCGCCCCATGTTAACCTAACCTGCAAGTCTCTGGGGGAAACCCAGCAGACACAGGGAGAACATGCAAACTTCACACAAAGACTTGTCAGCCACTGGACTTGAACCCAGAACCTTCTTGCTGGGAGGCGACAGCGCTAACCACTGTGCCACCCACAAGATGATGATGCATACAAAGATGTTTCAGACAATCCTATGCTTTTATCTTTGTGGCAACAACTTGCAGATGAAACACATATGGGGTGGGTGTGATGTTCAGGCGTCCACATACGTTGGACCATGTTGTGTATTCTGCATTTGGATTTAAAACAAAAATGTTGAAATATCAACACTGTCGGCACGACATGTGAACTGTCAAACTCTAAATTAGAGGATTCGTTTGGGATCCTGCACAGTTATATTTGTTTGTAACTGCTAGTTATATATTTTAACATATTTAGTTGACTTTATGTCCCAAAATAGAAAAACTTAGACCCTAATTAAACCATCACAACATTGGGAGGGGAGGGGAAGGAAGGGAACCATCACAACATGGGGGGAGGGAACGGAACCATCACAACATTGGGGGAGAGGGGAAGGAACGAAACCATCACA
>JAPEKM010000016.1:9556451-9568617 GCA_027575975.1 Cathorops multiradiatus
CGCCTTTCGCCCGTAGTCAGCTGGGATAGGCTCCAGCTTGCCTGCAACCCTGTAGAACAGGATAAAGTGGCTAGAGGAGATGATATCTCTCTTTTTTGGAATAACTGGATCAGGTCACCAACTGACACCATCAAACTGTTGTATTCTTTTGTGATGCTTTTCCAGGCTTCTTTCAGTTGTTGTTTGTTTTGGGAGGTTTCTCCCTTCAGTCTCCTGATCTACAGGTGAAATACATGCTCAATTGGATTAAGCTCTGATTATTGACTTGGCCCATTTAAAATCTTCCACCTTTTTTCTGCTGATGAAGTCCTTTGTTGCGTTTGTTTTGGATCATTGTATTGCTACATGATGAAGCTTCTCCCAGTTAGATTACATGCATTTCCCTGTAAATTGTCAGACAGAATACTTCTGTAGACTTCTGAATTCATTCTGCTGCTACCATCATGAGTTTGATCATCAATAAAGATTAGTGAGCCCATTCCAGAAGCAGCCATATATACAGTATATTGCCAAGCCATGACAATACCTCCACCATGCCTCACCCACGACTTTGTACATTTTGGATCATGAGCAGATCCTTTCTTTCTCCACATTTTGGCCTTTCCATCACTTTGGTAGAGGTTAATCTTGGTTCCAGAACTTTTATGGCTCATGTCTGTATTCGTTTACAAATTTCAACCTGGCCTTCTGTTTCTTACTGCTGATGAGTGGTTCGCATTTTGTTGTATGGCCTCTCTATTTCTGCTCTCAAAGTCTTCTTCGAAGGCTGGATTGTGATACCGTTACCCCTGCCCTCTGGAGGTTGATGGAAAGGTTACTGACTGTTGTTTTTGGGTTTTTCTTCACAGCTCTCACAGTGTTTCTGTCATCATCAGCTCTCTGGGCTTCATGTTGGTTTATCCTTTGTAACAACAAATGCAGTCTTCACAGGCAAAACCCCGGGCTCAAATCAGGGCACACCTGGGCAACAGTAAACACCTATCAGTCGCATGTTCTCCATCCATCCATTATCCATAACCGCTTATCCTGCACAGGGTCATGGGCAAGCTGGAGCCTATCTCAGCTGACTATAGGTGAGAGGCGGGGTACACCCTGGACACATAGAGACAAACAACCATTCAAGTCAAGTTTATTTGTACGGCGCCTTTAACAACAAACATTGTCGCAAAGCAGCTTTATACAATTTAAATGAATTAAAACATGAGCTAATTTGATCCCTAATCTATCCCCAATGAGCACACCTGTGGCAACGGTGGCAAGGAAAAACTCCTTCAGGCAACATGAGGAAGAAACCTCGAGAGGAACCAGACTCAAAAGGGAACCCATCGTCATTTGGGCAACAACAGACAGCATGACTATAATATTAACAGTTTTAACAAAAAGACAGTTTAACCCTTTGGGGTCGAGAGCTTCGCTGGTGAAGCTCAACAGGTTTAGAATGAGTAGGTCATGTATTGAGATAAATATCTTTGAGTTTTTTATCATACAAGCATGATAAACATATTGACACAAACTTTATACTTTACACCTTCCTGTGCCCATTGCAAAATAACATTATACTGTATTTTTTAAATTACCTAAATAAGATGAAACATAAAACTTGTCACCTTCCTTAGTCACAATGGCATTGGAGCACTGAGTACCCATTTATGCATTCATAAAAGACTGTCACTGTCAGGGCACAGGTATTTACTAATGTAATTGCAGAGGAGAGCGGGGAGCAAACAGTAACAAAGCCAACTCATGAAACAAGGATCGTGGCCATGGACAGGAGAGGGTCAGTCAATAGGCGAACAGGACAACATAGACTAGGCAGGAAAAATAGACGATTCAAGGAAGAATAGCGAGGGTCAGAATAATGGTAAGCAGTCAGGAAGATGAGGCTTGGTATGAACTGAGGATGATACTTCGCAGTGAATGCTTGAGTGTGAGGTGTTTAAGTAGTTAAGTCAAGTTTGTTTGTATAGCACCTTTAAGAATAGACAATGTCCCAAAGCAGCTTTACAGAATGTGAATGACCTAAGACATGAGCCAATTTTATCCCTAATCTATCCCCAATGAGCAAGCCCATGGCGACAGTGGCAAGGAAAAACGCCCCCAGATGACACGAGGAAGAAACCTTGAGAGGAACCAGACCCAAAAGGTGTTGTCCTCAACTGGACAACAACAGACAACATGACTATATCATTAACAATTTTAACATGATCAGTTTTTTTTTATTGTTCTAACTCTTCATTAATGGAAACTTGAGTGCAAAACTGTTCATGACAACTGCAGTCCCAAAGTTAGCAAGCCAACTGTAGTCCTCAGCCACAAAAGCATTAGTGTAAGTGTCCAGAGTGCCTTCCAAGTGTGACTTTAAACTGTCCTTATGGGGCCGTCCTCCACAGGAGCGATGTGATGAGACTCCAACCATCCACGATGTGTGCATCAGGCAGGTCTGAGGAGCAGAAGAGGTCAGCACCTTGATCCCAGGATTGACATGTAACTCAGTAGCATTGTGCTGATTATAGATGCACTTCAGCTGTGTTCAATACTCCGGTGACTGGAGGCATTGTAGCAGCCATGTTTGTAGTTTATTCAGCACTGCTGTTCTCAACACTCATACTGACAGAAACCCCCCCAGGGAGCTCCCCCTATGAGCTACATTCTTCCTGGGGCACCCTCTCCCCCTAGGTGTCGGCTTGTCTGGGTGTTGAGTGTGGAATTCCTGCTTTAACAGGGGATCCAAGATGTCTCTGTCTGCCACCCAGCTTCATTTCTCAGGTCCATAGCCCTACCAGTCTACCAAGCACTCAATCTGACCTCCTCTGCATCTGGAGTTGAGTAACCTATTAACCTGGTAGATGAGCTCACCCTTGAGGCTTAGTGACAGGTGCTCCTGGACAGCGGAGTTTTCTGCAAGTGGCCCTGGAATGGCATGTTTTAAACAGAAGACATGAAATGTGAGAGAGATTCATCTGTGAGGAGGAAGTTCTAACCTGTAGGACACTTTATATGTTGAAGTACCTTGAAGGGACCAATATACCGTGCTTGCAGTTTACGGCATGGGTTCTCTGAGGTTTTTGGTCGATACCCACACTGTCACCTGGTGAGAACTCTGGGTTGCTACTTGTATGCTTGTCAGTGTATTCTTTGTACTTAGTGTTTACAGTCTCAATACATTGATGGACCTCCTCCCAGATGGTCTGGCTGCATGAGAACCAGTCCTGTACAGGTTGAACTTGGACTGGTGAGTCATCCCTGGGGAACAGCAGAGGTCGGTAGCCAAGTATGCACTGAAAGGGTGTTAGCTGAGTTTCCAAGTGCTTAAGTGAGTTTTGTGCATTCTCGGTCCATGGAATGAAGCAGGACCAGTCCCCTTGCTTTCTTATGCAAAAGATCCATAAGAAGCATCTGATTTCCTGATTGGCTCATTCCACCTGGCCATTAGCTTGGGGATGGGAGCCTGATGTGAGACTTACAGAAACCAAGTCATTCCATGAAGCAAGTCCATAAGCAAGAGATAAACTGGGGACTTCTGTTGCTGACTATTTCCTCGGGGATACCATAGTATCTGAAAACCCAGTGGAACGAGAGTTCTGCTGTCTGGAGTGCTGTGGGAATGTCTGGCAGTGGGAAGAGCTTCAGTGACTTGAAGAACCTGCCCAGTAACACCATAATGGTGGTTTTGCCCTTTGATAGTGGTAGGTCAGTGATGTAGTCAATAGCTAAGTGTGACCAAGGTCTCTGAGGTACTGGGAGCAGGCAAAGTTTACCTGCTGAAGGAGTTCATGGACCCTTTGCTTGTGCACATTCGGAACATGTGATGAACTGGTTGATCTCTGTGAGCATGTTCTCCCACCAGTACTTGTTTTTCAGCATTTAATGAGTCCGATGGCTTCCAGGGTGTCCTGTGGCGGGAGATGTATGTGCCCAAGTGATGAGTCACCCACAGAGATGTTTGGATATGTAAAGAAGACCCAATGGAAGACTGACTGGAAGAGTGTTGGGTTGCGTTCGCTTGATCTCCTGATGTAAGCCTCATGTAATGTACTGCAGAAAGCACTTGGAGGGGAGAATCGGGTGGGTGGTGGACTCCTGATAGTCTGAAGTGAAGGTACAGGACAGGGCATCTGCTTTTGAGTTCTTGGAGCCTAGACAAAATGAGATGGTGAAGTTGAACCATGTGGAAAAGAGTGCTCATCTGACCTGGCGCATATTGTCTTTTAGCCTTCTTAAGATACTCCAGATTCTTGTGGTCAGTGAGGATTATGAAGGGGTGAGTGGCCCCCTCTAGCCCGTGTTTCCACTCCTCAAGTGCAAGCTTGATGGCTAGTAGTTCACGGTTCCCGACATCATTATAGTTTCACTCTGCAGCAATGAGTTTCTTAGAAAAGAATGCCACAGGATGAAGTTTTTGTCTCTCACCACTACAGTAGGATAAGACTCCTCCCATTCCTGTGTCAGATGCATCAATCTCCACTGTGAAGGGCTTGGTTGGATCAGGATGTTGTAGAACCGGAGCCGATGTGAATTTGTTCTTAAAATAATTGAAGGCCTCTTCTGCAGATGGGTTCCGTTGAAGCTTCTTAGTTCCTTCTTGAGCAGGGCTGTTAGGGGAGCTACAATAGTGCTGAAGCCACTGATGAAGCGATGACAGAAGTTCACAAAGCCCAGAAACCTTTGAAGCTCCTTTATAGATGTGGGAACTGGCCAAGACGTGACTGCACTGACTTTGGAGGAGTCCATGCTAACTCCCTCAGAACTTATTTTATATCCCAGGAAGGAAATCTATTTACAGTGAAATTTGCACTTTTCTGCCTTGATTTAAAGGTGGTTCGCTAGGAGGCGTTGGAGAACTGCTCTGACATGTTCCACGTGGATCTTCTCATCAAAGAAGTAAATTAGTATATCATCAAAATATGCAATAATGTACCTTCCTAGCATATCCTTTAATAGGTTATTGATCAGGCATTGGAATACACTGGGCACTGAAGCAAGGCCATACGGCATTAACCGGTACCCAAAATGACCAGTAGTTGTGCTGAATACCATCTTCCATTCATTGCCCTTCTTAATTCTGATTAGACTATAGGCACTGCATAGGTCGAGCTTGGAAAATATCCTGGCAGAATAAAGCTGTTCCAGGGCAGATGGAACAAGAGGCAGAGGATAGGGGTACTTGACTGTGACCTGATTGAGACCTCTGTAATCTATGCAGGGTCAAAGCCCACCATGTTGTTTCTCCACAAAGAAGCAGCCTGCTGAAGCTGAGACTTGGATGGATGAAAATAACCCTGGTTAAGGGCCTCTTGGACGTATTCCTCCATGGCGACTTGCTCCTTCAGAGAGAGAGAGAGAGAGAGAGGGTAGATTCGGCCCTGTAGGGATGACATACCTGGTAGGAGGTCTATGGCACAATCATATGGTCGGTGGGGTGGTAGCCTACAAACCTTCCCCTTACTGAAGACTTCCTATAAGTCTTGGTACAATTCTGGGATTTGAACAATGGAACTTGGTTGAGGATTCTCTACCGATGTAGATGAAATGTACAGGCATGGATGTGACAGACAGTTTTGAAAGCATTTGGGAGATCATTAAAGAATTTCCTTATTATGCCATGAGATCAGTGGGTCATGCAGTTGCAGCCAGGGAAAGCCAAGTATGATGTCATGAAGTACAGTATTAGTGATATAGAGGGATATGGGTTCGGAATGGAGCATCCCCACGTGGATGTGAATGGGAGTGGTTCGGGTGCTAACGAAACCTTCCCCTATGGGTCATCTGTTGACTGCTTGGATGCTGAGTGGACTCTGCAGAGGGACTGTAGGCAAGTCATATTTCTTGACAATCATGCTGCTGATGAAATTCCCCTCTGTCCCTGAGTCAGTAAAGGCAGATATAACGTGTGTGGCTGACTACAACTGTAACAACACTGGTACTTTGAATGAACGAGCGTTAAACTTTCTTTTGGGACTCACCGCTTGTGTCAGGACCTCTACTGGGTTGGAGCGAGGTGGGCGAATAGGGCACTGTGGCAGCGGGGGCATGGCCAAGTGTCAGTTTGTGAATGGAGGGCGGGGTTGGGGAAGGTGAGTGGCCAAGTCATTACACCTGTTGTCAATTAACATGTGTGTGTGTTTGTTGCAGGGATGGTGGAGCATAGGAGGGGGAAAACAGAGAAGCAGAGCTCTCCCGACCAGAACACGTGTGTGTGTGTGTGTGTGTGTGTGTGTGTGTGTGTGTGTGTGTTGCCTGTGTGACTGTGTGAGATTAAAACTGAGAAGCAAAGAAAATAGGAAAAATAAAGAGTGTGTTTAAACATCAACTCCCGCCTGCCATGCTTCTATGCTCCACCCACATCAGGGACTGTTACAGTGGTGCTGAAACCTGGGTGTACAAAAGGGAACCACCACATGGAGTCCTCCCCATTCAAGGAGCTCATCCATGCCCTTGCTACCACCCAGCAGAACCAGCATCAAGCGCTGACCGCCCTCCAGAAGGAGCAAGGGCAGTGCTTTGAAGCCTTGATGCTGGCCCAGCAGGAAGATCGCCAGGCATTCCGGCATCTGCTCATGTTGGCAGGGGCTTCAACCATTGCCACAATGGGCCCTCCTCATGTCACCCTCACAAAGATGGGGCCACATGACGATCTGGAAGCTTTCCTAGTTCTCTTTGAGCAAGCAGCTGAAACATAGGGGTGGCCACTTGAGCAGCACATGGCATGCCTCCTCCCGCTTCTCACTGGTGAGGTGCAGCTCACAGCACAGCAGCTCCCTGCTGATAGTCAGCTCATGTACGCCGATCTGAAGAAAGGCATCCTGCAGCATTTTGACCACTCCCTGGAACAACGTCGCCAGCACTTCCAGACACTGACTGAGGTTGAAGGAGGTCAGCCAGCCGATCACATTCAGCCAGCAACTCCGGGATGCCTGCCGGTGGTGGCTGAGGGCGGAAGACCACAACACCTATGGGATCGTCGACCTGGTGGCACTGGAACAATTCATCTCTTGACTTCTGGAAGGAAGGGCAGAATGGGTCCAGTGTCATCATCCGGCATCACTAGAATGAGCCATCGAGTTGGCGGAGGACCATCTGGAGGCGGTTCCAACGGCAGGAGGACAAGGCACCTCTCCTCGCTTCCTTTTTCTCCCTCTCTCTCTCTCTCTTTCCCTTCCCCACCCCGTTTCCCCAATGCAGAGCTGGCAGCTGGCTCCTCCCCAGCCAGCCTGTCACGCCTGTGGTGTCCTCCCATCTCCCTCTTCCATGTCTGTGTCATCTCCCTCTCAGGTGAGTGACGCCCATAACACCGGTGCAGAGGGAAAGCTTGGGCCGGTGTGCTGGTGTGGCGAGGAGCCGGAGCATCTCCAGAGTCAGGGCTCTGCAATGGAGGTGGGAGCTGTGATCTGGATTCCCGATGCACCAGAGACTGCCTCCAATTGGGCTGGAACGTATCACATACTGGTAAGTGTTCAAGGGGATACATATTACAGTATGTGTTGATGGATTCTGGTTGTAATCAGACCTCAGTTCACCAAAGCCTGGTGCAAGGTGAGGCGCTGGAGAGAGCACAAATGGTGAAGGTGTTGTGTGTACACAGGGATGTTCACAATTACCCTCCAGTGTCTGTCCATATTCTATTCTGGGACCAAAAGCATAGAATTAAGGTGGCGGTTAATTATATTATCTCCCGGGTCGGGATTCCGAAAGAAATCCTGATGGACCAAGGCACTATGTTTATGTCATGCACACTGCGTGAGCTGTATGAGTTGTTGGGGATTAAATCTACCTGCACCAGCGTTTATCACCCACAAATGGATGGTTTGGTAGAGAGGTTTAATCAAACACTTAAAAATGTAATTCGAAAGTTTGAAGATGCACATAATTGGGACAGATGGTTCGAGCCCGTTATTTGTAGTATGAGAGGTCCCGCAAGCCTCCACAAGATTTTCCCCATTTGAATGATTATATAGACGGAAGCCACGTGGCATCTTGGACGTGCTGCGGGAAAACTGGGAGGAGGGACCTTCACTAGTAAAAATGAAATTCAATACATTCTTGACCTGTGCGCAAAGCTCTACACCCTCACGCACTTAACCCAGAGAATTTGCAGCAGGCACAAGAACGTCAAGCCTGGCTGTATGACGGACATGTGCCTTAGAGAATTCACTCCAGGAGACAAAGTACTCATATTATTGCCCATGTTGAGCTCCAAATTAATTGCCAAGTAGCAAGGGCCCTTTGAGGTCACATGGCAAGTCAGGGACGTCGACTATGAGGTGAAGTGAACAGATAGGATCAGGGCATTGCAAATCTGCCACCTTAACCTGTTAAAATGCTGGAACAAGGGGGTCCCTGTGGTGTTGGCAACAGTAGTTCCAGAGAAGGCGGAGCTGGAGCCAGAGGTAAAAAAAAAAGTTACGTCTCAAACCACTCTGGTCCCTTGTAGAGACCATGTTTCACCAGCACAAGTCACAGAGGTGGCCAAGCTGCAAAAGGAATATTCCAATGTGTTCATGCCCCTTCCCTGTCACACCCACCTCATAGAGCACTACATTGAGATGCGCCCGGGAGTGGTGGTGTGTTACCACCCTTACTGCTTGCCCGAACACAAAAAAAGGTGGTTCAGGATGAATTCAAGGCCATGCTTGAAATGGGCATAATCAAGGAGTCCCACAGTGATTGGAGCAGCCCAGTGGTCCTGGTTCCCAAGACTGATGGGTCAGTCCAGTTCTGTGTGGACTATAGAAATGTCAACACGGTGTGTAAATCTGATGCATACCCAATGCTTTGCATTGATGAGTTGCTCAATCAGTTAGGTGCTGTTTGCTTTTATCCAACACTAGATCTAATGAAGGGATATTGGCAGATCCCCTTGACTCCTCTATCCCGAGAGAAAATGGCCTTTTCCACACCGTTTGGATTACACCAATTTGACATGCTATCTTTTGGGTTATTTGGAGCACCCGCTACAGTCCAACGGCTCATGGACAAGATCCTCCACCCTCACGCTGCCTACGCAGCCGCATACCTGGATTACATAATTTATATTAATTATTGGCCACGGCATCTGGAACACCTTAGGGCCATCCTAGAGTTGCTGAGGCATGCGGGTCTCACAACTAACCTGAAAAAGTGTGCAATTGGGCGAGTGGAAGTACAGTATTGTAGGTTCGTACCTAATTATTTGGATGGTCACCAGCCCGCTGACTGATCTCACTAAAAAGGGAGCACCAGATCCAGTCCAGCAGACGGAGCAGTGCCAACAGGCTTTCATCAAGATATCTGCACTGTGTGTGGGGCCACTTTTACACTCCCCTGACTTCTCTCTCCCCTTTATTTTACAGACGGACACATCAGACAGAGGGCTGGGGGCCATTCTGTCCCAGAAGGTAGAGGGCAAGGAGTGTCCCATGCTGTACATCATCAGCAAGATCTCAATGTGTGAAAGCAAGTACAGCACCATTGAGAAAGAGTGCCTGGTGATCAAGTGGGTGGTCCTTACCCTCTGATACTACCTACTGGGGTGCTCTTTCACCCTTTGTTTGGACCACGCGCCCCTCCAGTGGCTCCACCACATGAAGAATGGCAATGCGTGGATCGCCCATCAGTATCTCACCCTCCAGCCATTTAAGTTCGAGTTGGTTCACAGACCGGGGGTGCAGATGGTGGTGGCGGACTTCCTGTCTCGTCGGGAGGGGGGGGGCAGTCCACTGCAGGCTGGATGGCTCCTCAGGCTGAGTCGGGTGGTGGGGTTATGTGGCAGTGAGAGCATGGCCAAGTGTCAGTTTGTGAATGGAGGGCGGGGCTGGGGAAGATGAGTGGGTAAGTCATTACACCTGATGTCATTTAATGTGTGTGTTTGTTGCAAGGATGGTGGCACATAAAAGGAGGGGGAGAGCACAGAAGAGGTCTCTCCTGACCAGAACACGTGTGTGCGTGCGTGCATGCGTGCACGCACGCGCACACGCACGCATGTATAGATGAATGAGTAAAGCTGGAAAGCTGAACAAAATAGCTAAAAATAAAGTATATGTGTGAACATCAACACTCGCCTGCTGTGCTTCTGTGCTCTACCCACATCAGGATCTGTCACAATTATATTTGATAAAACCAAAGGTAACTTTTAATTTCTGCAGTATTGTTGTAGGGATGTGCCCATCCCATCAAACAGCATTAGTGAGGTCGGGCGCATATGTTGGGTGAAGAGACCTGGCGTGCAGTCAGCATTCCAGTTCATCCCAAAGGTATTCAGTGGGGTTAAGGTCAGGGTGCTGTGCAGGCCCCTTGAGTGTTTCCAATCCACCCTAAGCAAGCCATGTCTTCATGGATCTAGCTTTGTGCACAGGAGCATGGTCATTTTGGAGCAAGTTTTGGCCTTTTCATTCCAGTGGAAAAATAGACTAATGCTATATACATTGAAAGAGCCATCCATCCATAACTGCTTATCCTGTACAAGGTCATGGGCAAGCTGGAGCCTTTCCCAGCTGACTATGGGCGAGAGGCAGGGTACACCCTGGACAAGTCGTCAGATCATCACAGGGCTGACATATAGAGACAAACAACCATTCACACTCAGTCAATTTAGAGCCACCATTTAGCATAACCTGCATGTCTTTGGACTGCGGGGGAAACTGGAGTGCCTGGAGGAAACCCATGCAGAAATAGGGAGAACATGCAAACTCCACACAGAAAGGCCCCCGTCAGCCTCTGTGCTCAAACCCAGAACCTTCTTGCTTTGATCTGACAGTGCTAACCATTACACCACCCAGCACTGAAAGATACTCTATACAATTGCATCCTTCCAACTCTGTGGCAACAGTTTAGGGAAGGCTCACATATGGGTGAGATGGTCAAGTGTCCACAAAAACTTTGTGATAAAATGCATCCATCTTGTTTGATAACATTTACCTTTAGTCTCTCTGCAATCATTCACTAGAATGGTGGCCATGTGGCCGAAATACCATCAGCTGTCCAGGGCTCTAATGTGTATATCTATCACACAAATGCTCACTTAATTTCTATCCAAATCTTAGCACCTTTACAAATGGACGGTGATATAAACTTGTATTCAAAATTGTCTTACTCATGTATAGGTCATTGTTCACATTTGGCGCTGTCTTCACTCTTGCTCGAGCACTCGAATTGTAGCAGACGCACCACATCTGGTGGCCTGGCTTGCTGTCTCATTTTGGAAGCCATCCAGCACATCAGCCCTGTGCTGAAGTGGCAGTGGGGATATGTTGACATCCCAGCCTGAGGGAGCACCATCTGCACTTCTCCTGGTGACAGAACCTAAGTAAGAAAACAAGCTGAACTATAAGGAATGTATGATCATATCTGGTGTGTCCAATATCATCATGCTACATGTATCATGAGTTTTGCATGAATTATTAACATCTATGGTGACCCAAATATTACTTTGATTTTAGAACATCAACAAGCCTCATAGTGTTTATTTGTGAAAGTCTGTGATGTAAATAGTCAGAAAAGAGGTCACAAAGGAAAGAACTACTGGTATTTCAGCCCTTGGCTAACCTCGTCCTTAACCATTTCACCTAGCACCCATCCACCCTCCTTTCTTAGAGGGTTCCTCACCTCAAGAGTTTTTTCTTGTGACTAATAGTCTCGCCGTTTGGTAGTATGACCACATAAACTGATTTTGATTTTTCAGTACGTCTTATCAAGTACACATTCTATTTTCAATTCCTTATGAAAGGAGATTACAGATGTTGAGCTACAAATACACAAAGACCATATTAGCGCAATAATGTAGGAACAAGTAGACCTACAACAGCATATTTGTTGAAGCATATCAGGACGGCCTATCATTAATTCATGGCTAAAACAATAAAGCAAGATGAAAGACTTCATAAATTATTTAATTATTCCTGACCATCTTTTGAGTTAGAAGTGACTTAATATTTATTATTCTATAAAAGCATGCGCTTTCAACAGCCTTTTTTTTTTTTACCATGTCTTAGAAAAATGTAGGATCAAAGCTGTGGCATTGGTGCATGTGGGTGTGGCAGATGAATTATTAGTAGTGGGGATAAATAGCCAATCTACACCAAAGTGTAGTGAGGAACTGTGAACAATCTCAAAAACTAAGGCCCCGTCCACACGAGTACGATTTTGATGGTTCTGCATAAATACTTTATCGTTTCGGCCTCGCGTCCAGACG
>JAPEKM010000016.1:11669109-11679527 GCA_027575975.1 Cathorops multiradiatus
AAGCTCGAGGTCCGGACTAAAGATCTAACAGTGAGAAGCTGTCCTCGGCTGTAGATCATAAAACACTGTTTAGCTAGCAGTGTTTGCTTTGCAAAGACTAAGTTTACAGCTGTGTATAGATGAACTAAGCGTTATTATTGTCTGTATTCGGCCTAAAATACCAGACAAAGCCTTGGTTCAAAGTTCTGCGCAGGTTTCCCCTCTTATGTCCGGTCTCCCATGAGACCAGCGCCGAAAGAGAGCAATCTTCTTGCGACCAGCTCCTTGTAGGGCCGATCCGGAAGAGAAAGAATCTCAGGTGTTCCAGTGTTTTTATAGGTAAGGGTTTCTTCTTCTCTGACAGAAACTGTCTTTTGGGCGCAGTGCCCTCTAAGGGAAGGGAGATGACTGAGACAGGGATTTTTAGCCAGCCCCTTGAGGATACGAGGCGGAGTCTGAGATCAAATATCATCAGTTAGAACACTGAAGATGAGAAGTAGCTGGGATCACCTACAGCACAAACACCTCAAGTGATGGACCTCCCCCGATCATTATTTTTTCCCTCAGTACAAGGGGTTCTTTGGGTAGGATGGGGTTTAAAGAATAATAATTTATCATAATGTTAATGCCATTACATTTTTACACACTGTACCTTATTTGAAAATAATAAAAATACATGTTAATACATGTTTTGCAGAATATTGAAATTGATTTACTCAATACTATGACATAAATTTTAATATATTCAAGTAATGTTACCATTTGACTTTTACTAAGATATTTTTACAGCACACACACACAGACTCACTGTGTCAGATTCATACACATAACTAAAAATAAAATAGTTATTAATATGGAGATTTTTCCCTCCACTAGATGGCAGTAAAGCGCTTCCAACCTGAGATTACTGTTCACTGAAATGTGTTTTTCTCTTAACTGACCTGCTGAGGGCATTATTAGGATGCTGCTGGATAATAATAATAATAATAATAATAATAATTTGTAGCAAGCGTTCTAGGTGGGTGGAGCACAGAATCACACCAGGCCAGAACTGAGTTCTCAAAAAAAATCTTTTATTTTAGCTTTTCAGCTTTTGTATTCACTCTCTCACATATGTACACACCTATGCACACAAGCGTCCAGGTTGGGGAGAGAGCTCCCTTCATCTGCTCTCCCCCTCCTCTTTATAGGCCATGGTCACTGGGGAAGACACACAAATGCAGGTTAATTCCCATCAGGTGAAGTGATTCCGCCACTTCCCTTCCCTAACTCCACCCTCCACTCACAGACTGATGCTTGACCACACCCCCGCTGCCACATACCTCCACTCCCCGACTCAGGCCGGGGAGCCATCCGGCCTGAAGCTGACTCTCCCCATGTGAGAGGAAGTCTGCCACGACCATCTGCACCCCTGGCCTGTGGACCACCTTGAACTTAAATGGCTGGAGTGCCAGATACCAATGGGTGAGCTGCGCATTGGCATCCTTCATGCAGTGGAGCCACTGCAGGGGCATGTGGTCTGAAAAGTGGGGGAAAGGGCACCCTAGCAGGTAGCAACATAGTGCAAGGACCACCCACTTGATGGCGATGCACTCCTTTTCTATTGTGCTGTAGTGGCCCTCGCGCACCAACAGCTTTCGGCTGATGTACAGAACTGGACGGTCCTCCCCCTCCACCTCCTTGGACAGAACAGCCCCCAGGCCCCTGTCCGATGCATCTGTCTGCAAAACAAAGGGGAGAGCGAAGTCAGGGGAGTGTAATAGTGGCCCCCCACACAGTGCAGCCTTTACCTCTGAGAAAGCCCGCTGGCATTGCTCTGTCCACTGGACCAGATCTGGTGCTCCCTTTTGAGTGAGATCAGTCAGCGGGCTGGTGACATCTGAATAATTAGGTATAAACCTACAATAGTAGCCAGCCAGCTCCAGGAACTCTCTCACCCCCTTTTTGGTCTTGGGCCTTGGGCAGGCTGCAATCGCTGCTGTCTTGTTGATTTGGGGACACACCTGCCCATTGCCCAAGTGGAAGCCCAGATACCATACTTCCACCCACCCAATTGCACACGTTTTCGGTTTGACTGTGAGACCTGCTCGCCTCTGCAACCCAAGGATGGCCCTCAGGTGTTTTAGGTGCCATGGCCATTACTGTAAATAATGATGTTATCGAGGTATGCAGCCACGTAGGTGGCGTGGCGGCGGAGGACCCTATCCATAAGCTGCTGGAATGTAGCAGGCACCCCAAATGGCCCAAAAGGAAGTGTGATGAACTGCTGTAAGCCAAATGGTGTGGAAAAGGCCATTTTCTCTCGGGATAGCAGAGTCAAAGGGATCTACCAATATCCCTTTGTCAAATCCAGTGTCGAATAAAAACAAGCCGTGCCTAGTCGATTGAGCAAATCATCACTATGAGGCTTTGGGTATGCATCGAATTTAGACACCATGTTGACTTTTCTATAGTCCACACAGGACCAAACTGACCCATCAGCCTTGGGCACCAAGACCACTGGGTTGCTCCAGTCAATGTGGGACTCCTCAATGATGCCCATTTAAAGCATGACCTCAAGTTCTTCCCAAACCACCTTTTTTTTGTGTTCAGGCAGTCTGTAAGGACGGCTGCACACTACTACCCCAAGGGGCATCTCAGTGTGGTGTTCTATGAGGTTGGTGCGGCCAGACAGGGGAGAGAACATGTCAGAAAATTCTGTTTGCAACTGGGTGACCTCCGCGAGTTGGGTCGGGGAGAGGTGGAATCAACAGGGGACTGGAGCGGTGGGCGATGTCAAGTTTCCTTTTTGAACCTCCGGCCCCAGCTCCACCTTCTCTGTCACCACTGACACCAATGCCATGGGGACTTCCTCGCTCCAAAGTTTTAACAGATTGAGGTGGTAAATCTGTAAGTTAAGTGTAAATCTGGGTTAATTGTATGAGGGTGTGGAGTTTGGTGTGCAGATCAATAACATACTGAATTTCATTTATACTTGTTGAAGGTCCCTCCTCCCAATTTTCCCACAGCACATCTAGAATGCCATGTGGCTTATGCCCGTATAATAATTCGAAGAGGGAGAACCCCGTGGAGGCTTGTGGGCCCTCTCACACTGTGAATAACAGGGGCTCAAGCCATTTATCCCAGTTGCATGTGTCCTCGCTTACAAATTAATCCATTATGTTTTTGAGGGTGCGATTGAACCGTTCAACTAAGCCATCTGTTTGTGGGTGATAAACGCTGGTGCAGATCGGCTTGATTCCCAGTAACCCATACAGTTCGAGCAGTGTGTGTGACAAACATAGTGCCTTGATCAGTCAGAATCTCTTTGTGGATTCCGTCTCGGGATATGACATGGACGAGTGCTTCTGCAATACTAAGTGCTGAGATATTGCGAAGAGGCACTGCTTCCGGATATTGTGTTGCATAGTCCACCAGAAATAAAATAAAGCTATTTCCTCATGTTGACCGATCTAATGGCCCGACGAGATCCATCCCAATTCTTTCGAACAGGGTCTCGATTAATGGCAGAGGGCACAAAGGCGCTTTTGGAATGGCCACTGGATTTACTAACTGGCATTTGTGGCATGCCATACACCACTTAAGGACATAGCCACAAATCCCTGGCCAATAGAACCTGGCCATTATTCGGGCTAGTGTCTTATCCTGCCCTAAGTGTCCGGCCATGGGATTAAAGTGAGCTGCCTTTAATACAAGTTCCCGGCAGCTCTTTGGGATTAAAAGCCGAGTTATCAGTTCTTTTGTCTGACTGTCCTGCGTCACTCGGTATAACCTATCCTTCATAATGGAGAAATAGGGGAAGGACTGTGTGGAATTTGGCTGGAGCATTTGACCATCGAATACTCTCACACAACACGTTCACCAATTGTGCACACAACTCATTCACCAATTGTGCTCTCCCCAATGCCTCGTTTTGCACCAGGCTTTGGTGGATTGAGGTCTGATTACAGCAGGAGTCCACCAAAGCCTGATATGTATCCCCTTGGATACTCACTGGTATGAGATATGCTCCAGCCCAATCGAGGGCAGTCTCTGGCGCGTTGGGGATCCAGACCACTGTGCCCACCTCCATTACCAAGCACTAATGCTGGAGATGCCTCAGCTCCCTGCAGTGCCAGCATACTGGCCCAGGCTCTCTCTCTGCACTGGTGTTCCGGAGTTCACTCACCTGAGGGGGGGAAGACACAAACACGGAAGTAAGAAACAGTAGGGCACCATGGGTGCGGCGGGCCTGCTGGGGTGTAGCAGGCTCCTGCCTCCACAGTGGGGGAATGGGGTGAGGATGAGAAATAGAGGGAGAGGAAGAGAGAGAAGAGGGGACACGCTGTCCTGTCAACAGAACAGCCACCATATGGTCCTCCGCCAGCTTGATGGCCTGATCCAGTGACACCGGGTGATGGCACTGGACCCAATCCGCGGTTCCTTCCGGAAGTCGGGAGACGAATTGTTCCAGCACCACCAGGTCAATGATTCCCTCAGTATTGCGGTTGTCAGCCCTCAGCCACTGCCGGCAGGTGTCCCAGAGCTGCTGGTCAAACGTGAATGGCTGGCCAACCTCCTCCAAGCACAGCATGTGGAAGCACTGCTACTGCTGTTCCGGTGTGCACCCCACACATTGGAGGATGGCCCTGCGGAGGTCGGCATAAACCAGCCGGCTGTCAGCGGGCAGCTGTAGTGTGGCCAGCTGCGCCTCACCCATTAGCATGGGGAGGAGGCATGCCTCATGCTGCTCCACCAGCCAACCCCATGCCTCTACTCCCTGCTCTAAAAAAGCGAGGAAGGCTTCGTGGCCGTCCTGCAGATCCAGCTTCATTAGGGTGAGGTGGGGAGGGTCCACACCAGTGGTGATGGCAGACCCCGCCGATGCGAGCAGGTGCCGGAATGCCTAGCAATCTTCCTGCTCCGCCAGCACCAGGGCTTCGAACCATTTTCCTTGCTCCTTCCTGAGGGCAACCAGCGCCTGGTGCTAGCTCTGTTAGGCCGTGGTGAAGGCATGGACCAGGTCCTTGAATGGGGAAGACTCCATGGGGCTGTTCTCTTCTGTACTCCGAGTCCCAGGTTTTGGCATCACTTTAGCAAGCATTCTAGGTGGGTGGAGCACAGAAGCATGGCAGGCCAGAACTGAGTTCTCAAAAAACTCTTATTTTAGCTTTTCAGCTTTTGTATTCACTCTCTCACATACATACACACACGCACGCACACAAGCATCCAGGTTGGGGAGAGAGCTCCCTTCCTCTGCTCTCCCTCTCCTCTTTATAGGGCATGGTCACTGGGGAAGACACACTAACCCAAGTTAATTCCCATCGGGCATTTTCTTTAAATGCCTAAACATTCTAGTGAGCTTTCACAATAACAACCATTTTTTCTTATCAAGCAGCTGAACCAGAAGTGCATCTACACATGTAAATCTTAAGCTTATGCGTTTTTGCACCTCACTGTTTAGAGACTCCTATTTCAACAGAATTGTACCAATCTGGAATAATCTCCCTCTCCCAATTAGACAATCTGGAAGCTACTCTCTGCTGTACTTTTTGTCATGTAATACAGTACGTTTTTTTTTTAAAACGGGGCTTACCCTATGGGACCTCGAGTCCGTTAGTTTGCCCCTCATCTACTCGCATATTTAAGTTTTGTCAGTCATTTATTGTATGTTTCTGTTTTTATTGTTGTACCGTGTAAAGTGAGTAGATGAAATCCTCTAAAATAAATAAAATAAGTGTCCAAGCCAGTGTGAGCAACCGCCAAGTCTGATGTATTTTTCTTTGTTTTGTGGCCGATACCATAGTTCCTCATGCCCGTTTTCTTGCCCTTTGTTTTATTTCCGAGGCCTTTTCTCTGAATATAACTTTCCCCCTTCATAAGCACAGTGATTAGGAAGGTGTTTAACAGCCAGAGGAGGAGAGAGGTAGGAAAAGGAGAGGGGAGGAGAGATTGATTTGGAGGAGGAGGAGGAGCAGCAGGGTTTCACTTTGGCTTTTGTGGCCTTGATTACTGAATGTAATTTTAGAGATGGTGTAGATTTTCATTGTGATGCTACGGGCTCCATCAGAAGCTTTATTCTGTCAATAAGTCTCTCTCATCTCTATTTTCTACATCATGCGTGCACGTGCGCGCGCGCACACGCACGCACGCACGCACACACACACAGAGTTGCCAGTATTAGGTCTGTGTGCATATGTGTGTGTGTATGTGTGTTTATGCTTTCTCTTGATCTTTGTGCTTCCTCTGCTGCAATTTTGAAATGTGCCAAAACTGCATCTATTATTTACTGCCAATTTGCTCTTTAAATCCGAATACTTTCCTCCTCCTCCTCCTGCACCGATTATCTTAATTCATGCATGATTAATAATACGCCGAATCATCCCGTTTGGTGTAAGCTGACAATGTCCTGATGATAACTTATTTGGTTTTGCCTGATTACTAAGCAGGAGCATGTCCGAGCTATTTGGCAGGCCTTGTGTTCTGAGCCCTACGACACAGTGTAATTATGAATATGTTGCTCTGTAATCCTCATAATACAATTCTGTATAAGGAGCCATTACATGCAAATAGAAGGTAGCATCATGAAGGCTGTGAGTTCAAATCTCGGAATTGCTACACTTTCTTTCTTTTAACTCTCACCAGCTCCTAATTTATCTCCCTGGGAAATAAAACGTGACTGGGCGCGGTGTTAGAGGAAAATAATCAGTGACGGGGTGCTGTGATGCAGAGATACTGTTACCAAGGAAAAGTTGATTGTTTTCCAATAACGGCACATTCCGCAGTATTTTATTTCCTTTTCTAGGACAGTGATTTGTCGACGCTTTTTTTTTTTTCCGTAAAGAAAATCATGCTCCCCCCCCCCCCAAAACATCCACAAAACAAGTTATCACTTTCTGCTGTGTTCATACATATTGAGCAGGAATGACTTCGACTGTGGAAGGCAGGTTGTTAGAGGTAAACTCATCGACACACCCAGGCCAATAAAGTTGTTACAGTCTGTGTTAAATATGTGGTATATTTCCTCATCTGAAAAGGATCAAAGAGGCCACGCAGACAGGCAGATAAGACACTGAGGCATCCACGCACACAAGAATACGTTAAAACACCTAAGCACACACACCGAGTGAGAGAGAGCAGTCATTATTCCAGCGCACGCAAGACCTGAGCAATTGTTTGTTCCTCTCTTCCACTCATTACTTTGGCAGAGGAAAAAAGGAGCTCCCCCCCTTTTTTTTTTTGTTTAAACCGCTGCTGTCATGAAAAGGCGAGTGAGTGAAAATGAATAAATAGCCCCTTAATAAATAGCAATTATGGGCGATCCTGTCAGGGCGGGGAGCGCCGGGGAAAGCGATTAGTGACACGGCTTTATTTACAGTGGAGGAAATTTGTTCTTGTGTTGCAGGGACGCGGGGAACATCAAAGCCGGATTAGAACATCTGGTAAGTTCTCAATTCCCCCCATTCATGTCTGTGGCATCTTTGATATCTGCATCCGAAATGAACACGCAGCAATGGGCTCGGAATACCCAGTGCTTACACACACGCGCACACACTTTTTCTCTCACTCTCTTTCATTCTCTCTCTTTTATTCTCTCTCATTCATGCTCTCTGTCTATCTTTACTGCTCTCTCTCTGTTTTTATTGCTGTCTGTCACTCTCTGTCTCTCTCGTTGTGTCTCTCTTTCTATGACTGTCTTTTCTGTTCTCTCTCTCTATTTATTTCTCTCTCTTTCTTACTGTCACTTTCGTACTTTTAACACTGTCACTGTTCTCTCCGTCTTTATCGCTGCCTCTCTCCCAAATGCGCTCTCTCTCTCTCTCTCTCTCTCTGCCTCTCTCCCAAATGCGCACGCTGTCTATCAGTTTCTCTCTTTTTATGACTCTTTTCTATTCTCTTCCTTTCTCTCTCCGTTTCTTTTTCACTATTTTTTCTCTCTTTCTTACTGTCACTTTCATACTTTTAATACTGTCTCTGTTGTTCTCTCTGTCTTTATCGTTGCCTTTCTCCCAAATGCGCACTCTCTCTCTGTCGTGCTGTCTCTCTTTCTAGGACTTTTCTATTTTCTTTGTCTCTCTCTACTTTTTTCTCTCTCCCTTTCTTACTGTTACTTTCGTACTTTTAACACTGTCTCTTGTTCTCTGTCTTTATCGCTGCCTCTCCCCCAAATGCGCTCTCTCTCTCTCTCACACACACTCACTCACTCACTCTCTCTCTCTCTCTCTCTCTCTCTCTCTCTCACACACACTCACACACACACACACACACACACACACACACACACACACACACACACACGATAACGGACGAATGCAGCGTCCCTGTTAAAGCAGGAGGATGGAGGAAAAGAAGTGAGCGAGTCTCTGTGTTTCATGAGCTGCTGTGGTCACAGAAGGGTGCCATTACTTTCTGTTGGACTGGAGAAGGATCAGTAGCAGAGGAGATGCTGTTGGAGAACCTTTGACCTTTACCACCAAGTGACTTTGGAGACCTGAGAACTAAAATGTCTAGATTTGCTGTGGATGTTATTGTTAATTCTCCATGATGAGCTCAGTGGAAGAAGGTTCCTCAGAGTTCCTCAGGATGTAGAACACTAAAGATGGCTCTCATTCTGTGGGATCTCCTGCATAACAACTTCACCTCATCCCATCTCCTGATCGTCCTCAACCCTGTTCCTGTAGTAAAGATATGGAGCTGTTTATCTTCTCGCACTGGAAATGGACTTTTCTGGTTTTACATGAAGGAATAGAACGCTCTTCTAATGTTTTCCCGATTTAAATTTTTGTACCACATTGTTTAAAATAAATAAACACACAGCTTGGAATCTGTCATCATCATCATCATCATCATCCCAGGAGATTCATAAATTTCCTAAAGCTGTGGTAGAGCCCGTCTCCGGTTCCTCAGCGTGTTCTCTGTTCTCAGCAGGGTGGTGATGACGTGGTCATGATGGTGGTGACTCAGTTAGAACTCCAGCTCTGTTACCAGGGCAAGAAGCTGCGAGGTTTCACCTGTAAACTCACGCGATCTGCGCACGGCTTCCGGCCCGAGAGCTCGTACCTGATCGCTGCTCAGGTGACGCTGCCGTACCTGGTGTCGGGACTCGGAATGGTGGCAGCGGGAATGCTCATGGACGTCGTTCAAGTACGATCAGTTTTCTGTGTCTCGTGTTCAGGTTTGGGTTGTTGTGTGTTTTCTCTCTTCATGCACGGGTGAGTCGGAGAACTTTAACGCTTCATCACTGCAGCGCAAAACCAGCGGCGTGTGGAACGCGTTCCCGCTTCTGTCCAATCAGGGATCATCACAGTCTGGGTCCAAGTTCCGTGTGTGTGTGTGTGTGTGTGTGTGTGTGTGTGTGTGTGTTTTAGCTCTGATGCTAACACACAGTCAGGGTTATGACCCCCCGCCGCCCTTTAGAAAGGATTATTTTAACACCAGAGAGATTTTTATCGTGTGAATGTTCATCTGCTCTTCAGTGTAAATCAGAGGACGGGTTTGGGGTCTGAGTTTCCCACGTCGGCCTCCGGTGAAAAACGAAGAAGAAAAATTCAGACACTGCATGACACGTCTTATGTAAATTTATGTAAATGTATGCAAATGTTTGTAGTTTTTGGCTGAAGTTTTACCGGAGCTGTTGACTGATGGTGAGAGCGCTGCGTCGTTAAGAATGAGCCACAATTATAATTCGGGTTTTGGGGTTTTTTCTGGTAAGACATTTTTGACGTCGTTGTTTAATCGTCAGTAGAGAAGACGTTTAGTGATGCCGGTGTAAAATAAAAACATGCTTAAAATAATTTTTAAAGTTTTCATGGCCATGTCACCGTGGTCTCCGGGTTCAGGGGAATGAAAGGGTCCGAGGCGGAGAGCAGGAGGCGCGATTGGAAAGGCCGAAGCCGTGAGCCGCAGTCCAGAGAAATGAAGAGCCGGGTTTATCTGCGACGTTTCCAGGCGTCGGGGAGGAATTTCTGATCGATTGTAAACGGCACGAGAGTCTGAAGCGATGGGAATCAACACTAAACATTTTAATAGAACTGATTTACAGGAATGAATCAGAAATAAATTTGTCAAAACAAAACTTTCTATATTTTTGATGTTTACAAAATCAACTAACAGTTACAGTAACGTGATTTTGTAAACAAAAATATGTTTTGAGTCAAATTTATTTTTGATTCATTACTCAATTTCTGAACAGTCAGGGTGTGGCTCGAACCCTCACGCTTCTGTAACAGAGTGCAGTGAGATCAGGTACCGAACCCAATCCAGATGTTTACAGTGCCTTGCAAAAGTATTCACACCCCTTGAACTTTTTCACATTTTTCCACCTTACAACCACAAAGTTAAAAGTGTTTTATTGAGATTTTATGTGACAGACCGACACAGAGGAGCACATAATTGTGAAGTGAAATGAAAATAATAAATGGTCTTCAAAATTTTAAACAAATAAAAATCTGAAAAATGTG
>JAPEKM010000016.1:12992975-13004372 GCA_027575975.1 Cathorops multiradiatus
ACTTTTCGTGCTACATTACTTATGATGTTGAATGTGTTATTTTTACACCTCTGGTTGAGGCACAGAGGACACCCCCCCCCCCCCCCCAAAAAAAAAATCCCCAAAGTACAGCTAGATCTGACCTTTTTTAAAAATGTATATATATTTGGTGGAAATCACAATCCAGCATTACTATAATAAATGTAAAGTAAATTACATTTATTAAGTTATTAATCTGTTTGACTGGACAAATTTATTGAATGTGTTTTAATCCAACCCTCAAAAAAACCAAGCAGTCCTATAAATAAGGTCAGGGATGAAAAGCTCCCAGCAGGCTCCAATAAATAGACAGAATGGTATTGTACAAATGGAAATAATTAGTCTAATTTAATATTCATAAAATAAATCAGTACTGGGGTGTGGAATTTATTTTACAGATTAATGGTTCCCTGGCTCAAAAGACATTTAGGTGTCCACATGGGAGGGTTTTTTTTGTGTGTTTTTTTTTTTTTACTAAATTAATAGATGTGATTTTGCTTTATTTTTTATTTTTGAAATAAATGACATTTTAACACTGGCAGGTGAGCAGTGTTGGGGTGTTGGTAGATAAAGATAACCAACACCCATGTAATGTCCTGTATTAGTTGTCCTCTTCGCAGAAAGTGCAGAACATGATTTTTAATCCCTTTCCGTTTCTTGCTTTCCAGCGCTTTTCCTGCATCATTGGTCCAAACGGTAGTGGGAAATCCAACGTGATCGACTCTATGCTCTTTGTATTTGGGTACAGAGCGCAAAAAATCAGATCCAAAAAGCTGTCTGTGCTTATTCACAGCTCTGACGGGCACAAAGACATCCAGAGCTGTACTGTAGAGGTGCACTTTCAGAAGATTATCGACAAGGTAAAAAAAAAGTCATAAAATGTTGTGCTTCATGACACAGCAAAATGTTCACTGTGCATATTTTATCTAGATAGCAATATGCTGCTGCCTTTTTTTTAATACTGATTTATCTATAGGATCTCTTTCTTAACCAGACATCTGTAGTTTCAAGTATAGTGTACTTTTTGTATTTTTAAATGGAAGAGACCCAGCTGATAAATCTTGCTGTAGACTAAAAACGAGTAACTGCACAGGTAACTGTAAGGTAGCTGTGGTGCTCCATATGTATTTGTTTGTGAGATTGGTGACTTGTGTATGCAGTTATGTTGCTCATTTAATTTTTATTACTTAAAGCATATTTTTAGGAACCTATGTGAATTGGGGTACATCTTCTAGGTATTTATTTCTTGCCATCAGACCGAGTGGTGTTCTAACAAATTATTTGTCCTGTTCGTTTTTGAGAAGTGATTAAGACGATAATGAGGAGAAATATTTAATCCTATTTTATCACTTAAATATTTGGGTTTTTAATCATCTCTTATTTGGATGGTGTACTTTATTTATTTGCTTTATAAATAAGAGGCCCTGAACAGCGCATTTATTTTTAGATGTGGTGTTTGTGTGTGTTTATGCGTATTGCTACTGTAATGGTCACACTACAATGAGCTCCACACTTCCCCCTGGATTATTTGCTCATAAGGATCTGGAGAGACTTTTCTCCCCTTTCTGTCGTGCACACCACACCACAGAGACGCACTGTAAAATGTCATAGCTTTTTCACACAAGATTTTCTTTGGTAGATGCAGATGAGCAGTTGTGCCGAGTATGTGTGTAATGGGATCTGGTGCCAGTATTTCTGTACTTTACTATGTTTAATGCAGCTGGACCAATAATTTGGGCTGTTTTCTGCGTGTGCTGAAGAGCTGTGCTGCTGTTTCTGTGCCCCTCCCCCATTTCAGGAAGGAGATGACTACGATGTCATCCCCAACAGCAAGTTTTATGTTTCAAGAACTGCCGGTAAAGATAATTCCTCATCCTACCACATCAATGGCAAAAAGGCGACCTTCAAAGATGTTGGAACTTTGCTTCGTAGCCATGGCATTGACCTTGACCACAACCGATTTCTCATTTTACAGGTAATACGTCTGTTCTCTGAAATGTATTTTAGTTTTTCTTTATGCATAAATTGTTTAACCCATGCCATTATTACTTTATCTCCTCTTGCTGCTGACCTTTCCTGCCCTCTGTTTTTTTTTTTTTTAATGAGGGCAACTTGTAAATTTTAAAACATTAGGTTAAAAAAAAAATTTTCATTAAGCAGGACTGCAGCTGACATGACACCAGACCTTAGACTGCTATAGCAGCGCATCATGGTTTTCAACATTGCCAAAAAGGTGCAAACCATAATTTGCTGCTTTAGAGTTTTAAGGGGATTGCAAAACTGGAGCCGCTGCTGCATTTCGAGAAAAACAATCATTTGGAAATTCATCTGAGCGATCCAATTAAGGTCAGAGGTCAACAGTTCTGCGTTATGCCTTCCCCACTTTAGCAGCACGTAAATATTGGTGTGTGAGAAAATACGGTCTAACCCCAATATTACTTGTGCTGCTTCAGTGAGGCAGGGTCATGCACACTCATTCAGGTTTTTTTTGTTTGTTTGTTTTTAATCCCCCCTCCCTTTTCTTTCTTTGAGCTGTATTTGAATATTACCTTGTGGCCATTTATCATTTACATTTTCCTTTGTTCCATGTTTTTTTTTTTTTGTACAAGTTCGTTTTTTTTTTTTTTGAAATTTTTGGTGACCTGTTGCTTTTTGTTGAGCTTGTACTAAGTATGCTGTTATTGTGAGTTTAATGCTCTACTGCAGCTCAGTAGTTATGATTTTTGGATAATTATTTTGCATTAGTTTGTTCCTGCATCAGCATTTATGCATAGCAATGAGTTAATGTAGGTTAAGTGTATTGACGTGGATGAGAAATTCTATGGCTTTTTTTTTGTTTTTTGTTCTGTACATCTTTTGTTCCCATGTACATGTATTTGTTAATCTTATTTCATTAATTTATTTTAAACTTGGTTTTGTTTTTGTTCCTGCTACACTGAAATACATTCACACCTGTTTCTTTAAACTGAGGTTCATATTGAGCTGTAGTTTAGAGAAATGTTCATTGCTTTAAATTCTTTATTATTGTAAACATTTTCAGTCAGGAATTTGACTTGATTGGCTTTTGAAAAATGCAAATATTAGGTTTCCTGTTTTGTGTATGGCTTATTATTTTTAACTTATTTAAATTGCATTTACATGCATGGTTTGGTATATGTACAATTGCAGTGGCTTGAATTTGTGATTGTCAGTGAAAGCTTTCTATGAGCTTGAATCAACAGTTTAAATGTATTTATTTATTTTTTCTACATTATTAAGCCTTATCCAGTAAGCGCTGTATATTTCAACAGCCCCATATTCTGCCTGTTCTTGTAGATTTAGCCCTATTTTTTTTCCACTTGATTAAGACTGAGAAATAGGATGAACTAGTCTAAGATGTGGTGCATCTGTGTGCATGTGTGTGACTGCCTATTTTCATCAGGGAGAAGTGGAGCAGATTGCGATGATGAAGCCCAAAGGCCAGACGGAGCATGATGAAGGCATGCTGGAATATCTAGAGGACATCATTGGTTCCTGTCGACTCAAAGAGCCCATCAACACGCTGTGCAGACGAGTGGAGCTACTGAATGAGCAGCGAGGGGAAAAGGTGAGAGGAAACACCTGCTTCAACCTCTTAAGTCATTCATTCTTCCACGGTTTGTGTTTATGCTTTCAGGCTTACAGAAAATGTGGAGAATGTTTTGGAGGTGTGAGCAGTTATTATTTAGTCACTGTTCATAGTGGTAGGAAAGGAGACCCTGTTATTACAGTAAGCCAGAAGTTTTACACAAATGGTTAAAAAGGGCAAAATTTTGACTGAACTGTGTGAAAATCACTAAAATTGATTTATAAATTGTAATACCTCGAAGTGGGCGTTTAATATCTGCTGGGTGCTCTGAGGTCTTTGGCTGAACACTCATGTTGAACATGGTATTTTGCTGTACTTGTTTATTTTGAGCACAATTTAGGCTCTATTTTTTGAAATTGTGTAATATCATAGCCATGTTTTAACTGATAGTTCTCTGGTCATGAGCGTCTTGTTTCTCACGACAAGCTGCTTTCTGAAAGATTGAGCATGATGAAAGGAAAAGCAGGGCATAAGCCCTTGTTGCTTTTATTTGTCATGCTCTAGGGCTTCTTTGTGTTTATTAGCTCCATTTACACCTCACATTAGCAATCATTTTCAGTGAGCCTCTTTGAAGTGATCTGATTCCCATGAAGCTTAGATCTGTTGGGGGGGGGGATTTAAAAAACATAATTTTCAGGGTGCAAAGGGTCTGGGGGCAGTGGTGTTTTTGTGTTTTGAAATTTTTATTTATTTTTTTAAATTAAGTATTGCAGTATTTATCTTGCTGTAAATGTGCCCACATTGGGAATTGAGTTAAAATTGTTTAGCTTTTGTTACCCAACTGATTTCACTGCAGAAGTAATCATGAATACTAATCTGTACATATGGGTTCATAAAATGTATTTTTAAAATTAATAAAGTATATAAAATAAACTTTGGGTACGTTGTGCAAAGCATTTGTGTGGACAGATTATTTGGTGCACAAGACAAATTACACAAGATAAAAATGTCTCAAGGATTTGTGCCAAGAAAAAAAAGGTTATATTGAGTGATTTATAAAACAAGGACTAAAGCCTAATCTGAATATTTTAGTGCTGGATGACTGAATTACAGAAGGCCCCAAGTTTTTAAAGGAATTGTTTAAAAGTTATTATAAGAGCTTTAGGCAGGTAATTGTTATTGCAAATGATCACAGGGAAAATATTGGGAAATCATATGGGGGTGTATGTTAACTGTCTGTGACTGTTCACTGGGGGCGGTGGCGATTTATTGCCCTCCAACAAAAAAAAAAAAGTTAAGGCACAAGTGTACTTTTAGTACTATCTAAAAGTGTGCAAAAAAAGTTGCAGTGTGTATCATTTTCCTTTTAGCTCTGAACAGTTAATCTTTTTTTTTTTTTTTAATCACAGGCGGTCTTATTGTGATAACTAAAGGTTCATAATAGCAGAACAGAGCAAGCATTGGAAATTATGGTCCCATTTCAGTTGCATGACCCATGCACAATGCTACAGTGAACTTTCACACTGTGTGGGTTATGCCATTAAAGTAAAACCACAGCAAGAATATAACTGAGGAGGAATTGGCACTGAAAAGCAAGGTATATCAGCAATTAGGCAACACTTTGAAACTGTTCTCATTCCTCGCTACAACCTGTTGAGTAGTAATGGAATATGTAAACCTCCTAAAAGTAGTTTTAATGAGGATGGTTTTTAATTTTACATGAGTTGAGATTTTATTTTTGCCTCATTACACCCCCCACACCCTGACACCTATGTAGTGTGTTTAAGACCACTGTGTTGGACCCTATGCAGAGAAGATATGTAGTGAATAGGAAGCCATTTAGGAATCTGGCCAGCTGTATGCTCAGGGACTTGAATAAATAGATCTGTGAAGATTTGCTGAAGATGGCCTGATATTTGGAGAAGTAATGTTTGCAGTAATGCTAGGGTGGGAACTTTTTATTCATGCTAAGAAATAATTTACAAGCAATAGTTACTGCAATTATTGGTGGTGTGTGGCTGTTGAAATGGCTAGGGGAAATGGAGATTCATTCATTTAAAAGTTGTTTAGGAAACATTCGGCTGTTTTGTATTTCTTTTGCTGTTTTAATTTGACCATTGCAAAATGGTAATTTGCTTTCATGAAAAATATGTATATTGCTGAATAAAACAATGAGCCCAAATTATCTATGGGTATGCACATCAAGTCAGACTGTGAAACTCAATAATTGTCTTAATCTATTGCAACAAAAATATTCACAGTATCCAGCAACCTTGGTTTAAAAATAAACCACCACTTTGGCCTTTAGAGTTACTATTTTGCTCCAGAATGAGATATTTACAGCCTTTTGGTGGGACTGTGGCTGCTACGCCATTGGAATGACTTCCTGGCCTCTATTTGGTGGACTGACCTATTTATTTATTAATGACTGTAAAGCGACCTTGGGTTTTGTGAAAGGTGCTATATAAATTGAATTTATTTTTATTTAACTTGGTTAACTATAATTTAAATCACTATGGCAGACATCCTGTCATGGAGTGTGACCGTCTGCTTGTGAGGTTTTTCTATATTTGGTCTTGATCTGAAGTTATTTGCATTTTGAAATTGATTAGTCTAAGGCAACAAAAGGAATCAAAGATGTAGCTCATTTACCATGATTGCAGAAAATGTGATGTTGAACCCAGAAAGAACGTTCTTGAATCTAGGTTTAAAAACCCATCAGTCAACCCTCCCGTAATCCAGTGGTTGTATAACTAATCAAATATTCAATCATTCTGACCAACCCTAGTATGGTCTAATTAAAATGTAAAGGGTCTGAGTCACATTTTGGTTCTCCATTTTTCAGCTGAATCGTGTGAAGTTGGTGGAGAAGGAGAAGAACGCCCTGGAGGGTGAAAAGAATCAAGCGGTGGAATTTCTCACCCTAGAGAATGGTATATTTAAGAAGAGAAGCCAACTCTGCCAGTTCTATGTGTAAGGTCCACGTGCACACTCAATAATTTAAGATCTGATGGAACGTTGGGGGGGGGGGCTGATGCTTTTATTTTGCTCTACATTTCCTGGTAAATTATTCCTGAGCACTAAAATTTGAATGTAGTTAATTTGCTGCATCCTGCTGCAGAATGAATTGCAAACTGAAATCAATCAGCAAATCTGAGCGCATAATCCCTCAGAGTTTGAGTACGTTTACAGATGTATTTCTGCTGGAAAATTGCCCACAGAATGGAGCAGAAACTGGAAATTACAGTATGTGTATTTGTTAGGGGCTATGTAAATATTCAGTAAGGGTACTAACTTTGTGGTCACATTAAAAAAAAATTGTTAATCAGATTAATAGATTAAATATAGATAATTCTGGAGCAACGAGGCTAATATACAATCTTTTTTTTTTGGTGTGTGTGTGAGATTTATGTTGTATGAATCTTGAATTACAAGATATTTAATGAATAACATTAATTTGGGGCTAAGATTGAAGAGTAACCCCATTTGAATTTCATAGAAATAAAGCCACAATTCTAAATTACATTCTCTTTTTATTTTTACTTTAAATGAAAGTTGCTGTTATTAGCAAGTGGATGGGGGTTTTTATTACAATTTTTAAAAAAGTATAAAGCATGCAAAAAAAAAAAAGCCACCTTGGTTGCCCTTTACAAACGCTGTTGTCTTGTGACCTTTCTGGCCACTCTTTCCCACGGCCTTAGAGTATTTAGTATCCAGTAAGACCTGTTTTAAATATTTTTAATTGCATTTACCATTTCAGATAATGGCTCTGATCTCACTGTGAGAATGGCTTTTTCATTGGTTTAGGAGGTCATGAAGATCTACAACGGGGAATTTTTTTTTTAAGTATTTCTTGTTTCTCTTTTTGTATATTAGACATGAATTGCAGCAGCGTGTGGCTGAAAAGGGATCAGAAAAACAAGAGATCCAGGAGGACACCAAGGGACTGACTGAAAAAAGCAACCAGCTCGCAGAGGAAATGAAGGGGAAGAACGAAGCCCTGAAGAATGTCGAGAAGTAAGATCGCAAAGGGCCTGACTCATTTGACCTTTGGGTCTGTCTCTTCCCCACCCCCCATGTGTGTCTCGCTGCAATACTTAGTTGGTATATCAGTTAGCTCCTGGTGTTGGACCTATGTATTGTTTCTTTTGTATTCCTGCAGCTAAAAGGATTGAGTTGAACTGCCTGTCCTATACATTCACTTCATTATCCCACTCTCTCCATTTACTGAAATGGTAACATGGACACATTCAGAGCTCAAGTCTCTCAGCTTAGTCAAAGCTGTGTTGTCTGTCCAGGAAAATGGGCAAGCTGACCAAGTTCATTGAGGGCCAGAAGGAGAAATTCACCCAGTTGGACCTCCAGGATGTGGAGGTGCGTGAGAAGCTCAAGCACACCAAGAACAAGACCAAGAAACTCCATAAACAGCTGCAAAAGGACAAGGAAAAGGTGTGTGCAATGATTGAGTGATGCTTGTTCATGAAATATGTACAAGCTAAGTATTTTGGAAAAATAAATTTGATGCATGGTTGTGAGGAGGTGTGTGTTGGTAATGTGCACAGTTTCTAGCCTGAATGTTAATAGGATTGTATAAAATGTATGTCAAGTAGAGATATTTACAAGCAACAATATTTCTGATCAATGAAGCCATGCATTATAGTTGATATCAGCATGGTGACCCTTGTTCATCAAAGCACTTTCAAATGGCTTGAATAAATCTGTATCGGGTTAATGAAACTGTTCTGACCTTAAAATGAGCAGAGATTTGAGACCAAATAATGAGTCATATGGTGCATATCCTGAATGTTTTTAGTTGTTTGGAGGTATTTCATAAATGTGGAGGCAGAGCATGGGGCTTAATGTACACCAGTTGGAGCTATGCACATACATGTAGTTCACCTATACTGGAAAACGTTAAAGTTTAGTGCACCATTAAGGTGTTGATGTTCTAAAGACACTGATGTGGGTTTTTTGGGGGGGATGGAGTGAAAGAGGTAGAGACACCACACTACATTAGTTTATATTTTGCTGAAAAGCTGACCCAGAATAAGAGTACCAATTTGCAGGAGATCCAAATGAGCAAAAAGAAATTGCAGCCAACTTTCTGGCAGCAATTTTTTTTTTCTCCAATATTAACATTGTAGATAATAAGTGAACTGTCTAACCATTTGCAGTGGGAGTGTTTTTCCTGAGCTTGGTCTGTAGAGTTTTTAAACCGAGGATAAAATTGTATTTTAAATATGATCACTGTTGGTCTGTCATGTCTGATTTTGTGATTTTTGTGGGCAAAGCAAATCCATTGCATTTTCTCGTAAGTTGGAAAAGATCTGACGTTTTTACTAGTTTTGCATTATCTTTGTCGGTCCCTCCCCTCCTGCGTGGGTTTCCACAAAACCAAAACAATCCGTTGGTCATAAATAGGAGTGAGATTTTCAGGGGTAATGGAGGCAGGGCAGTTTGGCTCCCTTGGGTGCCGTGTTCTGTGAGATGCTTGTGAAGTATGACTTTATGTAACAATTGCAGCCGAGTTTCCGTCTTAGGGCTGTGCTCTGTAACCGTTTGGAGGGGTTTTGTCGTCCCCCCCCCTTCTTCCTCTTCCGTTTCCCCCAATTTAAGGTCTCCCACATTTTCAATAGATATACAGTTTCCCTGTAATATGTACTTAATTCTATTAGATAGTGAGAGACTTTATTCATCCCAAAGGAAATTAAGACATCCAGTAGCTTGAGACACACATGCAAAGAAAAAGGGGGGGGGGACCTCACAGAGGACAATTGAGATGATCAGATGCTAGGCAGTATGCATAGTGGAAGTGTTTCAGTGGGATGCTATGGTAGAATAGCATAAACAGCAATAGAAATTAACTATTAGCATCTTTTTAATACTCGCAAACATACTAGAATTAAGATTTTTAAAAATAAAGGGTTGTGTCTCAGGGCTAATATAACCAGTAAAAGGGGAAAAAGACAGTCTGGGTGTAGACTGACATGATGTGGTGGGGACAGAGTGAGGTAGACTTGTGCCCAAAAGTTCATTTCAACCCCTTATTGTGTATGGAATTGAACAGCTGGATGGCCCTGGGGACAAAGGACCTCCTCAAGCTGTCTGAGCATGATGGCGACAGACATCTTTATGTGAACAGATGAGCAAACTTAATGCCATATTACACGTCTTTTGAAAAATTGGAGGAAATCAGTTCATGTTGATGCATAATCAGTCTAAGATGTAACACCCCCCCCACCTCTCTCATTAGTTGGAGGAAGTAAAAAATGTTCCTGCCAGCAGTGAAAAGATCATCACAGAGGCTTCTGCCCAGAAAGAAGTGTTGGAGAAAGAAAAGGTTAAGGAGGAAGCAGTTCTAGCCCAGGTGATGGAGCGCCTGAAAGAGGAGACCAGTGGCCTACAGCAGGAAAAGGAGGTCTGCTACACTTCTGTTATATTTACTGTTGTTTAACTTTAATCTGCATGCTTTGGAGAAATGTTAGTCTGAATGTTGGTCAAGTGTACAGTTATTGTGTGGTGGCTGGGCTTCGCCTAAGTGAGTTCATAAAGAATTTTGGGTAAATGTATACATTAAGAGCCGATTGGTTATTATTAAATACGTTATATGGATCTGCACATAACATAATTAAGTGAAACTTTGCCTCTTCAGCAAAAAGAGAAGGAGCTTCTGGAGCTAAGTAAAGCTGTGAACGAGACCCGCTCGCAGATGGACGTAGCTCAGTCAGAGCTGGACATCTACCTGAGTCAGCACAACACAGCCATTTCACAGCTCAACCAGGCTAAAGAGGCCCTACAGGGAACTGCTGACACACTCCGAGACAGAAGAGCTGCCATCAAAGAGCTGAAGGTCAAAGTGCCCAAGTGTGAGCAAGAGCTTAAGAAGGTGTGTTTGTACAGGGGTTTATATGTGTTCCAAAATGACTTGAAAGCTGACTAGAGAAGCTAATTGCTGCTGACGTTTGACTGATCAGCAAAACTTGCGTTTGGGGAAACTTTATGCTTGTCACATAAAGGCTTTTTAGTGTGTAATCCATTACTGTTTGTGTGTGCAGGATGAGGAGGAGCTGAAGCGTATTTCTGAGCAAGATGGACAAGCCCAAGCTACGGTTAGGGACATGAGGCAGAAGGTTGAAGAGGCCAAGTCCTCGCTGTCCTCCACCCGCAGCCGAGGCAAAGTGCTTGATGCACTCATGCAGCAGAAACACAGTGGCAAGATCCCTGGCATCCTCGGACGTCTGGTGAGATATGATAATACGATGGTTTTCAAGTGTTTCCCTTTAGAACGTTTAAAGTGTTTGCCTTTTAAGCATAACTAAGGGTTTTTCATGCTGTTTCACTCCAGGGTGATCTGGGAGCCATTGATGAGAAGTATGACATTGCTATCTCATCAAGCTGTGGTGCACTCGATAACATTGTGGTGGACACCATTGACACAGCTCAGAAATGTGTCACCTTCCTTAAGGCCCAGAATATTGGAGTGGCGACCTTCATTGGGCTAGACAAGGTATTAATACTTGCTGTATCTGTGTACTTGTAACATGTGTAGTGCAGCTGGTGATGGAATTCAAAAGCAAGTGCTATAGTTATAGCAATAGTTGTATATTGAAGTGTGTGTCTCACCACTGTGAAGAGCATTATATTTAAAAATATACATACCAGATTAGTTTTGCAGAAGTAAATAGGAAGCAAGGTTTATTTTATTTATCTATCTGTTAAGCCTACAGTGGTGCTTAAGTTTGTGAACCCTTTCGAATTTTTTTATATTTCTGCATAAATATGACTTAAAACTTTGTTAGATTTTCACACAAGTCCTAAAAGTAGATAAAGAG
>JAPEKM010000016.1:14282638-14293450 GCA_027575975.1 Cathorops multiradiatus
AAAATTGCATCCGACGTGCTCTTCCTTGGCATAAACCCGTACTGCTGTTCACAGATTGCTACCTCTCTTCTCAATCTTGCCTCCAATACCCTTTCCCATAGCTTCATGGTGTGGCTTATCAATTTTATTCCTCTGTAATTACTGCAGCTCTGTACATCTCCCTTATTCTTGTATATTGAGATTAGCACACTTTCTCCATTCATTTAGTATTTTTTTTTTTCATTCTCTAGGATCTTATTAAATAAACAAACAAAAACAAACCAATCTCATTAGGAACTCCACAGCAATCTCACCCAAACATCTCCAAGCCTCAATCGGGATACCATCTGGTCTGACTGCTTTCCCAGTCTTCATTCATGGCTGTCCTCACCTCATCCTTACTAATCAACTCTGCTTCCTGATAAGCTGTCTCCAATGAATCTGACCTTTTCTCTCTTGGAGTCTCCTCATTTAATAAATCCTCAATGTACTCTTTCCACCTTCTTAATACACTTTTTCAGCACATTTCCATCTTTTATCACTCTTACCTGCTGTACACCCCTTGCTTCCCTGTTTCTCTGCCTAGCTAGTCTGTACAGGTCTTTCTCACGTTCTTTGTTCTCCAGCCTTTCATACAACTCCTGGTATGCATCTGCTTTCACCTTTGCTACAGCTCTTTTTGCCTTCTGTCTCGTATCTCTGTATAACCGCCTGATTTCCTCATCCCAATTCTTCTTTGCTAGCCTCGTCTCTTTTATTAAATTCCCTGCACTTCTTTGTTCCACCACCATGTTTCCTTGTCTTCCTTCCTCCTTCCTTATGACCACCCTAGCACCTTCCTTGCTGCCTCTCTTTCTAGTACAGCAGAAGTATTCCAATCTACTGACAGTGATCCAATCAAAGTTTATAAATTATCTTCCAGAGTTATCAAGCTCTGTGCAGTAGTTGATGTGAATGTACGTTTAATAAAGCAGTGTGGTGAGGTGCATATATTATTACTCAGACATGTTTTGAATGAGATGAGAATGATCTGAACTTCAGACTGTGGAAGTATGACTTTTTCTATGTTTATCCCGAATATTAGTATTAGCTCGAGGGTGTGACCACCATTATGGGTCAGTCCTATGACATTCTGATTAATCCCTGCTGAATCTAAAATGGACAAAAATGCTGTTTTCAAAGGGTCTTCTGGGTTATTGAAGTGAATATTAAGATCTCCGACAACTAAAGCTTCATCTAAGGAAATAACCAGGTCTAAGAAAATCTGCAAATTCAGAAACTCAGAATATGGCCCCAGGGGCCTGTAAATAACAAGTAACAGAATTAACTGGGTAGATCTATTTTTCAAGGCTACATACATTATATTAGTATGAACTTAAAATGTATTAATTTTATAGCCAGGTTTGTGTGTTACACCTAGATAATCATTATAAATAACTGCAATGCCTCTTCCTCTGCCAGTTAGATGAGGCTGGTACATACACTAACTGTATCCAGGAAGACTAGCTTCATTTAGTGCTATATATTAATTTGGCTTAATCCATGTTTCAGTCAAACACAGTACATTAAACTCCTGATCAGCAATAAGTTCATTGACCATTAGCACTTTACATGTAAGAGTTCTAATATTTAATAGCCCCACCTTTAGATCAGGTGCTGGCAGTGTCTGTACAGTTAATATGACCTAATTTTATATTGATTAGGTTACTGGAACAAACTGAGTATTTCTACTTTTTTGTTGAGCTCGGGGAACAGACACAATCTCGATGTAGTGGACCTTGAATGACGACTCTGTGCAGCTAGCAAACAGTCAGTTTAGCCTGTTCGTCTGCTCCCTGGCCTTGGCTCTGGATTGTCAGAAGTTAACTAGACCTGTTCTGAGACTATGAGCTATGCTGCAAGAAATGAGAGCAGCACCTTTCTGAATGGGATGGGTACCATCCTGCCCTAACAGGCCAGCAGTGCCCTCAAAATTAGTCCAATTAACTACAAAGCCCACACTGTTTTCAGAGCACCACCTGGAGTTACATTGTGTTGAACACAAAGTGTTACACTGGTGTTGAAACTCAGGATGCTGAAGCAAACTGCCAGCCTGGAGTCTTTGCAATTTAAAGAGCTCATCTTTGCTCTTGCTTCCACCCAACAGAATCTGCAGCAGGTGCTGGTCACCCTGCACAATGAACAAGAGCAGTGCTTCAGAGTGCTGCTGCAGGCCCAGCAGGAGGATTGTCAGATGTTCCAGGACCTACTCACATCGGCCAGTACCCCAGCCACAGTGTCAGTGGGCTCCTCCCATGGCATGCTGATGAAAATGGGGCCTCATGACAATCCAGAGGCCTTCCTCAGACTATTTGAGCAAGCTGCAGAAGCATGGGAGTTACCGGTTGAGCAGTGAGTGGCACATCTACTGCTGCTACTGACTGGAGAAGCACAGCTTGCTGCACAACTACCCTCCAACAGCAGGCTGGAGTACGTAGCCTTAAAGTGAGTCATTCTACAATGTGTTGGCCACAACATTGGTAGCACTTCCTCGTGCTAATCCTAAAAGAAGACCGCCAACTGTTTCTGGGACACCTGCTGGTGGTAGCTGAACGTGGAATATCGTGATGCCAAGGGCATTATTGACATGGTTGCACTGGAGCAGTTCATCACTTATCAGCAGAGTGGGTCCAGTGCCACCATCTGCCATCGCTGGATAGCACTATTGCTCTGTCTGAGGACCATCTGGTGGTGGTTCCGGTGGTAAGCAGGCATCCTGCCTCTTCTCTCTCTTTCCCCTCCCCCTCTCTCCCTTCCTGCCATCCCTTCTCTCTACCCACACCAGGCAAGCAGGGGTTGACTCCCCTGCAACCAGCTTACCAAGCCTCTGTGGTCCCCTCCCCTCTTTACCTTTTGTTTCTGTGTCTCCTCTGCCACAGGTGAGTGACATTGGGTATACCTAACAACCTGTGTTCCTGTGTTTTCTCTCCCCCCAAATCTGTCCCTCTGAGTTACATGTCAATCCTGAGATGATCAAGATGCTGACCTCTTCTGCTCCTCGGACCTGTCTGATCCATCCTGATGCCCTAATGTCTGGTTGGAGTCTCATCACATCGCTCCTGTGGAGGATGGCCCCACATAGACAGTTGAAAGTCACACTTGGAAGACGCTCTGAATGCTTACAGTAATGCTTTTATGGCTGAGGACTACAGTTGGCTTGCTAACTTTAGGACTGCAGCTGTCACAAACAGTTTTGCACTCAAGTTTCCATTAATGAAGAGTTATAGCATCAATGAAACTGACTTCATGTTAAAACTGTTAATGTTATAGTCATGGGTTCCCTTTTGAGTCTGCTTCCTTTCGAGGTTTCTTCCTCATATCATTTGAGGGTGTTTTCCCTTGCCACTGTCGCCACAGGCTTGCTCATTGGGGATAGATTAGGAATAAAATTAGCTCATATCTTAAGTCATTCAAATTCTGTAAAGCTGCTTTGGGACAATGTCTATTGTTAAAAGCACTATACAAACAAATCTGACTTGACTTGATCCCTGAGTACTGCAGGTGCCTGGGACACTTCCAGGACCAGTGACACATGATGGCGGTGGGGGCAGTGGTATGAATCCCTGACGCACCAAAGACAGTTCCCAATTGTGCTGGAGCATACTGAATACTGGTGAGTATCCAAGGGTTACATAACCCACATTGGTGGATTCACGCTGTAATCAGACCTCCATCCACAAAATCTTGGTGCAAGGTGAGGCATTGGGTCCAGCATATTTGGTGATGGTTTTGTGTGCTCATGGGGATGTTCACCAATACCCAGTGGTGTCTGTCTAGATCCAATGTTGGGGGAAAAAATCATATTGTGAAGGCAGTGGTTAGTCATGTTATACACCACACACCCACTAATTCTGGGAACAGATTGGCCAGGGTTTAAGTATTTAATGGAGTGAGTAGTGGTGGGTGGGTCCTGCAGTAATTAGTCAAGGGGGAGTGTAGCATTAGCTGGAGAGGCTGTCCCAGAGCCATTTACATCAGCTTTGCGTCAGTGACATGGAGAGTGGGGAGTACCCCAGCCCTCCTCTCTCTGGGGGATTCCCAAGAGGACTTTCCTCTCAAGCAGGCATGGGATGAGACTCTGTGACATGCTTTTGACCAAGTGAGAGTAATTGATGAGCTGGAGGGTTTGACCAATGTTGCACTCGCCTGCCTGTACCTTTCAATAATTAAGGATAGGTTGTATCGAGTGATGCAGGACACTCAGACCAGCAAAAAAGTGACACACTTGTTGGTCCCAAAGAGCCACAGGGAACTCGTATTCCATGCAGCTCATTATAATCCTATGGCATGATAAAACACTGACTTGTCTCATGGCCTGCTTCTATTGGCCACGGATTCGTGGGGATGTCTGCAGGTCATGTGTGGCATGTTGTGAATTTCACCTGGTGAATCCCGTGGTCACCCCAAAAGTACTATTGTGCCCTCTTCCCCTAATTGAGACCCCTTTTGAATGAATTGGGATGGATCTTGTTGGGGTATTAGATTGGTCTGCATGAGGGTATCACTTTATTTTAGTTCTAGTGGACTATGCATCACAATACTTGAAAGCAATACTGCTGCTTTACATTTCCACACGTAATGTCACAGAGGAACTATTTTTAAAATTATCTCCCAAATTGGGATTCTGAAAGAAATCCTGACTGATCAGGTCACTACATTTTTGTCATGCATGCTTTGTGAGCTCTATGAGTTGCTGGGGATTAAATCAATCCGCACAAGCTTTTATCACCCACAGACATATGGCTTAGTTGAGCAGTTTAACCAAACCCTTAAAACTTAATTTATAAGTTTGTGCACAAAGATCAATTTAACTGGAATAAATGGAATAAATAAAAATGAAATTCAATACATTCTCATCCTGCATGGAAAACTCCACACAACCCAACCCTAACCCAGGAGAATTTGCAGCAGGTGCAAGAACATTAGTTCTGGCTGTACAACAGGGGTGTGCACCTGTGGGAGTTCACAACAGGAGATAAAAGTACTCCTATTATTATGCACATTGAGCTCTAAACTTCTTGCCAGGTGGCAAGGGCCCTTTGATATCATATGGCAAACTGGAGATGTCAACTAAGAGGTGAAGCGAATGGATAGGGGCAAGGCACTGCAAATATACCACCTCAAGTTGCTAAAGCTATGGAACAATGGTGTCCCTGTGGCATTGGCAATGGTAGTTCTGGAGAAGGAGGAGTTGGGGCCAGAGGTAAAAACAAAATCCACCATACAATTCAGCCCAGTCACCTGTGGAGACCACCTCTAGCCATCTCAAATCACGGAGGCTGTCAAGTTGCAAACAGAGTTTTTGACGTGTTCTCACTCCTTCCCAGCCACTTCCACCTCATAGAACTCCACATCGAGACACCCCCAGGAGTGGTGGTGCATAACTGCCCATACCCTTTATCCCAAATTAAGAAAATTGTATTTCGGGATGAACTCAAGGTCATTGTTTGAAATGGGAATAATCGATTTGCACAGTGACTGGAGAAGTCCTGTGGTCTTAGTCCCCAAGACCAATGGGTTGGTCTGGTTCTGTGTGGACTACAGAAAGGTCAACATGGTGTCTAAATTTCTTGCATACCTGATGCCTCACATTGACGAGTTGCTTGATCAGTTAGGTGCAGCTCATTTTGATTCAACACTGAATTTAACAAAGGGATAGTGACAAATTCCTTTGACTCCCCTATCCTGTGAAAAAAGTTGCTTTTTCCACCCTGTTCAGTTTACACCAGTTTGTCAATCTTCCCTTTGGGTTATTCAGTGCCCCAGTGATGTTCCAATGTCTCATGGACTAAGTCCTTTGCTCACATGCTGTCTATACTGCAGCCTACCTTGATGACATTTTGTGAGGGATGGATGGATGGATGGATGGATGATTGGCATAAAATACCTTAGGGCTGTTTTGGAGTCATTGAAACTGACAGGGCTCATGGCAAACCCAAAGAAATGTGTGATTGGGCAGGTGGAAGTATGTTATCTAGTCTTCCACTTGGGTCATGGGCAGGTGCATCCCCAAATTTACAAGACCACAGCCATTGCAACCTGAAAGAGGCCCAAGACCAAAAAGGGGGCAAGACAGTTCCTAAGGCTGGCTGGCTATTATCATAGGTTTGTGCCTAACTATTTGAATATCACCAGCCTGCTGACTGATCTCACTAAAAATGGGGCACCAGATCTGGTCCTGTGGATGGAGCTGTGCCAATGGGCTTTCAGTGGCTGCACTGTGTGGTGGGCCACTATTACACTCCCCTGACTTCTCTCTCTCTCCCCTTTATTTTGCAGACTGATACATTGGACAGACAGCAGGGGGCCTTTTGTCCCAGACGGTAGAGGGAGAGGAATGCCTGCTGCTGTACATTAGCTGCAAACTCTCAGTGTGAAAGACAAAAGTACAGCACCATTTGAGAAGGTGTGTCTGGCCATCAAGTGGGTGGTCTTCGCCATCTGGTACTACCAGTTGTGGGGTGCTCTTTTACCATCTGTTCGGACCATGCCTCACTCCAGTGGCTCCATGGCAACAAGACGCCACTTATCAGCCACCTGGGTATGATGTAAAACTGCATCCGATGGCAAGGCTTCCAAGCAGGGATGCTTGTGGCTGTGGAGAATGTGGAGTGACCCCTTAGTTGCCATCACTCCCAGGTCTGCCCTGACCCAGGGAAGTAATGCCTGTTTAGGGTGCCAACTATATCTTAAATAGCAGGGTAGGATGGACTCTTCAGCTCAGTTCAGCAACCATCCTAGGAAGAGGAAACTCTGAAGTTAAGTCCCAGCAACTGCAAGCTACTGTGAGACAGTTCTCTGAAGAAGGATACTGGCCAGCTGCAGCACCTCCACCCAGTGGATAAATGTTTCGGCTTCCAAACCTGTACCCACTGCTGAGTGTCAAGAAGAGAGGGTGACGCTGGGATTACACACCCCATTGCCACTTTAATCAATTACTGTGCAGGTAATTCTCCCTGCCATTTCATCCTCAACCTTTATTCATCATCTCAAGTCCTGCGGCGAGGGACAAGTGGTGATGGAGGCAGGGAGAGGATGCTCCTGGGAGCCTCCAGTCACAAATCCACACACATGGCAGTTCTGGTGTGATGGTCACTCAAGGAACGACCTGGAACAACATCCCTGTTCGTATCCTGCTAGGACGACAAAGCAGTCCTATTTAGGGACAGCACTGCCTTCTCCCACCAGTGAGGGGGGTATAAAAGAGCCCCTAAACAAAGCTTGTTCCACTCCAACTTGGCTGTTGACCATGAAGGTCTGGTCATCCAACCCTGTGGTAGAAACAGAAGGGCAAAGATTCACTTGCAGCATGGAACTGCAAGACAATCCAAACAGTCTGAAACACCGTACAGCCATTGTGGCTCAGGAACTTTAGTGCTACAACATAGCCATTGCAGCCCTCAGCGAAACTCGTCTACCAGAAAGCTCACATCTCACAGAACATGGAGCTGGATATACATTCTTCTGCTCTGGATGACCTGAAAATGAACCAAGACAAGCCGGAGTTGGCTTTGCAGTCAAGAACCGTTATCTCAGCCTCCTGGACTCTGTGCCACATGGAGTAAACAAGCACCTGACGATGCTTCGCCTGCACCTGGACACTGGCTATGTCACCTTTTAGTGCCTATGCTCCCACCATGACCCACACTGACGAGTCCAAGGAGCAGTTCTATGAGGAACTGGATAGACACATCCAGGCTACCCCTCACTCTGACAAACGTGTGCTACTGGGTGACTTCAATGCTAAAATGGGCAAAAACTACACTGCTTTGGACAAGGTCATTGGTTGACATGGCATCGTTAAGGAAAACTCAAGTGGCATCCTCCTCCTTACAACCTGCTCACAATGTCAGCTTGCCATCACAAACACTCTATTCCAACAGTGCACTGCTAAGAAAATTACATGGATGCACCCTAGGTCTGGACACTGGCACCAGATTGACTATGTCATAATCCATCAGAGGGATGTCAGAGAAGTCCACCACACCAGAGCCATGCTGGGTTCTACTTGTCTCTTTGACCACCATCTGCTCTGCACCACTGTAGCTTTTTCTTTCAAGGTGCTAAGACACAGGGTTCATACGACACTGACAAAGAAGCTGGATGTCAGCAGACTCTCTTCCCCTACAGTGAAAATCCAACTGCATGAGAAGACTGAAAATGTGCTCAACAGGATCAATACTGAAGGTTTGACTGTTGAGGATCACTGGAGCACACTCCGAGATGCAATCTATCAGTCTATAGAGGAAGTCTTGGGTTTTGTGAAATGCACACACTGTGACTGGTTTGATAAAAACAACGCCACAGCCCTCAACCTCTTGGACCGACTGCACCATGCCCATATGAGTTACATAATGGACAAGGTATCGCAGACCAAGAGAGACACTTATCTCAGCCTCAAGAGAGAAACACAGACCGTCTTGCATGAGATTAAAGACAGATGGTGGAGAGAATGAACTGCTGACTTGCAGTCAGCTTCTGACAGGAAAGACACCAAAGCTTTCTACACTGGACTGAAGGCGGTGTATGGACCTACCTCTCATGGCAGCACATCACTCTACGCAGCTGATGGACAAATGCTTATAAAGGACCAAGCTGGTATATTAGCCCACTGAGCTGAACACTTCAATGGAGTCTTGAAACGGGTGTCGACCATATCAGATGAAGCCATCAACCAACTCCCACAAAGACCCATCTATGAAGAGCTCAGTGATCCTCCCTCAGTAGCTGAGACCACAAAGGCCATTAAACAGTTCTCCAAAGGAAAAGCAGCTGGTGCAGACGGGATACCAACAGAGATCTACAAGAGTGGTGGAGACGTCATGGCAGTCCAGCTCACTCATCTGTTTCACTCCATCTGGGAAAAAGATACTGTCCCACAAAACTTCAAGGATGCACTCATTGCACACCTCTACAAACTCAGAGGAAATAGACACAGCTGTGACAATCATCGTGGGATCTCACTCCTATCCATTGCAGGCAAGATCCTTGCAAAACTCATCAACCACCTCACTGACACCATCGCTCAGGAGGTCATCCCAGAGAGTCAATGTGGGTTCTGTGCCTTATATGGCACTACAAACATGCTCTTCACAGCAGGACAAGTGCAAGAAAAATACATTTAGCAGAATAGGGAACTCTTTGTGGTCTTTGTTGACCTCACAAAAGCCTTCGACTCAGTCTGCTGGGAAGGCCTCTGGATAGTGTTCAAAAAGGCTGGTTGCCCCACTCGGGTTGTCAGCATCATTCGGGCCTTTCACGGCCTTTTCTCCCATGCTACATGATGCTTTTAAGGACTGTGACATGGGTGTGATGATCTGCTTCAGGAGTGATGGAAGCATCTTCAACTTGAAATGACTGAGCAAAAACCAAGGTCTCTTTTTTTTTTGTTGTTGTTGCTTCGAGACTTGCTCTACACAGATGACTATGCTCTAATTACTCATACTCTTGAAGATGCCCAGCACATTGTCAATGCCTTTTCTAGAGCATGCAGCAAGATATGGCCTCACCATCAGCAAGATGGAAGTCCTTCACCAACCAAGACCTGGGTCACCTCTGTGCACTCAATCCATCATCGTCTGTGGAAAACTACTGAAATCTGTAGAAAAATGTTGTTACCTTGGGGGAATTCTCACGCAAAATGACAAGATTGATGATGAGATAACTGCACACATTAGCAAAGCAAGTTCTTCCTATGGACAACTTCAACACTGCCTCTGGTCTGATCGTGGGATATGCTTGAGCATGAAGATTCAAGTTTACAGAACCGTGGTTCTCAGCACTCTGTTCTATGGCTGCGAAACGTGGATGCAATATCAATGCCACATCAAGGAAACATCTTCATTCAAAGATTTCAAACAAGTCCAGTTGCCTTCTTTAGCACCTATGGATTAAAATGACCTAGATGACTGAGAATGTTCACAGATGTATTCTGTACTAGATCCCTTACCTACATGTTTCTTCAAACAGATAATGCCAGAAGCAATCAAATCTCATGTATTTAAATGCTGTAAACTAAGTTATCAAACGCCTGTCAGTTGTCCAACAATAGGCTAATATCAAGCCTCCTGTTTATCTCCAAGAGTCTATTAAAGGTTTTAACACAGCAGTTATGCTCATATGGGAATAACATCCATGAAACATATGTCAGGATGTATACCTCATCATAGCACAGAGAGAGCACTGGTTAAAGTAGTAAATGACCTACTGCTGGTCTCTGATCAGGGTTGTGTCTCCTTGCTTGTGTTGCTTGACCATAGTGCAGCCTTTGACACATTTGATCATACTATTCTTCTTGATAGACTATAGAATGTCGGTGGAGTTAAGAGAACAGCCCTCTGCTGGCTCAAGCCTTATTTCACTGATCATCATCAGTTTATAGATGTAAATGGTGACTTCACTACACATACTAAGGCTTGCACATTCAGGATAAAATTTATGTCTGTAATTTATATATTTCTTTAAACTGCTTCGTGACAATGTCCATTGTTAAAAGTGCACTATACAAATAAAATTGAAATTGAATTGTAGTATAATTCTAAAGATTTTATTTGCATGATCTCTAAATATACAACTAGGTAGTAATTTTATATAGAGCAAGATATCTTGAGGATTACAGATGTTTGAGCAGATCTCTGTAAATCGACCATTGCACATGACCAATGACTTACTGTAAAATATGCTGTGACTCCTAGGTACAGAAAAAGCATACCCTGGCGAAAAAAAAAGTACTTTATTGTATTTAAAGTATATTCATATTTTCAATAGTATATTGAAAATGTACTTACACAAATT
>JAPEKM010000016.1:14847851-14861510 GCA_027575975.1 Cathorops multiradiatus
AATTGGATGTGTTTTTCAGTGCTAGATTTTATTCATTATTAGCAAGTTTGACATCGTTATCTGGAGTGCTCACATATCCTAAACCAGTCCCACTCCCAATAACGACATCTCACTTTTCAATTTCACACTAGTGCATTTAAAATTACGACACAAAAAACTACCTGCACCATTGTGCAGAACTGTTTTCCTCAAAAGGATCGTTGGCAGGCATTGTGTTTGAGACTCGGCTTCAACATCGCTGCTCTGTGCATGTGACATTTACTCAGTCTCTTCCTATCTCGTCATTAAGGGCCTTTTCATACTCACGTCTGTACCAGAACCACTTTAGCCTTGTTTTTGGGGAGGATGTTATCATAGCAGAGAAATTCCTTCCAAACCTTGATCAATTTGGCTCTCGGACAAAAATAACTGCATGTTTCGAATTGTTTAAATTACCTGTACATGAATGAATGAATGCCAGCCTCACTACACACGTATATGCATATTTTATATATCAAGATGTTCTCTCTTCTATATGGATCACAAAATTCCTTTCCCTGCTACTGTAAAAGATGGAACTTTAACCAGCCATGCTATTTGATGCCCAGACCCCTCGACTCTGGATCAGAGTTCACTTAACCCTCTGAGGTCTGAGGGTATTTTCTGGCACTCTAATTATTTTGACATGCTCTAATTTTGTTGTCAATTTCAACAAATCTATTTAAAAAGTATTTTCAAAGTCACCACTTTTTTGTCTTCAGCACAAGTTCAGCTACAACAATATCTATGTACTATGTTATGTCATGATTGTGCTTTGAAAAAAGAAGAAAAAAAAAATGATGTTGTAAAAGGTAGTTTTAGAACAGTGTTGGAATGTATGAAAAAACATGACCTTACTCATTGTGACAAACCATTTTGGTCAAGTGAGGTGATTCTGTTCAATCTTAGGAATGGATCAGACACAAAAACTTATATCTGCTCCACTGATTTGGAGAATTAACTGGCCATCAAAAATTTTATATCCTATTGTCCAGGGTGTACCCCGCCTTTCGCCCGTAGTCAGCTGGGATAGGCTCCAGCTTGCCTGCGACCCTGTAGGACAGGATAAAGCGGCGAGAGATAATGAGATGATATGAGATATTGTTTAGGGATAAAGAGTTGACAGTGGGAGGGGTATTCAAAAAGAAGAGTAAAAATTTCCATTCTATTCAATGAGAAGAGTGAAAACTGCCACTGCCAACTCTTAATCCCATCAGGTCAAGTGATCAAAATGGTTCCGCACAATGTGTAATGTATTCCCTCCCCCCCAACATTCCAACACAATTCTAAAACTTGACAACAGCTTCATTTATCTGGTATTTGACTCTTTTCAGTGTCTTGAAATTAACTACTTTACTCAGTTCAGAGCCACAACCAACTCTGTTACGCAATTACTCTGTCATTTTGCTCCCACTCCAACTCCAAATTTCACTCTCTAAACTCAAAGTAGAGCAAAATTAACTATTCTTGAGGAAAATACTTTTAACTCTGGAAAAATTGCTGTCATTTTTTCTGTGTATGCACGACAGTGCACGCACATCAACCGATATGCTTCATATGCATACAAGAAATATTTACACTTACTCGAGTTGACCTTCGGCTGGATCGAAGTGAAAAAAAAAGAAAAGGCACAGCTCATCATCAGTGTCGCAGTTCTCAAGATTGAATTGAATCGCTGTCCTGAATCATCCGAAGTGCATAAAATCCACGTACCATCAAGTTTCACCTCCAAATAGCCTAAACTGTGGCTGACAGATTTTATCCTGTTTACAGTGGGCGTTCCCACCGCAAAAGACAAACCAATCAAAACCAAAATAGTGAAAGCGATCATCATGCCATTACCATGTGAACAGTCTTTTATGAATGCGTAAGTGGGAGCTCAGCGCTCCGACTCTGGTGTGACAAGTTTTATGTTTCATCTAATTTAGGTAAAAACTATATTATTATTTGGCAGTGCGCATATAGGAAAGTGTAAAGAACGATGTTTCTCTCAGTATGTTTATCATGCTTGCATATTAAAAACTCAAATATATTTATCTAAATACATGACGTACTCATTCTAAACCCGCTGAGCTTCGCCAGAGAAGGCAAACTGCAGTATCTGGATACTGTGTCGGTGGCAAAAGACGGTTCAATAACAAAGTGATGCTATTGGACTGTCTTTTGCCACAGACACAAGATGCAGATACTGCAGTTTGCCTTTGCATGGCAGAGTTGCCTCAGGTATGAGAAAACGTATGAACACACCCTCAATCTATAGCAGAGCTACTTTCTCAGAGTTTTTTTTATGAGACTGTGGCTATATGGCAGTGTTGGCATAACTGGCCTCTAATAGTCCAGCATGTGAAAGATTTGGTATAGAAGGATAAATGGACCTTAAACATCTTCAAATGGTCCCCCCCCCACCCCCCAAAAAATACAAAAAACAAGAATCGATACAGAAACAACAGGGCCTTGAACCTCCGGTGCTCGGGCCCTTAAAAAAAAGAAAAAAAAAACAGACTCTCTGATAACCTGTGAACTCACCCTTCTGGTTCCCAGGACAGACACTTACCACTGAACTACTTAGAAATATATATTTCTATATGTTATCCAAAAATCTAAAGATAGCAGCAACACTCAAAGCCATTCCTTCTGTCCCTTTGCCATGCACAGGTAAGCAATGCAGGCTCTGGGCTACCAGATAGCCTTGTTACAGAAATTTTTAGTCATGCACAAGTATGACCAATGCAAGCTTTTACTTAGTCATGCACAAGTAGCTCATAATCATTGACGCGCTTCCAGTAGCCATGCAAATCGCTAAGAATTGCTCGCTTTCCTCCAAACCCAATCGCTACCTTCTGATCAAGTCCAAGAGTGTCCGCTCACCTCTTTGGAGTCCTCCATGCTGTGGTTCTCGTCAGGAAGGCCAGTTCCTCGGCGCTCTTGCTGCAAGTTGTTCCACCACTGCTCCCTCCACTGAACCCTGGAGGCTCCATCCTGGCCTGGAGATGCTGGCCGCTCCTTCTTAATGCTGCTGAAGTCGAGTAAAGGGGATGGAGAGGGCGAGGAGGGCGAGGAGGATGAAGAGGGAAGCAGTGGAGGAGGCTTCTTCAAGCCCAGCACCAGAGGGCTGTATGAGGTCAGGGGGGCGCCCAGTGGCGATGGCGCCAACACTTTAGGCGACAATGCCGAGAGATCGCACTGAGAAAGAGAGGAGGAGATGGACGACGAGGATGATGAAGAGGAGGAGGAGGACAAGGAGGCCTGCTGGGCTTCCATCTCACGCCGTGCCTGCTCTAGAATGGAGCGAATGGCCTCATCTGAACCTCCTCCACCTCCACTTGATGAGGATGGAGGTAGGGACGCGTCAGCTGTTTGGTGGGGAAACAAAGCATGTTAGGACAACATTTTGGATTTTTAATCAGTTTTGGGGGAATGGGAGATCATGACTTGCCTGCTTTTTGGACCTGTAGTTCACGCTTGGCTTGCTCCAGGATGGACTTGATGGCTTCGTCAGAGCCGCTTTCGGTTGTGCGGATACGGGTGGTGATGTTGCCTAGAAAAAGGAAGAGGACATGGAGGATAAGAGGAGAACAAAGAACAGAAAGATCACTCAGGGTAAACTAAATTCTTTAAGTAGCAACAACAGAAACAGGATTACAATTGTGAACTTATGGAGAACATTTATATTGATTTTTTTTAATGCTAACTGAGGAGCTGCTCCTTTTCTGGGATGTTTCAAAATGTAAGTGCATGTGATAACATCAGAAACGATGGAAGGCGTGATCTAGAAGTAACAGCAGACTGTATGTAAAGTGGTACCCAGCCATGCTCAGAGTTCTTTAGAACACTGTCCCCCTTGTACTGTAAGCCATCTATCCAACAATATATGTTTATCACAGTTTAAAAGCTTTCGCTGTGGCTTCAAATATTAGTTTTGGGACACCAGTGAAAAACCAAACGAGCAAACTGGTATGTTTATTTGACCGAGTAAGGTATTTCTGCACACCCGCTTGTTAGAAAGGGCTATTTCACGCCACCCAGCCCTCACAAATGGGCCCTCATTAAAAGACCTAAATTATATATTGGGAACCTGGCCTGACGTCAATCAGGCAGCCGATGTGGTAAGCACTGTGCTGGAGGTGCCTGTGATCCATTTGCACACCACAGGAAAGAACTTACTGAAAAACCCACAGAGGATCAAATCCTGCATGTTTTGCTGGGCTATTCTTTAGGTAGAGATGCATTCGTGATTGTCCTTAAGATTCCACGCCACCTAACATTAAACACCATGCAGTGAGTCAAGAGGACTTTTACTGAAAATCTAATCAGTATTAACTTATAAGGCCACAGCTATACCACTTCTTAGAGCGCAAAAGGTCAGGGAAGGTCACCAGAGGACCTGGGCCACACTTAACTATCTAATAAACTTGGAAAAAAAAATGGACTAGGGGACACACCTGTCCGCGGGGCGCCTTCCGAGCCGGCTCTCCGCTTCGGGCCTTCCTGAAACATGCGGCTAAGGGCCTGGCCTGGGCTCTCTGTCAAAATAAACGACAGGGAAAAAAAATGGACGACAAGATGAAAGAAGGTACGTGTGGTTGAACGGAACGTTGAATGCTAGCACGGCCAGGAGGGTGGAGTGGAGAACGGGTTGGAAATGACTGACAATGGACGTGATTCAAGTTCCATACACACACACACACACACACACACACAAAAAAAAAAATCTACTGAGGATGTTTGTGTCAGTTCAACGGTTGAGACTAATGCCCTTCAAGGCATACTTGACCACGAGGGACTTCAAATTACATGTTTGGGGTAATGTTGTCTTCCAAATAGAATACTCTTAAAGGAAACACATTTCTAAATGCAAACATAAAAAAACATGACACTAAAAGCTCAGTTTATGGTTTAGACATCAGACTTTAAAGGAGTGGCCATCACAGTTTTTAAGAGTTCAAACCAAAAGTTGGCAAGACAATTGCTGGCCATTTTTGTCGTCAAGCGAATGCCCAGGTCAGGCAGCAGAAAGATGCATGCTGCAATCGCAGGTGGACACAGGCGTCTTGTGTCAAATCCTTCGTTGTGGTCAGACGTATTGCAAGACACAGAGTTTTTAAGCAGTTATGACAGGATGCAACCAGTCAAAAGCAGACGCAGCACACAGAAAATCTTTAAACAATATATATATAAAGCTAGGTTGTTGTAAACTATTTGCAGGTGCAGTCTGCGTCTACCTACGATGCATCGCAGCCATCTCTAAAGACTTGTCTTCCCCTGAATCAGCCTGCGTCTAGCTGCTTCAACCTGCGATTGGTCGCTCGAGTGTTGCACGATCACCGGCCTCTATGTGCATCAACCTGCTATTTGCAAAGATTATAAGTGAATCGCAGCTGAAATGTGAACAGATTGTGTCAACCTGCCTTTACTAAAGACCCTCTGCAACACACTGTCATTATCTGCATCGTCGTGCGTTGATGCAAGACCAGGGTTTCGTCTACCTGTGATTTTATCATCGCAGGTAGACGCAAGTAGTTGAAAACTAGCTGCAGCCTGCCATCTGACCTGGGCATTAGTTACGTCACTCCAAGACCTTCTCCAATCAACTGCAACCCAACTCAGCCTCGGTTCCTGACTCAGCCTGAAGCACCCAGAACCTTCAAGAATGAAAGCATTTTTGTCACTGGCCCGAGATCAGGGTGGGCACTTTAATTTTGATGAGCAAGAATCCTAGGTCAGTTAAGACTGGCTAAAGGTGGCGTGGAACGAAACTCTCCATCCAGAACTTCCTGTCACCTTCCCTCATGGTCAATACTATTGATCAGTAAAAGGTTCTGGTATCGATTAGTGTGTGGTGAGGACAGGCGGTGGAGCCTGAAGGACGACTGGAAACTTGGTCATGTGGAAATGAGTTGTGATGGAAAAGATGTGAAGGATCTAAACTGACAGTTGAATCGATTTGCACAGGAGGAGAAACCAGTTCATCATGATCTATCGGTACACATAATTGTCTACAAGTCAAAGCAGCAATTGTTTGTTAATTAAATGTTTTCAGAACGTTAACTGGAAACGCCAGATTTAATACCCGGGCGATAACGTACTATCGTGTCAGATCTCTGCATTCTCAGATCCTGATATCAACACAGCGTGGTATGCCTGGCGCCAATTTGGATTCATCAAATAATGAAAGCTGGCCTGCTGAATAATGACTTACGGGTATTGAAGAGGACATGCTTTACGTTTTACTGCATTTGTGCCGCTCAAATTGATCATTAGCACCATGCTTATGAAGTTTTGTCAGTCATCTAGGTTAGGATCGGATTGGTGGGATGGTTTTCCCACAGGCAGCCACTGTAGGTATTGGATTCATGGATAACCAGATACGGGTTACTTTTACAGAACGGTGAGGAAAGGGTTAAATCACTGCAGTTGAAGAAAGAATGCGATAATGAACGTGTGTGTGTGTGTGTGTGTGTGTGTGTGTGTGTGTGTGTGTGTGTGTGTATGATGCCCCTCCCATAGTGACATAACTACCCACCTTCCTGTCAAACATCATTTACAAAAGGCACCACGTTTGTGACCTCGATGACTGATAAGGCATGATGCTAATAACAGACTAGAGCTACAGAGGAAAAAAAGTTTAATTTAGGAGAGATCTCACTCACCTCTTTGCCTGCCCTGGATGCTGCGTAGTGCCAAGATGTTCTGCTCGTCAGAGAGGAACTGTTTCATCTTATGGAAGGGCTCCTTGCCACGGATGGTGAGCTTGCTCCAGGGTTTGGGGCGTGCCAGGATTTCGCTGACAGACCCCTGCGACAGGCCGAGCACGTAGTGCCCGAAGACTCGCTGCCCGATGTTGTGCTTGATCAGCTGCTCTTTGACCTGGCGTGCAATCTCCGCGGTGTCCATGTCCTCGCCTTCGGAAGCGCTGCCTGCACCCTCGGAGCGGCTAGGTGACGGCGCTGTGCCGTTTGTATCAGGGCTGGCGCAGGGCTGACGTGGCGGAGCGGGTGCCAGTGCCAGGGGCGTGTAGTGGGTGTGGCCGAAGTCCTGCAATGCTTTGGAGTAGAAGGTGTGCATGAGCTGGCGCTGCAGCAGTGAGCCCAGTGCCACCTTACCCGCCAGGGGGAAAGCGGTACCGTAGAGGTCCAGTGCCGGTGAGTAAGTATGTCCGCCATTAGCGCTGCTAGCTGTGGAGGACTCCGCGGGTGGGCCAGCAGAGTTTGGGCCTGCTCCTGAGCGACCCAGGAGTGGAGAAGGGGCGGGAGGGGGTGGGGCCAAGTTGGCAGAGGTGGGAACGTGTGGCGCGGTCTCTTCTTTCACTTTCTGGCTGGCTGACCCTACAAGAAAGGGCAAACACAATGCATTATGGGGGAGTTAACAAAAAAGGGGTCTGACAAAAGACAAAGTGTTCTTTTTTCCTTTTTTTTTGGTATTCATTTACTGTACAAAAGAGAAAAGATTATAAATCTGTATTAATGGCTTTTTTTTTTTTTTTGCCAAGCCCCCCAGACAAACCGCCCATGCATTTGTAGTTTGCACCTTTCTTGTAAGCAACAGCATGGTAGGACAAAGACTTCTGACAATAATGGCCGCCATGCAAAGTGACACTGCCATCCAGATCCGCTGCCATCAGTGATGAGAGGCAGAACAAGTGCATAAAAATAAACAAACAAATAAATAAATCCAATAAATCCAGTCTTTGGCTCAGGCTGTTGAGCAGCACGACTCTGGTGGCCAACTCGGACTTTATGATTGTCCATTCCTGTTCCTGTTCCTCCTACACGGCTGAAGGGATTCAAGCTCATTACCACAAAAACAGTCTCTGCCGATGAAGTCTTCGGAACTCTTTCAGTTCTCACAGTGATTATATTTTGTGTATATAAAAACTAATCAAGCAAGCCACTTTACTGTTGTTAAGTGCACACTATAAAACTTTTTTTTTTCAGGAATCACGAGGAAAAACCTGAACATCAGCAAAACTGCACAGTTTTAATAAAGGTTATATGTTAAAAATGGTGAATATTCATTCGATGACCTCATGTGAACAAATTAAATATTCAAACGCCACTGCAGGGCGAATGGAAACTGCACACGGGTACACTTTAGAGCTTAACACAGGTAGACATTTCTCTGAGGTGAATAGTTCGAGGGGAAAATTTAAGAGCTTAAAAAGCACAAAGCAGTTTTTTCATGAATCTCGCGTCATGCTCCACATTCGAGTACGATGAGGTACAGCAGAAAACAAAGACTCGATCTACCTGAATGCAAAAGCACCTGTGGAAAGCTCAAGTAAATAACCTTAAAGCATCTCTTTCTGAAGAGTGGACGTTAATCAGAGTAATCAACAAATCCATTTTGTGTCCGTAAACGGCCAAAGGGCGCTTTAAATTAGAGGGATGTGATGAGGTTAGGCCATAGCGACCTGCCAATTATGGTAATTTTATGCAAGAATCTGAGCGCTATGTAAATATCCTGTTTATGCAGCCCCAAAGCGAATGCTCTTAACATTTTTTTCCTCATCCACTCATGCATGCAAACCAGCACTGTTAAATGTCAGAGCTTGTAAACCACAACCAGTTTAAAAGATAAAAAAAAAAGTTAAAAAAACAACAACCCACAACCAACCAACCAACCAAAGGGATGAAAGAATGTATGATGTACAAAGTGACCAATTACAACCCTATGTATTGGTGCACATTCTCTAATACCAACTTATCAAATAACAAAGGATACGGTAAAGCATATAAAAGGGTATCACTGTATATCTGTGGCTGCCACTTTATTAGGAACACCTGTACACCTATTAATTGTCCAATCAGCAAATCAATGCAATGCATAAAATCATGCAGCAAGCAAATACATGTCAAGAGCTTGAGCGTGTGGCGGCTCTGTGGGCGAAAAGACCTTGCTGATTGCTACTGTAACTCTTTACAAATACATTGAGCAGAAAAGCATCAACAAGTCGAACTGCGAAGTGGATATTCTACAACAGCTGAAAACCACATCCAATTGCACTCCTGTCCACCAAAAACAGCAACCTAAGGCGATAGTGGGCATGGCCTAAAGGTTAGAGAAGCAGCCTTGGGCCCAAAGGGTTGCTGGGTCAATTCCCAGGACTGGCATGAAAATCTATGGGTGAAGTACCCTTAACCACCAACTGCTCCCCAGGTGCTGGGTATGTGTGTGCTCGTTGTTGTACGTCGCCTGTATCACATATATCTGCAATGTAATGTACAGTGGGCACATGCTTGATGTGAATATTACCTGATGCTCTTTGGCCTCGATCTGCATGATGTCATGCACTTGCATTACCGTGACATGATTGAATAATTGCATGAATGAGCGGTTTGAACATGTGTTCCTAATAAAGTGGTCAGTGAGAATATGCCTGTGTTTCCAATAGAGACCGCACAGGGGAAGAGAGATGCAGAGACTATAGTCAGTTCTGCTCAAAATGTCAATGCACATCTGCTGATGAGCAATTATCAAAAGAGGCATGACTAATGCAGCAAAGTGCTGAAGTGGGCCATTTTCTTTCCGACATGAAAAACAGCTCAAAATAAGTGTCTCCATTTTAACAGCATTAACCTGTTCCACCCTCTTCCCCCCACCACTTCCAAGACATCCTGGAATACCCAAGTAATGGCTCCATGCACATTATTTTATCCGAGTAATTTCGAAAACCAACCCGTTTGATTGCAGGGGCGCACTCCAAAAGCCCAAATTGAAAACAAAACAACTTTACTGATGTTTAAAAGGAGAAAAAAAATCTACATAGATGAAAAATAACCGAGGGTTCATGTGTCGCGTGTATCCTTTTTTGAAGGCTCTTCTGGGCAGACTTACCGCTCAGCTCAGTGTTGGCGATGCGGAGTGAAGCGCTCTCAGACTGAAGACTGCGGTTCTTCTCCAGCAGTAACACTTCCAGAGGCTTAGACGAGTCCTGACATGGAAGAACAAAGTCAGAGCTTTGAGGACAAAGAAGGATGCTACAGTATTACGAACAAATCAAATATCAAGCTGCCTTTGCTAAGGAGAGTTGGTTTCATTGTTATTATCTCCCAAGAGTGGAAAAATGATCTCAGTGACAAACTATGGCTTGGTTTGATCTACTCTGTGCGTTTGGAGATGCTTTTCTGCTCATCACTGTTGTAAAGAGTAGTTATTGAGTTACCCTACCTTTCCTATCACCTCAGCAGAGTCTGGCTATTATTTGCTGTCTCTCGTCTAACCTCTCTCATCAAAAACGTGCTTTTTAGCACAACTGCAATACAATGCATTCTAATACATTATTATCCATACAGGACACTTTTTCGATGGGATTTAAAAAATAAAAGTGTTCTATTCCCTTCTAGCGGGTTTTGTTCATTTGGTTTGATAGCATGCGACATTGCTAGCATATCACTTATCCTACATGTATTACGTTACTCTACCCAGTGGAGAACGACCGTTGAATATGGTTTGGATATTGCATGGTTGTCAAGACGACATGACATCACACATCCGAGATGTAAAATTTTCACGCTAGTGAAACAAACATGACTGCCAGGTTTGCTTTGTTAAATATGGAAGATTTTGAGAGAATTTTGAAAGAGAAAGACGCGTTGAAAACCTGAAAGAAATGTATAATAATAATTTTTTTAATGGTATATCAGCTCTATTCCATTCAGCTGGCATGATATTGAATTCATCTTCTCGGAATGGAATATATCTGATATACTGTGCCACTCAATGCCAGCCAATATTACTTAAATATTCCATATATCATGCAGACAGATAATGCGACTCTTTAAAACAGTAATCAGTTTCATAGTTTGGCTCTTTAACTTGCTCTGAAAATAATCATAAATCACCTGTCACAATAATCATCATCTCCTCTAGTTTGTTTGGATTCGGTTCCTGGTCTAGGCTCCGCCCTGTCTTGTTACCGGGGTTTTATTAGCTCAGTGTATTTATGCTGTTTGACTGACATCCTTGTTAAGGTCCAGTCCCACAGTACTGATAACTATAACTACAACGATAACTATAAATAAATCAGTCCCCTGCAGTTCGTGTGGTTGGTGGTCACACCAGACCGATAACGATCCCTATAGCCCAGGTCTGGGTTTAACCGTATCGGTGAGATTCTGGAGCTTCTGGAGTCATTTTTCCAGGCCTGGAATTTGATCCGATAAAACAGCTGACCAATCAGGTAATTGTGACGTTGTCTGAGCACGTGCTATTTTTCCCGGGTATATCTTTGTACATCCTTGTTGCATCATCATGAAGTCACGGAATACGGATTCACGGAAAATAAAAATATAAATAATAATAATACGAAGCATGGATCTTTTACTCACGGATATGTGATTTTCTGTGAAACATCAATAGTAAATTGATAAAGTAAACATATAAATGCAGGTAAGATATCTTAATTATGAACTCTGACAGTCCAAACATGTTTTAGACTTGTTAATTCTTTATCCGTGATGCATCATCCATATGAAATCCATAACCAAATCTGCAATATACTGAAACGTCCATGACCAATCCGTAAATTATTAGCATCCTTATTAAAATCTGTAACCCCTCTGTATTTTGTATCCTTTTTATTATATTTCCATAATCCGTGACCTATCCGTATTATATCAACCACTGGAGTGTGTGCATGGGTTGTTTTGAAGTCCAAGCTGTACCGTATGACCCGGAATAATGTGCTACTACTTGGAAAAAAACTTCTATGACTACTCCTAAGTCGCATGCGTTTATTTAGCAGGACCAAGCGATATTATAGTTGGGATTATAGTTGTGGTGCGACTGCTCCAGGCTGGAACTCAATTCAGGCAGAGATACAGTCAGAGTTATAGGTATAGTTATCGGCATTGTGGGACCAGGTTATAAGCCTTGCAGTTTTTCCTCATCTCCTTTAGGCCAAGATTTCTGAAAGTCTGACAGCGTGTTCAGCGTGATGCTCGTTTTACCATGAAACAATGATCTTGGTGTTATGATGCTTTTAGCAGCTCAGCCATGCTTTTAGCTGAGTGATTATTCCCTGCCCATCACTGAGCTTCGCCTCGCTTTAGTACTTACCTGCGCTGTGGCCCTGTCAGATGGCCCAAACTCCATAGACTTCAGGAGACTGCAGGCAAAAAAAAAAAAGAGAGCTTGGGTCAGAAATATCCAGATCCACATCAACGCACACTCAATTATGACAACATTCCAATCCTGTTCTTACTATTATATTCGTTTAAATGAGAGGCGTGACCCACGTTCACAGCCAGATCAGATCAGTTGAGTTCAGGTGGCATTACTGAGGAATGCTTTCAGAGATGCAATCAGTATGGCGACTTGACAAAGGCATGTCAGGAAAAGAAAATGGCCGCTGTCTGAATAAAGAACCTATTCATCAAGGATCTATAAACGTGCGTAAGTCAGGAACGCTGGACATCCATCAAAGGTTAGCAGCGCGCTGATAAGCCCTCATCAGAGCTTAACGCACCGCTAACCTAGCTACCCAAGCATCCTTTCACTCACACGCTTTGTATACAAACGCTAAATAGGAGCGCTGATTAATCATAATGACTGATCTGGCATTTTGCAGCATAACTCCAAAGGTGGATGAGGGGCTAATGAAAAGGCTGTGCTTTATTAAGCGTGCTACGCCAGTCTTTTTAATGCTCTGCAAATTAATGAGGCAGCTCCAAGCTTACCTCAGCTCTTTCTTCACCTCCTCGTAGTCGGCCTGCTCCTGCAACTTCTCCTCCAGTTGCTGCATGTGCACCAAGAACACGAGGGGGGGGAAAGAGAAATGAGAGTAGAAAGAAGCGGGGGCACAAACACCAATCCAAATGGTCTTCGTTTTTATTAATGGAAAAAAGGGCTGGTTTTATTCGGTCCTCTTCGACTTCCCCTTGCCACTTCCCCTTTGGAGAGTCCTGCCCCCCAGTATCATCATCCAGTACTTTATCGGCTTAATAAAAAGCATTAGATGACTCCCTATAGACCTGAGGACTCAAGTCCGTATAATTGCATATTTATGTTCAAATTGGATTTTATAAGTATTTATTTTATATGTTGCACTGATGTAAATTCGGTCCTTTCTGACAGCTAGTCAGGAAGTGATGTAGTTTGCATGCTTGGATACTGAGCATCATTTCTTATCTTTATTAACCTTGTATTTAGATTTCCAACTGATGGCTCGTAGCTTTCTTTTCCTTGAACAGCTCATATACCGTGAGTAGAGAAAACAAAATGGCGGTGCATGTTGCATACCGAGGATGAAATAAAAACTGTATTCGAGAACAAAATTCCAAAAAATACAAAAGCAATGAAACATGGAATGATGTTTCATTGATGTTTATCTGATGGTAAGAATGTGTCTTTTTAAAACAATTTCAAGAATTATTATTGCATTTTTCACAAATTGCTACTGTCATTTCGCTGGTTTGTTTACACTCTAAGTGGAAATTATTTTGTTGGATGTTTTGTATAAAGTTTTTATTGACCAAATTTGCCAAAAATAAAAATAAGAGTGCTCTGAGAGCACAATATCCCCCGCTGGCAACTATGCCATAAATCTGGTAAAATGCGACTGAACTGAACGAAATTGCAATATGCGTATTATCGACATATAACAAAGAATCCTGTCAAGTTTCATGAAATTCCTCCAAAAAT
>JAPEKM010000016.1:15043789-15053984 GCA_027575975.1 Cathorops multiradiatus
CACCCCCCACCCCACCCCCCACAAAATGCCCGCCGCGTGAATTTCCGGGTGAATGTATACCCACTCCATTACCCCCCCCCGGGCCCTGCCCCCATAGTTTCCAAAAATTCTGTGGGAAACACTGTCGATGCAGTGTTCAAATCGAGTTTGGGGTGCATGACGCAACCCTGTCAGAACCACACGCCGTGTAGCAACAGAGAGACAAAAATATAATCAGCCTGCTAAAAACTCAAGCTCATAAATATAACTAACACACACACACACACACACAGATCCTCTTGGGGATGACCGCAGACTGGCCAAGGTGCTGGCTGAAAGCTCGAGATAGCGTATCTGGCCCAAGCAAACAAATATATTTCCACTGATATGAACGTTGCTACGGGTTTGCAGAACCAAGTCATGATTTGTTTCTTCGTCCATGATCATATGGACTTTTAATAGAGAAATCTAAGCACGAGTTCTTGCCACATCCTTGACCTTTTGACACGAGCAGAGAGAGAATGCAGCAGTTGCAGTTCCGCTTGCAGTTTTTAAGGAAATTGACTTTGTTTTAGAAAAGCCATCAAAGGCGAGCTCAGACAGGAAGTGCCATTTATCAACCTTTAGATCCCATTAGCCCTTCTTTCATCCATTTAAAGAAGCTATTTATCATGTCGGAGACACTGCACTTCTTCCTCGAGCCACTCCGTTTTGGAAACTTGGATGGCGACCGGGCTGCTGCTGTTCTCTCAACCAAACGCCTGCACCCTCAATAAGTTCAAGTGCGTTCATTAGCAGATAAAAATAATTTTTTGGAATGTCAGCGGTCTTACAGGCGACAGGAGGGGGGGGGACCAAAAACGAAACAATTAGATTTTATGGCAACATACAGCAAGCTTACTGTAATGAGTGCTAATACTTTAAATATAGACTTTGACCCAAAATGGTGCCTTGTTGGCCTCGTTTGCTCGTCCTCACCATCCTCGCTGTCTCCACAGGGCATCTCATTTTCTAAAGTGTTCGATCAGAGGTTTGCTGCCAAAGCGTCATTAGAGCAAAGGGTTGGAAAAGGGAACAGCGTTTGGCAAGACCCATGTTCGCTGCTAACAAGCGGAACAAGACACGCCCACGCTGAGGGCAGGACACAACTGCTGGAGAGCGCGTTTAAGTGGACGAACACAACACTAGTACAGGATGATTCATCATTTGGATTTTTTCATATCGTCATGGTGTCTCTAACGTTAAAGCTCAAGTGCGATTTCAACAAGTAATTTTGATCACAAGGAAAATGGCAGATGTAAATAAGGTTTGAAATGAACTGTCTCCCAGACGGCCTTTTTCCAGAGATTTAGAGCAGAGCAGATAAATCCGCAGACATTTTCACATGGAAACTCTGCCTTCACTACAAATACCCCCCCTAAAAAAACACTTTAAAATGGGGGAAAGAATATCCTATAAATCCTGCAAATCAAGCCCATCTGTGTACATATCAATGGCTCGGCGGATTATAAAGCATTTAAACATGGCTCGTAAAACCTCAGCCTTTTTTTTTTTGCATGCCGGCACAGATGATCCCTGATGGAAGTGAGCATTTGTCTCAAGGTATAAATCCTGAGATGGTATGCCACATAGAGAAAGTGCGTGAGCGAGTCGGCCGTCATAAAACGAATACGCGTCTAACACAACGGACCTCACTTTAACTCCAACGCTGTGGTTAGAGCCTGAAACAGAAGCTTTGTGTTGCAGGACAGAGAGCAGTGTGGAGAACAGCCTCCCTGGAAGATGGCTTTTTTTCCTTTTTTTAAAGACAGCTGCTTTATTTTCAGCTCCATCAAAGTGCAGTGGAGTGCAGAAAGACACACACACACACACACACACACACACACACACACACACACAGGGCTTCGATGGCTCTCAGATGAAGGGAGCCAAAATGAAGTTGCCACATCTGAGAAAGTCAGCGTGACCTCAGTGACCTCGCCTGACGCGTATCCCAGCATCCTGGTGGGTCTGGGTGTGACCAGAAAGTGGTTCGAATTGCAAACAAGCAATATCTGGATCACAGGTATTTTTAATCCTGAATTTACATCCAATTGTAATATTTTAGATTTTATACATAAAGCTCAGAGCTACATGGCACAACCCACGGATGACAAGGCAGAAAACAAATGCAACATGACAGCAGGCTGGACAAACGTTTTCACTCATCATTAGAAGATTAACAATCCATTTCGAAACTTTTTTTTAATCTTCATTACATCTTTTCAAGCCTAATAAATCAGAACAGCACACGTGGTGTACTCGGAAAAGAGGGGGAAAAAAAAAAAAAACGCTAGTGGATGAGACTTTTCCGTGTTGTGAGCACCGCCCTCGTTTTCTATCGGTTCACAAAATCAAGGTGTGCATGTTCATATCCGTGCAAAACATCTTGTGTCCTTTCCTCTTCTAATTAGCTGAATTAGCTTTTCCACTGGAAGAATTTTGAGAAAAAACACAAATGTTTTGGCTGAAGCATAAATATTGGCACCTTTGCGATGTCCCAGGAAATCTGTCTGAAAAGCTACGGTCTCTTCGTCCCACATGAGTGGCGACATGGCGTTTCAAATAAAAAATAAAAAAACAGCGTCCATTCATTATGATACACCCCCCCACAACACACACAGCTTCTAGTACTAATCAAACACTTCAATCTTCAAACTGACTTTTCTTTTTGTCTAATAAAAATATGCAGAAATCCTACACAAACAAGTTCAACACCTCACTCCCTTCCTTCCCTTCTTGCTCGCACGAGCACTTTTAACACCTTCTAAAGTGCTGATCTGACAGGATAAGCTTTCCAGACATGCGTGTGTTAAGTGACGTAGCCGGAGGACGTGTGCGGTAATTACAAATCTTCCTGACAAGGTAAGTCATCTCCAGATGGGAGAGTTGTGATGTGCACCAAGGTTCTGCGTGTACCATGTACACGCTATTGATATCCGCCAATTGGGGGCCACATGACCATAATATAACATATATGGAGTCTCCATTTTGAAGATTTTCAGAAGAACATGTATAAATCCCACATGTACACCATTAAAAAAAAAAAAATGCTTATGCGTTGATATGACCAACATTAAGGTTACAATGTGAAGGCAATGTGATAAAGAATATCAACAATAAAATGTTAAACATAAACAATGTTCAAATAACCAAACCCATACAATGACAGGATTCATTTTTCTTTTTCAAAAAAGATAAAGAAATCCTAGGCTATGTCCAACCAGGAAGTTGAAATCTGACTCACTGAATCCTTATCGAAGACGAAGAACTTAAAGACTGCCTTTCAGATTTTTTTAAGGTAGGTCATAAAAAGAATTTTCCCTGACACCCAATTATTTCTGTTTAGTGGACCGAAAGTTAGTGAATTCAAACCACAGACTTCATAATACATTTTTATTATTTATTTATTAAATAGAACAATTAATGAATTTAGGGCCACGTTGCTCTAAATTCTCTGCTTTTTTTTTTTCCTGCTTCACCATGACCCACGTCATGTCACATGGTGGGCTTTCCCCATTTGTGCAAGGCATTGTGGGATACAAATTTGAAACAGGAGAGGAAAATGGAGGATGCGAGTGTGTGAATGAAACGCGAAAGGTCAACTACAGTAATAGAAAACGAGAAGAAAAGACAACGCAGGGCCAAACTAAAATATCGGCGGTCAGCAAGCACCTCTGTGTGATCAGCTGTTCGTTTAATGACAGAATGATGGAACGGTCAGTACACGGTCAAGGTGCACTGACAAGCTGCACATGGACTTCCTCTGTCTGCTTGACTGCGTGAAGCGAGCGAGTTTATGCACATTATTTGCTCGGGAATCCCCTCAAATTAAATAACTTCCCCGCCACAGAATGGCCTGATATTTTGAGAGATATTACAGAAATAAAAAAACGCATTACAATGAACAAATTTCAGAAGGAACTAAATTTCACTGAATTCATAAAATCGAAAGGCCATCTTGCTTTAATGAATGCTCAGAGATTGAATTTGGGAGCGAAGAGGAAATACATTCAGACGCATCGTAGACCTGATGAGGAGCTCCGGAAAAAAGTTCACAAACGGTAACTAAAATGGCTTCCTGTGACACTTCAGTCAAGCTTTTTAATGGAAGTGTATTATAAAAATAATAACAATAACATGTTGTAATCCAGAGACTTGGACAGCACACAAGAGAGAGAGAGAGAGAGAGAAACAGAATTATAAAATGACATGACAAGACAGAGTACTCTACACTGTGGTTCAGGATTCTGCTCAAATGGCAGCCCTCCAAGAGCCATTCTGTGGGAGGCAAAGTAAATAAGTTGTCATCAATAATAGACAGCCGAGTGTTCAGCTCCGGCTGGTTCCTATCCTCCAGACGTACCCGCCGGCCGGAGATTCACTGTCTCGGCTAATAGCTTTTGATAGGTCTTCGCAATAATTACCGAGGGGCAAATGCGTGCCATGCATATTTCATGACGTGGCTGAGCGCGCGTTGGCGGGCCGTCTCTGAAAGCATGATTGGAAACAAATTTGTCCTGGTTAAGTGAAAAGAATGAAAAGTATAATGTGTGAGATTGATTACAGGATTCTGGAAAGCACCCGGAATCGAAGGCGACGGCAATGAAAGATGTGTCAATCATCCATTCGTTCACAAATGCTCTTTCACACTACATCAGCTGTACAACATGCTGGATAAAGAATAAACACACTTCACAGGGTGCGCTCGGACAGGAAAATAATTGTCAATAATCATATGAAAAGACTACTACTTTTCAATAACAGGCTGACCCAAAGGGGTTTATTCCTCATCTTATTTATTCATCTCAAACATTTTCTGATACTGGAGACTAGAAATAATTACACACCAGAACGTTACTGTAAAACTTGCAGCTCATCGACTATCACAGCTGCTGTAAAAGAAAACTAATCAACACCTCACCTTGTGACCAATCAGAATCAAGAATTCAGTCTAACAATAAAGCATACAGCTGAGTAAAAACTTATTAGCGTGCCCTTGACTTCACTCATTACATCACGGTCAAACGCTCACCTGACCGTCATTCCTCAGGAGCGTCCGAGATCAAGTCAGCGTGATTAGAGCACACGAACAAATTTACAGACAGGTACAGAACACTTGTTTACATCAACCATGTACTGGACTCATGTGTAGATATGAAAAAAAATGAAAGAAAAAAAACAACAGAAAGCTATGTTCACACTGCAGGAGGTAAAAGTGCTCCAAAACCATGTTTTAATTCATATCCCCCCCATGGCAAAAAAGAAAGCGAGAGACCACAAGAATCCGGGGGCGGCATAAAAAAAAAAAAAACTAGCTTCCCAGAAATTACCAGATTTCATCTCAGATTGTAAACACGCATCTTCACTTTGCTCTTTTCTTTCTGTTTACGTGGAGATCATTCAGCCCAAACAATCCACATTTAAACTGGCAGCAGATATCGGACCCTATCCCAAATCGGATCAGAACAGTCGGCAGCATTTACACGTTATACAGCTTTCCACAACACCGTACAGATTGAAACACGCACATTTCTTGTTGATTGGAAACGCATGTGTGCGTGGATGTTACGTCATAAGCAGCACAGACGTGTTCGACCTGTTCAACTCATAACTGCTGCAATCTGCACTGGAGCGACTTTACACTCTGAGAAGTGACTGAAGGAAACGTGATGCGTGTTTAATATGAAGTTGAGCTTTGAAGGAGGATGAATTCGGTGAAACACACTTTGCTGTCTGACTGGGTAAAACACTGTAAACTGAGGCGTCAGAAAATAACCTTAAGAGCAGATTTTTCAAATCAGTGCACAATGCAGTCATGTGGAGAAGTGTGAAGGGAGAGGGAAAGCAGAGTCACTTGAGTTTTTATTCTCACACACACACAGCAAGAGAGACAGATGGACAGACAGAGCGAGAGAGACAGACAGGCAGATAGACAGACACACAGAAAAGGAGAGAGAGACAGAGACAGGCAGACAGGCTAACAGACAGACAGATCAGAGGGAGTGAGAGACAGCCAGAAAAACAGCAGGACAGGCAGATAGAGAGACAGACAGACAGAGCATCTGATTATATCATGCTGACTTGTTCTTTGTTTAAGCGCAAGTTCTATATTAAATTTAATATACATTTTATACACATACACTATAGAGTTAAATATTTAAGTTGATTTTCCCCCCATTCACATTCATTATTCGTTGTTAACACTAATTCTTTTATTCTGTACATAAAAAAATCCACATCCCCCACTTTATTATACATCTATAATTTATATTTATAAAAACTTTTCTATATTTTATTTATAAAACACATTATGTACAAGTATATTTTCACCAAAAAAAAAAAATCCACTTTTCATCCTCAGTTTTTTTTAACCGATTTAAATCTACACTCAGCAGATTTACACCACACCAGGATTAATAATAATACATTTTATTTATAAACGCCTTTCAAGACACTCAAGGACACTGTACAATGAATAAAACAATAAATAAAAATCAACATACATAAAAGAAACAATGGAAAGCGTAATAGAAGTTAAAATGAGTGCGCAATCTTAAACAGGTGAGTTTTGAGTTGAAGATGGGGAGAGAGTCAGAGGGACGGGTATGAGGAGGCAGTGTTCCAAAGATTACTACACAGATTTTATAAATATGTTTTAATTAATTGTTTCGCAAATACTAAACATTTATCTAATGAAAAAAAGCACTTAAATCTCAAATTAAATGTCTCTGTGTAAAAGATTTGTTTCATTTGAAAGATCAGGGAAAAAAACGTGTGGGGAAAATACCGGATTAAAAATGTAACCTTAGAGGAGTTTTATCCAAAAATCCGGAATATATATCAGTGTTCACAGGATTACTACTTTTTCAACTTTATTTTTATTTATCTATACATTTCCAGGTCTGAAAGGGAAAAAAATAAAAAATAAGAAAGTGTGTCCTGGGATTCCACAGACTTGGACATTTAATCCCAAACCTACTTTATCTGAATGAATCCGGTTCGTGATGCTGCTGCTGATTTAAAGCGGATTTGTTTGGACAGCAGCTCTGAGGGACTCCGAGTCCAATTCATTAGCAAAACCTCATCACTTCGACAAGTCATTCCTCCAGCCAGCCTCAGGGAGTCGGAAAAGTTAGAAAAATTAGTCCGAAAATTAGCTAAAGTCTTGATAAAATGATTAATAACACCGGACAAACAGGTTAGTCAGAAATAAATTACAGCAAAAAAAAAATGTTTAACTGAAACATTTTTATTCCTCAATGAAGATATTTGTGTCTCGGCTAGTGTGCTAACAGCACCAAACACGCCAACCTTCATTATTGTATTATATATCTTTATTTCCATTTCATTCATTTTTAATACAATTTCCCAAAAATAAACGTAAATATCTAAAACTCGTTATGGTTAAATAATTTAGCTCGGAGGCTAACCGTTTAAACGTTAGCGAGCTAGCTTCCTAAAGAAATAAATAAACCTTCCACAAAGAAAAAAAAACAGTAAATAAATCACCGGCTATACAAGCTAACCGGGTCAGTGTTATATTGTTATATTATTTGGTGTAAGAAAAAAAAATAACTTTCACTTAAAATGTAGTCCAGTAAGGATGACAACCTAGGCGCTAGCTAGCTGTGACCAAATTGGTCCCAAATACATGTATATCATATATACAGTGCACTACATAGGGTGTAGAAGATATTATTTGATGCCCGGTGCAGTGCACGGATTCGAGGGAGTGGGAATTCGTTTGGGATACAACCCAAACGTGCAGTGTAATAAGTGTCACCACAGCGCCACCAACGTAGCCGGGGCAACAAGCGCACTTCATTTCGCCGAAAAAAATAATTCAACCATAACACAATCATAAACACGCATCAGGAGCGGACAAAAGTTGCCACCGCGTCAGGTGAATATCATCACTCGGAGAAGCTCAAACCGGACGGAAAATAAACACAAAGGTAGATATAAGCCCGAATCAGCAGCTCGCCGGGGCAGCGCTATGACTGTGGATCGATGCGAATCGAACAAAGAGGATCAATTTCTGATCAGCCGACAGAGAGAGAGAGACAGAGGCTTTAATCAATGGCGAGGACGGAGGGTCCCGGAAAAAAAACAGAAGCGAGTCCAAAAAAACAGCGCCGAAGAGCCGCGAAAAGCACCGAACAATCGCTCCGGGTCTGGGGAAAGCGTCGAGAAAGCAAGGCAAAGTGAGTGAGAGAAAGGCTAACCTGCAGTTGTTGTAAATCAAAGCGCTTCCAATATTGAAACATCGATCCCGCATTGGCCGCCATCTTGAGACATATTGAGACGGAGTGAGAGGCTGATAGAGAGAGCGCGAGGGGCCGGAGTTCGCGAGAAGGGGGGAAGAGAAAAAAGAGCGGGAAGCGCGTAAAACCCGGAGCGGATTAATCGAACGCGGCCTTCGCTTATCGAACAGCGTCGCGGAATGGAGCTGATCGAACAGCAGACCTGACTCTGTATTGAACGGTGCCACGGAGCTCAGTGATCGACCGGCGATATCTGCAGCACGTAAAACCCGGACTGGACTTTTTCCTTCTCAGCACCAGGATTAGGTTTACACTCTGACACTCTGGATCAGGGGAATTGAATGCAGCAGCAGCAGCAGCAACACAACGGCACTATCGATTACCGAGGGATCGGTTCGATTACTCAGTGTTTTCTTTCTCTTCACAATCTTAATGATTTCTCTAACAATTTTTTACTTATTTATTATTTTCTTGATCAAATTATTTTAAACGTTTTGTTCATGAACTAATTATCATTCGTAAAAAAAATTTTCAATTTTGTAGTCATATTTATAACCTGTTATTAATTATTATTAGTTTTTAATGATTGTTGTTTTTTGTTGTTTTTTTTTCATCTTTTCTCTAGAAATAATGAGTCATCTGTTTTAACATGAGTCATATTGTTACTGTAACGTAACATAATTATGTTATAATCATGTTATTACTGGACTTATTTACTATTATGGCTTATTTTAAACTAATTTATCACTGATTCATTCGTTAAATCAGCAAAAAAAAATTGCTCATTTTTTTAAATTTCATTATATATACTTTTCACTCTGATAATTTTTTAAAGGGGTCTTTTCAAAGGGGTATTTTTAAAATTATTATTATTATATATTTGAGCTCTCAAAGCGTTTTTAGAAAATTTATTATTATTATTATTATTATTAGTGTTTGAGCAGATTATTGTTTTGATCAAACGCTTTGATCTGCGAGACATGAGCGTGCTGATGGCGCCCCTAGAGGCAGACACGATAACTGCTGGTAAGTGTTTGTTTTAATAAAGTAAACTACATTGACAAATGGTACAAAAATTTAAGTTTCATCTTCATTTGTCCTTTGCATTGATCTTCAGTGAGAGCTTTATCCTGGTCAGGGTCATGGTGGAGCTGAAGTCTGGGAACACTGTGTGTGAAGTGGGAATAGATCCTGGACGGGGCATCAGACAGGGCATTCACACTTTCACCACAACGAGTCCACTTTTTATCCTTTTGCATAGCCAGTCTCCCCATTTTAGAGGAACACATGAGAAACTTGACCCAAATAGTAACTGAGCACAAGATCAAATCCTGTGTGTTGATAGAATTACAATAGAATTGTACTATGAATAGAAATACAATAGAATTGTACTATGGGTGATATAATACATTTGAGAAATTTATGAAATGCAATGTGCAATCCTCAGCACATTATTTAGATACCCTAGCAACTGTATGTGTATGTTTCCATATGTATCATTCACTTAATTAAAAATGTAGATATTACGATTCCGTCCACCGATCTGACAGTTTTTGAAGAATTAATAAATACAGATCGGCTCAATACTGAACAAGACGCGAGAAATGAGGTAATGAAAAAAGATGACTAATTTTAAATCCAATTAAATTTTTATCATTTTCATGATACAAATAGATACTTAATAAATTGGCAGTATGATGTATTGCAACAAAAGTGCAAAAGATGCTCAGTAAATGATCAATGTAAGAGCTGAAATTTTTTTTTGAAGAGTTTCTCACAAGGCGGCACGGTGGTGTAGTGGTTAGCGCTGTTGCCTCACAGCAAGAAGGTCCAGGTTCGAGCCCCATGGCCGGCGAGGGCCTTTCTGTGCGGAGTTTGCATGTTCTCCCCGTGTCCGCGTGGGTTTCCTC
>JAPEKM010000016.1:15153872-15166414 GCA_027575975.1 Cathorops multiradiatus
AGGTGTGGGAGTGCCACTTCAGGAAATGGCCTTCAGCAAGGCAGGACTGAATTCCTGTCCTGGATCTGGCCTGGAGCTGGCATGGAAGTCTCACAATCTAAGGCATGGATGGACTGGACCAGATTGTGACACAGTAAGGTATCCATTCCCTGCTGCTTTTCACCAGTCAGTGTAGGTGTTGAATCAGAGTACAAACTCTGCATCTTTTGAGGCTCCTCTAAATGGGCATTTAGAGCACTAGCCTACTTCACAGTATCCTTTGGAGACACCATTCATACCTTGTTTGTTATGTCTAGGTCAAGAGTTGCTTTCAAGGGACAACAATCTTTTCCCCACCTGGAGCTCTTTGCTGCACTAACGGGAGTTCAACTGCCCAAGCTTGTAGAAGCTGTGATAACACTCCCCATCTGGTCAACAATATTGTGGACTGACTCCACAACAGTACTGGAGTGGCTCCAATCTGACTTTTGCAAATATAAAGTATTTATTGGACCTCACATGTAGGAAATACAGAAGCTGAATGGCCAATGGGTAGATGGACACCCAGGACAATCCAGCTGATGACATAACAAAGGGTAAGCTACTCTTAGCTCTGGCTGATTTTAGTTTTTGTCGTCAAGGGCCTCTGTTTCTCCAGTGCTGAACACTGGTCAGTGAAGCCTGAATATGCAATGGTAGTGGGCTCATCAGAATTGAATGGTATCACTTTCTGTTGCTTCATGGCAATGGAGCTCAACATCAGTATCCCTGATGCCTCCCAATTCAGTATGTGGAATGAGTTGGTAGAAACAACTCAACAAGCATGTCAGGATGCTCAAGGGGTTGTAGTGGATCTGGGGCATGACCAACCCATTAGTCACTGTAGAAGCAGAGAGCCTACTGTTGAGGGGGTGTTAAGCCCATAGCTTCCCCAAAGAACTGAGTGCCCTTAAAGTGCAGAAATCTGTGCCAAACCACTGTCGTCTTGCCAGCCTTGCTCCAGAGTGGGACTCCTCAGCTTGCTTGGTCTGAGTGGGAGGGAGGCTCCAAAGACTGCAGAACCCAAGCATGGGAGAGATCCCTCCCATTATGCTAGACCCAAGGCACCCAACCATGAAGCTCTTCATCAGACACATAAATGAATGTCTCCTGCACATAGGCATAGAGTGGATGTATGCAGAAATACAGAGACAGATCTTGCAAGGATCTTGCAAAGATCTTGTAAGGATGACAGGCCATCAAACACCACCAATTGAATTGCCTATCCTGCCAGCAATAGAAAGCTCAAACAAGGTCCATGACAGGCGAAAACCACAAACTCTATGAGGCTTTTGCAGTTATGGAACCCCAACTGAAAGAAAAGCTGAAAAGTATCAGATCCAGTTCAAGTTTAACACATCAAGTGCTCTTCATTTCAGTGGGACATGGGAGAGGGAAGTTCATTCAATTAAGGCCAGTCTTCAAGTCGCAATGGGAAGCCAAGCAGTGTTGGAAGATGTCCTATACACAACCATAGTGGAAGTAGAAGGGATCTTGAATTCATAACCACTGGGGTCAGCTGATGTCACCAACCCTTACACCATTACACCTAACATCCTTCTCATGGGATGGTGGGATGTAGTGCTACCACAAGTATATTATTTTACAGTCCTTTAAACATTTTACATAAGACTGGCTATCAGTAACAATTCACAGATATCCATGCATTTTTGTGTTTTATTTTCATAAACTATAGCAGTATGCACCACTACTGCTGTAACTCTGCAAGTCAAGGGCTTCCACCAAACTGATGACTCTCTGACTGGAACCCTGTCATGGTTATCCAAAAAACAAAACAAAAGTTTCAAGGGTCCACTTGGTCCCAAGAAGGGGCAGTTGTATTTTCGCTCCCAACCCCCATGCCCCCTCCTCAGTTAAGTTTTATGTACCCTATAGAAAAATGGGCTGTTACTTCAGAATCATGGATGGTGCTATTGTGCATTGTCAAGAGATTTGAACCTCACAGCAGGTTATACGCGATGTGATTTTAAAAAAAAAAGTTAAAACTATTAGCAATCAAATGAATTGAACTTTCACTATCACATTACACAGCTTCTTTGCTTAGACAAAAAGCAGTTCAGGAATAAGGATAGATATCAGAACATGGCTTTGAAAAAATAAAACACTGTAGAGACCCACAGCCAAGGCCAGTAGCTGCTGCAATTCTCCTAGTAGCTGCAACTCCAATAAGGAAAGAGAAGACAGAATTTAGCTGTTTTATTTTTCTACTGGTTTGGCATGTGGGAGACAGATATGTTTAGGCTATTTGTACAGGGCCATGCTGTCCCCGGTATTGAACGGAGCAGAGGAGAGATAGACATAACACATAATTTCGGTTCATGCTTGCTTACTTTTCGTGGTTGTAAATAGAACTTTCAGCTCTCGTTCTATTTTTTCCATTGTAGCAATCCACAGAAAGAAAACGAATGAGAGAGAGAGAGAGCTTGTAGAGAAGCCTCCTAGCGAGACCTTGTAGACCTATGTCCCTGAGTGCCCTGATTCCCTAAATTGAGCTTCCCCACTGTAAAATAAATGTATCATTTGACAGTAGCCTTGTGTTGTTGTTATTTAGCCTTTTAGATGCTATTGCATGATTAACTCAATGAATTTCATACCACCAAACCCATTTTAACTGGTGACCTGGCAATCTGTCCCAAATATTCCTATTTCATATGGCCATGGGGCACAAACATAAAATGGAAAAGGTAAGGAATTGTTCACATATAGTCAAAATGCTCCTATATTAACACCAACAGGATTAAAAAAATGTACAAATAGACATAGCAAGATGTTAACCTATTGTTTTACAATATAAAAAGATTTGCCCCCTTGGCATTTTTAACTGTCCCTTCAGTCATGTCATCCTGACACCAGGCTTGGGATGAAAGAGTTACCAGTTATGGTGATGGCATTTCAGTCTAAAGCAGTATCCTGAAGCCAAACAAAAAGTATTGCAACCTGTGGACTTGCTTTTTATACCAACAACATTGTTAAAGACTAGCATTTGCATTTAACATTTACATTAACACTGGATGGTATGGTGGTGTAGTTGTTAGGACTATTGCCTCACAGCAAGAAGGTTCTGGGTTCGAGCCCAGTGGCTGACAGGGGCCTTTCTGTGTGGAGTTTGCATGTTCTCCCTGTGTCTGCATGGGTTTCCTCCGGGTGCTCCAGTTAAGACATGCAGGTTAGGTTAATTGGTGGCTCTAAATTGCCCATAGGTGCGAATGTGAGTGTGAATTGTTGTTTGTCTCTATGTGTCAGCCCTGCGATAATTGGGCAACTTGTCCAGGGTGTACCCCGCCTCTTGCCCATAGTCAGCTGGGATAGGCTCCAGCTTGCTTGCAACCCTGCGCAGAATAAGTGGTTATGGATAATGGATAAAGTGGGAGGATGTTGCCAAAATTATGGATGTTGTCTACTTGTGGTAAGCATTTGGGGAACTCCTTGTTGGTGTCATCTGTCAGTCAACGGTATCTTTGGCTCCCATTAGTTTTCACCTCAAAGTTGAGGTTAATTTAACTTGCTATTCACCTACTTCACATCACCAGTGGTCATCGCTACAGGTCAACAAATTTCACTGACATTCCGTGGTCCCTGGTTGCCACATCGCTGCTTGTCTCTTTCTATGTGTTTACACTTTTATTCTGTCTCTACCATAACCAAGTACAACTTCCTTCTCTACTTGCAGGATCTCGGAGACGAATCTTTGCAGACCTCTCTCTCTTGACACAAGCATGGTGGTCTCTGAAAGACTGCTCAGGCATCTGCCCAGGAGGCTGTGCCAGTTTTCGGGCTTGAGCAGCTTTTCATCTCTTGCGTTTCTCGTCCTGTTTTCCGTCAATTGGTTTCAAAGGTCTGAACTCCACTGCAGCTCATACGCTTCCAGAGCAGTCTATCAGTTGGTGCTCTAGCCCAATCAACAATCCCACACTCTTTAAAGGTTCTTTTTAGGGCATCATTGAAGGATTCTTCTTAGGATCACCAACACTTCTTGTTCCTGTGGAACTGAAGAGCTGACTGAAGAGAAGCTGTTTAGGAAGTTGTTTTGCGTCCATTCTAACATGTCCATACCAACTCAGCCTGTTTTTCTGTAGCATAGCCTCGATGCTTGTCAGGGAGGCTTTATCAAGAATTGCAGCACTGGTAACATTATCATACCATCGGACATTCATGATGGTAGGTATTTTTGGTGAAAATTCTCAAGTTGTTTTTACGTGATATTGGTACATTGTCCATACTTCTGACCCCTACAGGAATGTTGGTATTATAGTACTGTAGCTTCATGGAGTCTTATTTTGGTTTCCGACTCAAGTTCTTGATTATCAAAAACATGTTTACGTAGCTCAAGAGAAACTCAAATTACTCTTGAAGATGACATTAATGAAAAATGCGAGTGAGAAAAAAAGCTCTTTTGTTTTTCAGAGGTAACGGCAAAATCTAACCAGAATCCCTTGTGTTTGAGATTGTTATGCTATTTAATTTTCCCTTCTATCCTTCTATTAAACACCATTGTAACTGCATTAACAGTATCCCACTATGGCCTCAGAGCATTACACAACCACTAATGTCTTATGGGAATAAGGAAAATACAGCACCAACCAGCAAATTAGCACCAGAATCACTAAACACATCACAAATAATTGTGTTTCAGGGTAGAGTTTTCCTTTAAGTAAACCTGTAAAAGAGAAAGTATTGCACTATAACAAATGCATATGTGTGTGTGTGTGTGTGTGTGTGTGTGAGAGAGAATGTGTGTATTATGACGTACCCAAAGGACCAGGTGGGCCTCGAGGTCCTATACGACCTACTTACACACAACACAGAGACAATGAGCATTAATACCATGTGTGAACCTCACTGAGACTGATTTCACAGAGATCTTCACCTGTAATGTTCAGACAAATTCAACCTAAAACACTGCTTTTATATTGCAAGAGGGTGTACTGTTAACTTTTGCTCCAATAATATGACAAAAGACAAAATTTAGGCAGGAGAGGAGGACAGAATCAGAGACTCATTGTGCTGGGAAGATTTAGAACTCAAACTCAACACTTCCTCTGAGACATACTGTATGAGTGTGTGGGCATGTATTTATATCTTGGTATGGACGGATAGTTACATCTGAGAGTTTTGAATTTGTGGGGACATTTGACTGATCCTCTTAAGGATAAGTGCTTTTAAAAAAAAAAAAAGCCAAAAATGTTTCCTTTTTGTTTCGCATAGCTACCTTGAAATGTCAATGAAAGGTTCTCACAAGGTTAGTAAGACAAACCCATGTGTGTGTGTGTGTGTGTGTCCCAGTGCCCATTAACAGTCAGCTGCAGTCATTACTGTACACCCAGTCATCGATTGAAATCCCATGACTTGCCAAGGAATCCGTTCCAAAACACGAGAGACAAAGTCATGTCCTTTTCATCCTAGAACTCCATTTTCACTGGTCTCATAGGGACACTGAAAAGGGACAGCTGTCCTGTACACACTTGCTGTCTGTACTTTGGTGCTGAGGTTTGGATGGAATTGGGCCCACAAGCTCAACACAGCTGTCAGTGAATTGCAGTCACATGAGCAAGTAAGAAGGGGAGATGAATGATGTTACACGTTGGAGGTGAAATGTGTGGGCTACATTCAGAGCCTTTATCCAGCCAAATGCTCAAGAGTATTCTTGATTTGTACAGTCTGGCTGTGATTTAAATCACAAAATTAATTGTCCTACACCTCAGGCTTGTCAGAAGTCCAAGCAAGATGGTTGGTGGTTGGATGTGATGTCCTTTCTGAAAAATCCTACCAGTAATCCAGGGACTTTCCTTTTAAAATAAAAAAAAATTTCCCCCCAGCATGTTCATTGTAAATTAAATTGATTTGAAATACACATCACATGCTATAAAACAGAAGAGTTGTAACAGAAGACAGTCCTATTGTAATATGTGGTGTGCAAAAGCGGGATACACGTGCATATACTCAGATGTTATTAGAGCTAATTCAGGAATCATCATCAAAGTCTGTAGTTAGAAAACAGAAAAAAAATACCCAAAACAAGGATAATCTATGATCATAAACAGAAGCAAAGGGACACGTTGAAACATGGGACAGGAAAACGTGGCTTAGATTTAATGCATGCTAGAGGAGATACGCAGAACTATGGCCTCACTTTTTGTTTATAAATGCCTTGAGACCTCAAGGATGGCACAGGAATAGTTTTAAGCATGAACAATAAATCTAACATAGTAATTTTTACAATTAAATTATTCATATGAATAATTTAATTGTAAAAATTACTATGTTAGATTTATTGTTCATGCTTAAAACTATTCCTGTGCCATCCTTGAGGTCTCAAGGCATTTATAAACAAAAAGTGAGGCCATAGTTCTGCGTATCTCCTCTAGCATGCATTAAATCTAAGCCACGTTTTCCTGTCCCATGTTTCAACGTGTCCCTTTGCTTCTGTTTATGATCATAGATTATCCTTGTTTTGGGTATTTTTTTTCTGTTTTCTAACTACAGACTTTGATGATGATTCCTGAATTAGCTCTAATAACATCTGAGTATATGCACGTGTATCCCGCTTTTGCACACCACATATTACAATAGGACTGTCTTCTGTTACAACTCTTCTGTTTTATAGCATGTGATGTGTATTTCAAATCAATTTAATTTACAATGAACATGCTGGGGGGAAATTTTTTTTTATTTTAAAAGGAAAGTCCCTGGATTACTGGTAGGATTTTTCAGAAAGGACATCACATCCAACCACCAACCATCTTGCTTGGACTTCTGACAAGCCTGAGGTGTAGGACAATTAATTTTGTGATTTAAATCACAGCCAGACTGTACAAATCAAGAATACTCTTGAGCATTTGGCTGGATAAAGGCTCTGAATGTAGCCCACACATTTCACCTCCAACGTGTAACATCATTCATCTCCCCTTCTTACTTGCTCATGTGACTGCAATTCACTGACAGCTGTGTTGAGCTTGTGGGCCCAATTCCATCCAAACCTCAGCACCAAAGTACAGACAGCAAGTGTGTACAGGACAGCTGTCCCTTTTCAGTGTCCCTATGAGACCAGTGAAAATGGAGTTCTAGGATGAAAAGGACATGACTTTGTCTCTCGTGTTTTGGAACGGATTCCTTGGCAAGTCATGGGATTTCAATCGATGACTGGGTGTACAGTAATGACTGCAGCTGACTGTTAATGGGCACTGGGACACACACACACACACACACATGGGTTTGTCTTACTAACCTTGTGAGAACCTTTCATTGACATTTCAAGGTAGCTATGCGAAACAAAAAGGAAACATTTTTGGCTTTTTTTTTTTTTAAAAGCACTTATCCTTAAGAGGATCAGTCAAATGTCCCCACAAATTCAAAACTCTCAGATGTAACTATCCGTCCATACCAAGATATAAATACATGCCCACACACTCATACAGTATGTCTCAGAGGAAGTGTTGAGTTTGAGTTCTAAATCTTCCCAGCACAATGAGTCTCTGATTCTGTCCTCCTCTCCTGCCTAAATTTTGTCTTTTGTCATATTATTGGAGCAAAAGTTAACAGTACACCCTCTTGCAATATAAAAGCAGTGTTTTAGGTTGAATTTGTCTGAACATTACAGGTGAAGATCTCTGTGAAATCAGTCTCAGTGAGGTTCACACATGGTATTAATGCTCATTGTCTCTGTGTTGTGTGTAAGTAGGTCGTATAGGACCTCGAGGCCCACCTGGTCCTTTGGGTACGTCATAATACACACATTCTCTCTCACACACACACACACACACACACACACATATGCATTTGTTATAGTGCAATACTTTCTCTTTTACAGGTTTACTTAAAGGAAAACTCTACCCTGAAACACAATTATTTGTGATGTGTTTAGTGATTCTGGTGCTAATTTGCTGGTTGGTGCTGTATTTTCCTTATTCCCATAAGACATTAGTGGTTGTGTAATGCTCTGAGGCCATAGTGGGATACTGTTAATGCAGTTACAATGGTGTTTAATAGAAGGATAGAAGGGAAAATTAAATAGCATAACAATCTCAAACACAAGGGATTCTGGTTAGATTTTGCCGTTACCTCTGAAAAACAAAAGAGCTTTTTTTCTCACTCGCATTTTTCATTAATGTCATCTTCAAGAGTAATTTGAGTTTCTCTTGAGCTACGTAAACATGTTTTTGATAATCAAGAACTTGAGTCGGAAACCAAAATAAGACTCCATGAAGCTACAGTACTATAATACCAACATTCCTGTAGGGGTCAGAAGTATGGACAATGTACCAATATCACGTAAAAACAACTTGAGAATTTTCACCAAAAATACCTACCATCATGAATGTCCGATGGTATGATAATGTTACCAGTGCTGCAATTCTTGATAAAGCCTCCCTGACAAGCATCGAGGCTATGCTACAGAAAAACAGGCTGAGTTGGTATGGACATGTTAGAATGGACGCAAAACAACTTCCTAAACAGCTTCTCTTCAGTCAGCTCTTCAGTTCCACAGGAACAAGAAGTGTTGGTGATCCTAAGAAGAATCCTTCAATGATGCCCTAAAAAGAACCTTTAAAGAGTGTGGGATTGTTGATTGGGCTAGAGCACCAACTGATAGACTGCTCTGGAAGCGTATGAGCTGCAGTGGAGTTCAGACCTTTGAAACCAATTGACGGAAAACAGGACGAGAAACGCAAGAGATGAAAAGCTGCTCAAGCCCGAAAACTGGCACAGCCTCCTGGGCAGATGCCTGAGCAGTCTTTCAGAGACCACCATGCTTGTGTCAAGAGAGAGAGGTCTGCAAAGATTCGTCTCCGAGATCCTGCAAGTAGAGAAGGAAGTTGTACTTGGTTATGGTAGAGACAGAATAAAAGTGTAAACACATAGAAAGAGACAAGCAGCGATGTGGCAACCAGGGACCACGGAATGTCAGTGAAATTTGTTGACCTGTAGCGATGACCACTGGTGATGTGAAGTAGGTGAATAGCAAGTTAAATTAACCTCAACTTTGAGGTGAAAACTAATGGGAGCCAAAGATACCGTTGACTGACAGATGACACCAACAAGGAGTTCCCCAAATGCTTACCACAAGTAGACAACATCCATAATTTTGGCAACATCCTCCCACTTTATCCATTATCCATAACCACTTATTCTGCGCAGGGTTGCAAGCAAGCTGGAGCCTATCCCAGCTGACTATGGGCAAGAGGCGGGGTACACCCTGGACAAGTTGCCCAATTATCGCAGGGCTGACACATAGAGACAAACAACAATTCACACTCACATTCGCACCTATGGGCAATTTAGAGCCACCAATTAACCTAACCTGCATGTCTTAACTGGAGCACCCGGAGGAAACCCATGCAGACACAGGGAGAACATGCAAACTCCACACAGAAAGGCCCCTGTCAGCCACTGGGCTCGAACCCAGAACCTTCTTGCTGTGAGGCAATAGTCCTAACAACTACACCACCATACCATCCAGTGTTAATGTAAATGTTAAATGCAAATGCTAGTCTTTAACAATGTTGTTGGTATAAAAAGCAAGTCCACAGGTTGCAATACTTTTTGTTTGGCTTCAGGATACTGCTTTAGACTGAAATGCCATCACCATAACTGGTAACTCTTTCATCCCAAGCCTGGTGTCAGGATGACATGACTGAAGGGACAGTTAAAAATGCCAAGGGGGCAAATCTTTTTATATTGTAAAACAATAGGTTAACATCTTGCTATGTCTATTTGTACATTTTTTTAATCCTGTTGGTGTTAATATAGGAGCATTTTGACTATATGTGAACAATTCCTTACCTTTTCCATTTTATGTTTGTGCCCCATGGCCATATGAAATAGGAATATTTGGGACAGATTGCCAGGTCACCAGTTAAAATGGGTTTGGTGGTATGAAATTCATTGAGTTAATCATGCAATAGCATCTAAAAGGCTAAATAACAACAACACAAGGCTACTGTCAAATGATACATTTATTTTACAGTGGGGAAGCTCAATTTAGGGAATCAGGGCACTCAGGGACATAGGTCTACAAGGTCTCGCTAGGAGGCTTCTCTACAAGCTCTCTCTCTCTCTCATTCGTTTTCTTTCTGTGGATTGCTACAATGGAAAAAATAGAACGAGAGCTGAAAGTTCTATTTACAACCACGAAAAGTAAGCAAGCATGAACCGAAATTATGTGTTATGTCTATCTCTCCTCTGCTCCGTTCAATACCGGGGACAGCATGGCCCTGTACAAATAGCCTAAACATATCTGTCTCCCACATGCCAAACCAGTAGAAAAATAAAACAGCTAAATTCTGTCTTCTCTTTCCTTATTGGAGTTGCAGCTACTAGGAGAATTGCAGCAGCTACTGGCCTTGGCTGTGGGTCTCTACAGTGTTTTATTTTTTCAAAGCCATGTTCTGATATCTATCCTTATTCCTGAACTGCTTTTTGTCTAAGCAAAGAAGCTGTGTAATGTGATAGTGAAAGTTCAATTCATTTGATTGCTAATAGTTTTAACTTTTTTTTTTAAAATCACATCGCGTATAACCTGCTGTGAGGTTCAAATCTCTTGACAATGCACAATAGCACCATCCATGATTCTGAAGTAACAGCCCATTTTTCTATAGGGTACATAAAACTTAACTGAGGAGGGGGCATGGGGGTTGGGAGCGAAAATACAACTGCCCCTTCTTGGGACCAAGTGGACCCTTGAAACTTTTGTTTTGTTTTTTGGATAACCATGACAGGGTTCCAGTCAGAGAGTCATCAGTTTGGTGGAAGCCCTTGACTTGCAGAGTTACAGCAGTAGTGGTGCATACTGCTATAGTTTATGAAAATAAAACACAAAAATGCATGGATATCTGTGAATTGTTACTGATAGCCAGTCTTATGTAAAATGTTTAAAGGACTGTAAAATAATATACTTGTGGTAGCACTACATCCCACCATCCCATGAGAAGGATGTTAGGTGTAATGGTGTAAGGGTTGGTGACATCAGCTGACCCCAGTGGTTATGAATTCAAGATCCCTTCTACTTCCACTATGGTTGTGTATAGGACATCTTCCAACACTGCTTGGCTTCCCATTGCGACTTGAAGACTGGCCTTAATTGAATGAACTTCCCTCTCCCATGTCCCACTGAAATGAAGAGCACTTGATGTGTTAAACTTGAACTGGATCTGATACTTTTCAGCTTTTCTTTCAGTTGGGGTTCCATAACTGCAAAAGCCTCATAGAGTTTGTGGTTTTCGCCTGTCATGGACCTTGTTTGAGCTTTCTATTGCTGGCAGGATAGGCAATTCAATTGGTGGTGTTTGATGGCCTGTCATCCTTACAAGATCTTTGCAAGATCCTTGCAAGATCTGTCTCTGTATTTCTGCATACATCCACTCTATGCCTATGTGCAGGAGACATTCATTTATGTGTCTGATGAAGAGCTTCATGGTTGGGTGCCTTGGGTCTAGCATAATGGGAGGGATCTCTCCCATGCTTGGGTTCTGCAGTCTTTGGAGCCTCCCTCCCACTCAGACCAAGCAAGCTGAGGAGTCCCACTCTGGAGCAAGGCTGGCAAGACGACAGTGGTTTGGCACAGATTTCTGCACTTTAAGGGCACTCAGTTCTTTGGGGAAGCTATGGGCTTAACACCCCCTCAACAGTAGGCTCTCTGCTTCTACAGTGACTAATGGGTTGGTCATGCCCCAGATCCACTACAACCCCTTGAGCATCCTGACATGCTTGTTGAGTTGTTTCTACCAACTCATTCCACATACTGAATTGGGAGGCATCAGGGATACTGATGTTGAGCTCCATTGCCATGAAGCAACAGAAAGTGATACCATTCAATTCTGATGAGCCCACTACCATTGCATATTCAGGCTTCACTGACCAGTGTTCAGCACTGGAGAAACAGAGGCCCTTGACGACAAAAACTAAAATCAGCCAGAGCTAAGAGTAGCTTACCCTTTGTTATGTCATCAGCTGGATTGTCCTGGGTGTCCATCTACCCATTGGCCATTCAGCTTCTGTATTTCCTACATGTGAGGTCCAATAAATACTTTATATTTGCAAAAGTCAGATTGGAGCCACTCCAGTACTGTTGTGGAGTCAGTCCACAATATTGTTGACCAGATGGGGAGTGTTATCACAGCTTCTACAAGCTTGGGCAGTTGAACTCCCGTTAGTGCAGCAAAGAGCTCCAGGTGGGGAAAAGATTGTTGTCCCTTGAAAGCAACTCTTGACCTAGACATAACAAACAAGGTATGAATGGTGTCTCCAAAGGATACTGTGAAGTAGGCTAGTGCTCTAAATGCCCATTTAGAGGAGCCTCAAAAGATGCAGAGTTTGTACTCTGATTCAACACCTACACTGACTGGTGAAAAGCAGCAGGGAATGGATACCTTACTGTGTCACAATCTGGTCCAGTCCATCCATGCCTTAGATTGTGAGACTTCCATGCCAGCTCCAGGCCAGATCCAGGACAGGAATTCAGTCCTGCCTTGCTGAAGGCCATTTCCTGAAGTGGCACTCCCACACCT
>JAPEKM010000016.1:15343629-15354190 GCA_027575975.1 Cathorops multiradiatus
TCAGCTGGGATAGGCTCCAGCTTGCCTGCAACCCTGTAGAACAGGATAAAGCGGCTAGAGATAATGAGATGAGATTAAACAACTTATTGCAGAGGAACTTATAGAGGAAATAACAGAAAGCACCTAGGCTAGCAAAATGATTGCATGGAAGTTTGTTACTTGCGTATTTGCTCTGGAAGTTTTCATTCTGTTTTGAAGATGGGCTCATGGCAGAAGTGTTCAAAAGTATTCGGACAGCTGGAGCTTGTTAAATGTCTCTTGAGGTTTTAGGAGACCCGTGAGTCTTTTGGCTTAAATTTTTGAAGAGTGGATCTTGAGGTTGCAGGTGGAAGCAGTATGGGCAGCAGTGGAGTTTTGTATCGATGGAAAACAATGAAAAGGTCAGTGTTTCTTGAATGGTGAATCTTGTGTTGCAGCTGAAAGCAGTGCATTTGCAGAGTAGAGACTTGCAGAATAGGTCAGTGAGGCTTCCATTAAATGAAGAGCTCAAATTTTGAGTGTGCATAATGGTTTTGATGTGAGCTTGTCATGCATATTATGCAAAATAGTGATCTGGCCAATGGGCTTTTGACTTCACTCCTTGGGAGGTGGTTTGAAGGAATTGATCCCAGACCTTACAGAGGTGCAGTTTTTAAAGTAGGTTTATTCTTGGTTACAAAACTTATGAATAAACACATGCTATTTCAAATTACATATGAGATTTAATCGGGAAAGAGTCAGAGCTTCACAATGATATCAAACACATTTAAAAATCTTTATCCATTCACAAATTATTCGGTAATTGGCATAAACATATTTAATAGATTTTAAATAGGCAGAATACATTCACATAGATAAGTCCATTCTTAAACACTTCCCTCTGTTCTCTGACTAGCATCTTCCTTTGTTCTGAGTATGTGTTGACCTCATAGTGACTCTCTGTGTGTGTGTGTGTGTGTGTGTGTGTGCGCACATGCAAGTGCTTGTTTGCAGAATGTTTCATTGTTTCAGTTCAGCTAAGTGTTTCTTAAAGTAAAGGTCATTTCAGCAGAGTCCATAAAATGCTAAGTTAATTGCAAAAGTTTGTCAAATTTATTAGATAGCCATTTCATTACTTTGAATAAAGTATTTCTTTGTCCCAGGTTATTTTATGAGACTGGCAGGTTCTGTTAATAGGGGGATAAACTCCAGATCTCCCTGGTAATGAGATCTGCATGATGCTTAAACAAAGGAGGTGTTGTTTTCCCTTCTGGATCAGCAATTTGGACCTTCTGAGGGGTCTGTGTGATGAGGTTTCTTGTGCCTCTGGCATGTATGAGGGGGACACAAACTTGCAGGCTACATTGATGTTGGAAATGTTGATGTTGGAAATGTCGACTTTGCTGGATACCAAAATATGGGGAAGGCAAAAGAACTGTCAAAGGACCTGCAAAATGAGGTTGTTGAACATTATAAAGCAGGAAAAAATATATATAAAAGGATATCAAAACATTTGAAAATGCCAATCTGTAGTGTTCAAACTCTGATAAAGACATGGAAAATTAGAGGTTCAAGCCACAGTTGTCATGTCCGTGCACGTTCATGCTTGGTGCACTTCGAACTGCTACTCACGTGTACTCAAGCTCACAAGGACTAATTACCATACACCTGTTCATGATCAAGGCCCAATCCTGGCGCATGCTTATAAGGACTCAGACAACACATAGATCTTTGCAAAGTATACACATACTGCATTGTTTCCCGTGTTATCAAGCCTTTGATATTTGTATTGCTTTCCTGGTTTCAATTCACATTTGTATTTTTGGACTTTGCCTTTGTTTTCCTTCTGACATCCTGTTGCCTGACTGCTTGTGTCTCAACTCTGATTTTGCATTATGATTTGGATCTGTGGATCTGTTTACCTGCGTGTTTCATCAATAAACACTCTTCCTGTATTTACATCCTTTCATCTGCCTCCATCTATACATGACAACAGTCAGGTAGACCAACAAAGATTTCAATCAGTAACAACTTATTTTGCCAACTCAACTGTGCAGCCCATTTTTGTTAAGTACCACCTTATTGTGCATCTTGAAACATCCACACCACTTTTGTGGCAGAGAAGCTTATATTTCAGCTGAAACCCTAAATAAAAGAAAAGTTTTCTGCATGATCAGTCATATTTAAAAAAAAAAAGCCAATATTTCACAAAATCTGCCAAGGTAAACTTATGAGCACAACTGTATGCCTATGTGGTCCACTTCCAGAAATCATTCTCAGCTCGGGCTGTGTCACGCTCTCACCAGCGTGCTGAGCACATACTAAAGAACATGCAGCAGGAAGACGAAAAGAGGAGACTGGGGCGTGAGGCCAGCATCATCACAGCCATCCCCATTGCTCAGGAGGCCTGCTATGAGCCCACTTGCAGCCCACCACCTGAACAGGAGGAAGAGGGTTAGTTCATTACATGTTTGTGTTCTAGTTAAATGAAAATGAGGGATTAAAAAGCTACACTGGGATGGTCACTGTAACACTTCTTAGACTTTGTGGAAACAGAAGAATGGGAAGCAGGCTTCAGAACAGGTGAGCTCTTTTATTTTTGCACACTTTTCAGTGAACATACACAAAACAAATACACACACGATGGGGTGTCACAGCCCTCTCTCTCATTCCTGACTGTCTACAAGACACACAGAGATGCAGGTTAATAGACAGCCAGTAATTTGACACAGGTGCACCTCATCACATGTTACCTGCTGGTTCAACCTGCCTCCTCGCTGCTCACAACTGATGCTCGACCACCCCCCTGCTGCCACATACCCTCACCGCCTGACCACTGGGCTGCTCCAGTCGCTGTGTGACTCCTCAATTACTCCCATCTTAACCATAGCCTGAACTTCATCCCAAACCACGTTTTTCTTGTGTTTGGGGAGCCGATACGGGTGGCTGCACACCACCACCACCCTTGGGGGAGTCTCAATGTGGTGTTCTATGAGGTTAGTGCAACCAGGGAGGGGCAGGAACACATCAGAGAACTCCTCCTGCAACCTAATTACCTGTGCTGTCTAGAACAGTGAAAGGTGGTCTCCACAGGGGACCAGGAATAATTGGGCTACACTTTTTGGACTTACCTCTGGTTCCAGCTCCACCCTCTCCAGAACTATCATCGCCAGAGCCACAGAAACCTCCTCTCTCCACGGTTTCAGGAGATTGAGGTGGTTAATTTGATGTGTGTCACTCCTGTCTGGGTGTTTGACCTCATAGTCAACCTCCCCAATTTGCCTTGTGACCTCAAAGGGCCCTTGCCACTTGGTAAGCAATTCTGAACTTGAGGTGGGCAGTAAAATGAGTACTTTATCTCCTAGTGCAAATTCCCTTAGCCATTCCCCTCTGTTGTACAGGTGAGATTGACATTCTTGGTCCTATAGCAAATTCTCCTGGGTCACATGAGACAAGAAGGAGAACAAAGAGGGGAAGGCCTGGTCCAGGCCTCTACTTATAGAATGGGAAGTGCAATGGGAGGTACTTCCTGGGTCCTTGAAGTCATGATGAAAATAATCCTACAATTTCTAACAGTTGCCCCCAGATTTGTGCAGTAAATACATTTTATTCAGTTTTTTAGTCAGTTATTTCAGGGAGTGGGATTTATCTGGAGACAGGGCGTATGTATATACTCTTGACCTTAGCACTGCGGACCTTTCCATCCTTTCCTTGGTAGGTTTCACTTATTCTTCCTATAGGCCATGATGCTTGAGGATATTGGGGGTCAACTATCATCACAACCTGACCAAGTTCTTCTTGTCGGACTCCCACTTTTGCCTCATTTGAAGGTTTGGAGGATAATGGGGAATGAAGGCTGTCCAGAATTGATCAGCTAAGATCTGCCTGTGGTGCTATCTTCTCTTGTCCAGAAGTTCACTTGCACCATAGATTGCCTGAGGAAGAGAGGAGTTGGGCTGCCCCATCAACAATATGTTTAGAGTGACTGGGTCTGGATCAGCAAGGTCAGAAGAGACATAGCCAAGAAGTTTTGAATTCAGGATGCCTTTAACTTCAATCAGGACTGTGTGTAGAACTGTTTCCATTGTTGGTTGCTTTCCTGTTTTAATTGATTTTATTTCTCTTTCCCAGCTTCCACCAAAATGTGGAGCAGATGGAGGACTGAACTGGTAGTTCACTTGTGAGTGGGCTAACTGCTGCTTCAAGTCTGATGCCATGGCCTGGAAAGCATTTTGCAGTTCTACCTCACCTGCTTTGAAATTAGTACTGCAATCAGTGAGGAGTTCAAAAGGATTTCCTCTGCATGAGACTAAAGGCAATTAAGAATGCATCTGCATCCATACTGTCAAGCAGCTCAAGATGTATGCAGTGTGTGGTTAAGCATTTAAAGAGTATGCCCCACCTTTTCTCTGTGTGGCAACCAACTTTCACTGTGAATGGTCCAAAACAGTCTATGACAGTAGACCAAAATGGGGACTTATTCAGTTGCAGGCAGGCTGGAGGAAAGTCTGCCATTTTGGGGATGACTGGATTAGCTCTCCATTTCTGACAATCTATACACTGGTGCTGATGCTGGCAGATGGCTTGGCAACCATGTAGTGCCTGTAGTCTTATTTCCCCCAGGATACACTCAGGGCCTTGGTGCAGCAGTTTCTCATCATAATGCTTAATAATGAGTATTATTAAGCATTATGTATTATTAATAATACTAGTATTATTATTAAGCAATATTATTTGTAATATATATTTACAAATATATTTTGTATTATATATAATATTATTGTATTATATATTGTATTATTAAGCAATAATATTATGGGATATTTCAGATCCAATATGATTGGATGGATATAGTCCTGGTCAAGATTCTCTGCTCTCCAAAGTCAGCCTCCTATTCTGATTAGACCTAGGTCAGGAGCCAAGAAGAGTAGTTTGCTGCTCTTTGGAATGGATTTATCCATTTTGAGGGCACTGAATTCTTCAGGGAAACACTCTAATTAGGCTCTTTGCAGGAGATGCCTCTCAGAGTTTGTACAGCATTGAGCTAGGGTTGAACTGTGGTCTGCCACCCCATAAATCTCATTCTTTGTTTCTTTTATCAGATCATCCCAGCTGCTGTAACCTTTCAGAGCTGATAGTTTTGCATCATTTGACATCACTGTGCCACAGAACATGGATTTTCTGATTTCCTCAACAGGTTCTAATTTAGCTGATACACATGGATTGACTGGTCAGCAGTTGGTGTCCAGCAGGAGGAGTGGAGGACCTTGACTCCATCTGTTTTGCTTAGAGAGTTCCAGGAGAGTTTTACCTTATGTCATCAGCTGGATTATTCTTTTAGTCTACATATCTCCAGATCTTTGTGTCAGTCAGGTTTTGACTCTCAGCTATTCTTGTCCCAAGAAACACCTTGTAGCAACAGGAGTCAGATGTTAAACATGATAGGACTGTTGTTGAATCTGTCCAAAGGTTCACTGACTGTAGTGGGATGGTGAGTTCAGAGCTGAGTAGGTTGGACAGCTGGGCACCAGACAGGGCTGCACACAGTTCCAGGTGAGGGATAGATAGTTGCCGTTTAGGGGCTATATGAGACCTGGCCATGATCAAACTTGCATAGGTGTTGTCTAGTTTGTCTTTAGCTCGTAGATAGGCAGCAGCACCATAGACATGCTCAGAGGCATCGCAGAACACATGGATGTTGGATTCTGAAGTGGCTAGGTTGACACAGGGGGCATATAACAGTGAGGAAAGTGAATATCAGGGAGATATTGTAATTCCAGCTCCCATGCTTGCCATTTCCTCAGCAAGCTCTCTGTTTTGATGAGGTTATCCCATCCTCGCTTCTGCCTCCATAGATCCTGTACCAGGATCTTTGCACAGGTTGTGAAAGGGGTTAGATAGCCCAGAGAATCATATTGACTTGCTAGCACCTTGTATATATTTCTCATTGTATAGGTTGATGGTAGATGATGGATCGAGTTTTGTAATGCCACACTCACAACCCACCACACGGGTCACAGGGTTTGGTAGCTTGCAGCCATGCTGCAGGGTCACAGTGAACCCGGGGGAAAGTTTGGGGGAAGAGTATGGGCAAAGTACTTGTCAAGTACAGCTTGCATTCAGCAGAGGATAAGAGAGAGGAAGTGATTGGGAAAAGATGGGACAGAGGCCACCACCTCTGACACCTTGTGTTCTGACATCAGTGTCCTTGTATTAGTAAAGCCAATATCACGACAGACATCTTCTACCCTTCTACAATGCTACACGCTACATAATCGGTTCCTTGGTTCCTCCCCAATATATATACCCAGAGTCTTGCCCCTTGTGTCAAATAGCAAGTGTGGAATACTTGTGTAGTACTTCTGAGGCACGTCACTTGTACAATGACTGTGCGTCACCTGTGCGTCTTACTGTCATCGCAAAAAGCCCCTACTAGCTGTGCTGCTGACTTGGTTCAGGCATACAAAAGGTGTACAAAAGGAGTATGTAGTGTATGCATTCTTGATTTTTCGCAAAACCCGTAGAATTTGCATGTGCAGGACCAAAAGTCTCCACAGCCAGTCTGTGACCTTCTATGGTGCTGAACACATGCAAGTGTTGCGCAAGTCTCAAGCACGGTTTTGCCAAATTTTTTACCGTAGACAGCCCATAGTAGCACATATGGTGGGTTGTGAGTGTGGTTTAACTCAACATGTCAGTGAAGCAGTTCCGTTGAAGGCCTAATGTCAGTTCTTTGTGGTCTCCATTTTCTGAGAACCACATTTCACTGGTTTTGGACTTTGCATCTGGTGGGATATGATGAATTACTGCTGGATCATTGCTAGCCCATTTTCTGATGTCAAACCCACCATCAGCAAGCAGAGATCACATTTTATCAGTGAAGGACCTGGCTTCATGAGAGGAAGGGAAACTCTGGAGGCAGTTGTCAACATAGAAACAGTGGTGGACAGATTGAAGGACCTCCTCATTTCCATCATAGTGATCTTGGACATGTTTGTGGACTGCATAGTTGGCACAGCATGGGCTACAGGTTGTTCCAAAAGGTAAGACTTGCCATTCATGCACACTGGGTTCTAGATCTAGCTGCATCCTTCTCCAGATGAAACGCAGTAGAGGTTTGTTCTTATCCAGAAGACATACCTGATGGAACATACCTTTGATATCTCCACAGATGGCGATGGCATGTTGGAAGAATCTGAGTAGCACTTCAAGAAGAGAGGGACCCAGGGTTGGGCCAGGTAGAAGACATTTGTTCAGGTTTTGTCCCATATATTCAAAGGAGCAGTCAAATACAATTCTTTGGTGTTGTGTTCAAGAATGTGATGTGGAAAATATCAGGATTCCTGTGATTGGTCCACCTGTTCACTGGGAATCCTTTGAACATAGCCAGATTGCATGAGCTTGTTCAGTTCCTCTTGATATTTTTCGGCCAATTTGTGTTCTTTGGACAGACGTCTTTCTGTAGCACAGAGCCGAGGCAAAGCAGCTTCCTTTGGAGCTTTAAGGACAGGGGTATTTGGAGCTCTAAACAGTGGGGTGACATAGCCCATTACACCATTTATATCTATTCTTACTGTCTTAGAATGAAATAGATCAAGAGCAAGTTTGTCTTGTGGCTATCTTTTCATTCATATAGAGGAAGGTGTCCATCTGCCAGAGTCTTTCCACATTCCTGAGTAGTTCACTTTTATAGCAGGTAAGGTTGAAGGAGACAGAATGCTGAGCTTGGATTAAGCTTGCTGGCCCTTGGAAAGCCCATCCTAGCCTGGTATGTACTGCCAGTGGGCCACCAGGAGGCCCCATGTGTATTAGCTCTATTGCTGTGATAAGATGGGCATAATGCTCTGCTGATAACATGCCTTTCATTTGGCTGGTTAATATAGGAGAAATTTAAAATAATATAGATATCCAAGTGCACTATATCCTGTCGTACTGTGCGTAATGATATGGTTTCAGGTTGAATAGTGAGGCCTAAATACTGGACAGCTTATGGGAGCAGGATGGATCTGTCTGCACCATCATCAAGGACTGCATAAGTTGTGAGGGTTCTTTCCCCATTGTGGATGCATACATTAACAACTTTGAGCATGACTTTATGGGAGCGATTGTGTTTGTAGATGTAAAGGAGCTCAGAGGGGGAAGATGTCAACATCACTGTGGCTAATTTGTTTACATTGACATTATAGAGAATGGTCAGGTGAAGCTCCTTACAAATGTTACATGGCCCCTTTCATGTACATTTGTCCATATTATGTATTCTCCCACATTTATTGCATCTTTCCCTGATCCATTTCTTAATGTCAGGCTTGGGGAGTTTTTTGAATTCTGCGCATGAGCTGAGGAAATGGTCTCAGACATTGCAGTAGGGACAGTAAGGCTTAGGCCTAACATTAACCTTTACCTGTTCTTTGGAGTAGGCTCTTGGCATGTCATCTTTCTCAGCTGTTGTTGACAAGTAAATGAAGGAGACTTGTCTGGAGGACTGGCGTTCCTTACTAGTTTGGGGTCTTTCCTGTTTGTGAAGTTCAACAGCTCTCTCTGATATGCGTTTGGCTCTTGATTTTGATTGTAGTCAGACTGAAAGGTCAATGAGAGAGTAGGTTTGGTTTGTCTGCCCAGTCAGAATACCATGATTAATACAATGCTCAACAAATCCATCTCTGTACAGTAAGACAGGATATAGTGCAATTGGATATCAACAGTTTACTGAGGAGTCTGTCAACATGAGAGCCACATCTTAAATCAGAGCCATTAGAGTCATCTAGGGACTGTAACATTCCCACCAGAGCATGGACAGAAAGAGCAAAATTGTCAAAGGCTTCTACATTGCATATTCGAATGTTGGGAGAGTTCAGTATTGCTCCAATTTCACTTTGAACTAGTAGCCTTGGCTAACCATACTTCTCCTGAAGTGCTTGGAGAGTGGTGGAATATGGTCTCGCATCATGCATGCTAAATCTGGCCAATTTGCTGGCTCCTGGGTGCTGAATATGCTCCAAGAGGATCTGATATTTGTACTGCTCAGTAAGATGGAGATGATTGTTAAGCACATTATCCAGAGCCATTTTCAGGAGGGCAAAATCACTCTCTCAACTACTCAGCAACAGAAATTGAGGGCTTTGGTATCCCATAAGCTGAGGCCATAAACAGATCCATAACATTGAGAGGTTGAACCTGTGAGAACACAGATTGTGGCTGCTGAAATGACATGGCTTGCACCAAGGGAATACTTCCTGTGAAAGTGGGCTGACTAGGCCCAGGCATTGGTGCATTCTGATTAAAGGCTTGGACAGAGACTGGAGGTGCAGGTACGTGGTGAATAGAAGGGAGGAGGGAATAGCATGGGCAGACACATGGAGAATGGACAACAAGGCAGGTTGAGCAGTAGCACTAGCAGTAGTAGGAGGAGGAGGAGGAGCTTGAACAGGGCCTAAGCTTTGCTGAACTGGTTGCTGTTTGGGAAGAGTGTTAGGGGCACTTGTGTAGCTAAGTTGAAAAAGTGGGGGATTTGAAGCCAAATTAGACTTGGAGTCAGCATGCACCATTTTTGAGGGGGCACGAGTAAATTCCTTGGAGGGAGGCAGATCATAAAATGAAGAGGTGGCTATATTACCATGAAGAGATAAGGGAGATGCTCCAGAGGCTCCACCAGTGGCACGATCTGAGAGATTTTGTCTAATAAAGCTAAACAAGCTGGGCTGACTCAAGTTCTCATTCCTTAATACAAATGCGTTGATTAATGTCAGCCTGTCTCACAATTCTCTCTCTCTCCTTGTATGCATCCCTTTGTCATTACTGAGCAGCTCTGGCTTCCTCATTGATCAGTTTGCATTTTTCATCAAGATCATTATCCTCTTCTCATCTTTTTTGCTCCTCCAGTTCATCTCTTTTCTTCTTTTCTTTGAGAATGCTGCATTGAAGATCACTCAAATTGGAAACATGGCTGCCTTTGGAAAGTCTACTTATTTGAGAGCTTTTAGGGATACTATAGCCCGACTTGGAGTGATAAGTTTTCTTGCTATAAGTACTACATGAGCCATGGGACTTGGAAGAGGAGTTCTGTGGCATATAAATCCCATAATAATCAGGAAGCTCTCTAATTCTTTTGGGCCTCGCCCCTAGGACCTGTCTTGTTGGCTTTGTGAATGTTTTAGCTGATACATCACAAGGTGCTGATGGCAAAGGGGCTTTATGTTATTTGTGAGAAATTGCTAGTGATTGTTCAGTTGAAAGGGCAGGCTCTGTTTGGTGAGCAGGTGCTGTTTGAGACATGTCTAGGATGGCCTCGTCCATATGAAGCTGGGTTAAGTCTGTTACACCTTCCATATGCTCAGTGGAAGGAGTCTGAGCTTCAATAGGAGGCTCATCAATAGGCTTCATGCCATCAGTCTTCAAATCAGCCATTATAGGTTGCTGTGGAGTGTGGTTCACTATCCGGCTTGAAGGGCCATTTGTTGTGGACATATGAATGAATGAATGAATGAATGAATGAAATTTATTTCAGACTATTAACAGACTATTAACAGAAATGAAATACATAAACCAATTTCAGAATTTGAACAATTCATAATAATGAATAAATCAATTTCAGACAAACATCAAA
>JAPEKM010000016.1:15486930-15500671 GCA_027575975.1 Cathorops multiradiatus
TGGTTTTGGTTTTTACATAGTCATAGCACAAAATATTCTGTGGCTCTTGAAAAATCAGTCAAAATGCTCAAAAACTCCGGCAATATGGGGCTCTCTGCTCTGAAAATGGCTGGCAGTCAATGAGTTAAGAAACCACTAACCAGTGTAAAAACAGACCAATGTTGGAAATTAATCGACTCTCTTACATTGATTTAAATGTTGCACTCCATGAAAGATGGTTGTGTGTCATGTGATGAGTAATTTAGGAGCTTTTCATTGATGTCACAGGTTTTTATCACCCAGCATCCACCATATTGCTGGGCAAACAAAGAAACCTAACTGTGACAGTTAATGAAAATCAAGACAACTGCAGTTGGTACAATCTCTCTGAAACAATTAAAATTTTATATTCTACCAGCAGAAGATTGCGTTACATTCAAAAGCTTGCTGCATGCAGGCATCACAGATCCATATAATTTGCCCACAAATTTATTTATTTATTCTGCACACTGTGCTCTTTGTGCACGTGGTCATTGCTTCAGATGGGTTTAATGCAGAGGAGGAATTTTGCTGTGCTTGAGTGTACATGTGACAAAAAATAAAGGCAGGTGCTTCTTAATTTACCCACAAATGTATTTATTCCACTTGAAAAGTGTATGGCAAATCAGCTGCCAGATTTGGGACACTATGACAGACTGCACTGTTTAGTATTTGGGACTTTTCTAAATATGCTGGGGAGAGGCTCTTATAATACCTATAGGAAATGTAATTGTTCAAGTTGGTGCAAATGTTTGAAACAAACAAGATAGTTAATGCGAGTTTGGTTTGGCAGATGTTCTGCTATCCAAAATAATAAGTGTTTAGGATTTTAGTCAACGTTCGAAGCATTTTAATATGTTATAATGCATTTAAATATAATCTTTATATAGTGCTTTCACTTTGGGTTAGTACAGTAATTAAGATAATTAAATTGCTAATGAACTGGAAATCAGTGAGAATCACACTAGATCATGAAAAGTCTGTTTAATAAAACGGTGTCCCAAGGGTATGGCTAAGTTAGTGATTTTAATTTAGAATGAATGGTTCTTATTGAGCTAGCATTCCTAATCTTATTTGGAACCCCGTTCCAGAGGTTAGGGTGTATGGAAGGAAAAAACATTCCCCCTTACTAAGGTGCAAGTAATGATTAAATCTAATCTGAGGCCTACCTCAGTTGAGTAAAGTACTTGGGTTACTCAGAAGCATAGATTTGTGTGGAGATGAGTGAGGGCATGCACATTCAGGTCCATAAATTTGGACATGGCCAATTATTATTTTAGCTGTCTACCACACTATTTGCAATTTAAATAATGCATGAGTACAGATTTTCAGTGTTAAACGTTTAAGCAGAAGAAAAATCCATTCTGTTAAATCCCAGGAGATGACTAACCCAAGCTTTTGGACAGTTTGAATTGTCATGTGCCACATGGCTCACTGATTGGATAATTGCATGAATGAGCAGGGTACAGGTTTTTAACTAATTTGTTAAAGGTTTAAGTAATTTACTCATAGTAATTTTCAACAGTTGCCCAGTGTGGTGGGGAAGCATGCTACTCTCACCGTGATGGCTTTTATCCTAAGAAGAGCACAGAAGAATATAGAACACAGTCTGAAGAAACCATTATTGAATAGTTTTGATGTGCACAGTCCCACTGCCAAGGAAGAGTTTGTCCAGCATTACAGGGAAGCACTGAGTAAGGTGCGAACAATCTCTAAAAGCATATAAAGCAAAAGAAAGAGGCATGTAATACAATGTAAATAAATGACACATTGAAGCCATTATTCTACTTTTTCACAGGTTTTACCAGATATCATGTCCATTGTATCAAATTGGCAGTCACTGTCAAAGAATGAGAAAGAGGGTGAGGCACAAATGGGTTTGGCAAACCTAAAAGTAGAGGACGTTAAAACTCAAGAACATGGTAATGCACTATGCATTGGTGTTTTTATTTATTTGTGTTTGTTGATTTTATTGAAGTAATCTTGTGTGTACTGCAGGTGATCAAGATCAAAAGCTGATCTTGTTTAAGGCTCTGTTACTGCAAGTGTTATGCTTGTATCAGAAGGTTGTTCCACACCTTGTTACTGAAAGCAAGTTTGACTTCAGCAAACTGTTAAAAGGTGAGTTCTCTCCAATGCTTGTTTTCTTTTTGTTTTGGACTTGGTAAAATACAAGTAGGAGAATGTTGTATGCAGAATTGCTGCATATAAAATTCTGCAGCAAGAAATTTATTTATTTTTAAAGCTCACACAGCCAAGTAAGCTGAAGCTTACACGGTAAGCTATTGCCATCACGTGGCATCAGTCCATCCATCCACAATTCACAAAAATCGCTACTCCTCCCTGAGTTTTCAATGGATTTTGATTCTGATTTTTTTGTTTGGAAGATCAAAATGTTCTCGTGAACTTGGCTAATTATAAACAAGTCTGGTTTCTCATGGTACGGCTGTGTGAGCTACTGCGTTGATGATGCTCTGATCTATTCTCTAAAAATGTATATTTTGAACATGTTCATCACAATGTGAATCCAAAAAAAATACCTAGACTGTGCCATCTCCTAAATGGTCTAATCGGAGATCACTTCATAAAAGGATGACATTCTTTGTACTCTCATGGTACCCATTTGTTTATATGGAAATTATTTAACAGATGTAAATTTCCTAACTTTCTCATGTTAAAGAGCAAACTTTAAATTGTTTGTGAACATTTAAAAAAGGGTGTTGCACCAAATATTGACTGTTTAGTTTATTACTGTTCAAAGTTCTGATAACTTTCATGGAACTTTGTATGATCGCTGCCAAATTTGATGAATATTGGACAAAATTTATGGCCTGTGAAAATTCTCTTAAAAATGTCAGCCATGTCACTTAAGTTGACATGACAATTTGTCTTTATTTGGAATCTGTCATCTGACGCAAGATGTATGTTTTGTTAAGGGAAACGCATCAACACTTGCAGGGCAACAACTTTTATTTTTGCTTATTGTAGTGCCCCCAGTGGTCAAATGTGCGTTTTATTTATTTTTTTATTTTAAACATCCTCAGGAAGGTGTCCCAAGTCATTTTTTGTAATGAATAATGTGCATTAACTTCCTGTTTGGTGGCTTTGCCACTAATTTTGATTGGCGGTCATGGACAAGCAGTTTTGAAAATCAAAAATCCATATGAGAATTATTTTATTTATTTGGTGAAGCTTCGTCTGATAACCTGTAGCAAATTTCGTAAAAAATTGGACAAGCTTTGTGGCATGTGAAATTTTTTTATTTTATTTGCAAAACCAATCTGATAACTTTTGTGAGGCTTTGTTTAAAGATCTGTGTCAACTTATTTGAATATGGAGCAAAATGTGTGGCTTGTGAAAAATTTTAAACATTTTTTGCATATGATAGAAAATCCAACATGGTGGAAATTGACATCATGGGGTGTGTTTTTCTACTGAGCCAAGGAATTCAGTGCTATTTCAATTTTGAAAATTGGGCATATGGTTCAAAAAAATAAATGCAACTCAGAATTTGACTACTTGGTAGAGCAAACATGAAATTTGGTGAAACATGAAAAAAACCAGGGGACTGTCTCCAATCAGTGTGCCAAATTTCAAAACTTGTTACGGTTCTTTTGGTTGCCTTAGACACCCTAGCCAGAAGATTATGAATAAGAAAAGGTAAAAACACAGTAGCTATGTGAAAGTGTGCTTTCAGCGAGGCTACATCACCCACTGAATGGACTCTCAAAGCTTATTTGTGATTTGGTTTTTGAAAAGTGAGTGACATGCTTGTTGCGGTACATATGTAATCAACTATATCAATATCGGGGGATAAAAAATTATTAGGGGCAGGACTTTGTATAATCAAGGTCAATGCAGTATGGTATAGCCTTTGTGGTGGGTATTGTAGAAACCAGCACAGAGAAGCTGCTATGCAATCAAAGCTTAAACTGCTATTTTAAGATTGTGTAGCCAATCAGCAGATGATGGTCGTGACTACATGATGTTTTGCTATCTTGTTGTATTTTGAACTGGCTGTTCAGTGTATGAAATGTTTCAGTGCAATTTTCCATATTTCCGCCATCTTCATTGAAATGACATTAGTTTAAACTTGTCAAGTTTTGCTGATAGATACATAACTAAATACAATGATTACTGTTCAATTTCATTTGTATAGCACTTTTAACAAGGTTTGTGTTAAATCAGTTTTACACAAATAGATAAATGAGGGATATGAATTTATAAATTTATCCTAAATGAGTGAGCCAGGCTGACCTTTGGGGGCATACCTTGAAATTTAAATAACCTCTCTTAATGGCTAATTAGAGCTTTCCCCAAAGTGCGGATATGTGGCACTCCACCATGCTGTGAGATGTCAGTGCTGCACTGTTGCGTGCATGCACAAAAAAAAAATCAATACCATAAATTAAATAATGCAGAGTACTCTCTGCATGTAAATGTCTCCTATTCCCCTCTGAAAATAAGTAATAACTATAGAAATAAGATATTGTAATATATAGGTCTAGACCAGTGGTTCTCAAACTGGGAGGCGCGCGCCACACTCGATGAGTGGGACGTGTGGTCACAGACTGCTCAGTAGCAAATGCAAGTGGCAAATGCTCTTCCAGTCTGCGCTTCAACAGGCAGTTCAGATGATAAATTACATTTAAGTCGTGTCCATTGAACTCATGGTTATTCAGGGTCCTCTGTCAGGAAATGGGTTCTGGGCATGAACAGCTGCTCTTGCACACAGAGGTTTGCTGGCTTTCCAGAGGGAGAGTGTTACAGCACTTGTATGAGCTGCGAGAAGAGGTGAAGTTGTTTTTGACCAAAAATAATTCAGAACTGGCCAAGCACCTCCATGATTCCCTGTGGCTAGCTTCCTTGTCATATTTGGTCAACATATTTGACAGTCTGAATAGTCTGAATCTGTCTTTGCAAGGCTGAGATTCCAATGTGTTGGTCCTTGCTGACAGAGTGGATGCTTTTATCCAAAAACTTGTCCTCTGGCATGAACGCATAATTATCCAAAATTGTGACATGTTCCCCAGCCTTGCAGACTTCATCACTGAGGCATGCAGCAGTGATTTCTCCTCTGTTTTTCAATCAGCTGCAGATCACCTGTCTGGGCTTAAGCAGCAGTTAGTTTCTTATTTCAAGGAGGACTACCGGTCATTTTCATGGGTTCAGGACCCATTTGTTGGCACCGCAAATGATTTGTTACTGCAAATGCAAGAGTAGCTTATTGAGCTGAAGAGTGACAGCAGGATGAAGCACCTTTTTAGCACTTGTTCTCTTACATCCTTCTGGGTAACACCGATGCAGGCGTACCCCCAGCTCTGTGATGTTGCCTTAAAAATTCTCCTACACATACTTGTGTGAGGCAGGCTTTTCAAAACTGACCGTGTTCAAAACTAAGTACCGCAATCACACACAGATTGAGGATGACCTGAGGCTGTGTTTAACTAAAATTGAGAATTCGAGAACTCTTCCAAACAAAGCAGGCTCATGTGTGTCACTGAGACCTTTATTAACACTACCTCCGGTACTCTGGTAGAGTTTGTTGTTAGCAACTTTGCAGAAAAAATGTACAGACGGATTTTCAGGAAATTTTTACTATATGCGTGTCTTGGCCCAATGAAGAACTTAAATTTTGGAGGTGATCCGGAACCACGTCTGGATCCAGACATTTTTAAAAGGATATAGGGCAAAATTGAACATTTTCAGTCTCAGACTGTGTTGTCTAACATTGTAATAATAATAGACAACAATAAAAAACAGCTGTGAAGGAAATTTAGTAAATTAACATTCCTATTCTTTGTGTTTCTGTGGGTTGAGCTCAAGTGGCCTAGTGTACTGAGAAGTTGTTTTCCCCACATGCTGTAATTGCCTTTCTGTGCCCTTGGCTGGTGATAAGCAGGGTGTCTGAGTTCCTGCACATCCCAGAGCATGCCAGGTGCACACTTTAACAAAGCATCATAGAAAATCGTCAGCCAATCACGTGAAGATGTGAGCAGTAAGCAAATGCCTTTAGAGTATAATAGATAACAGTCACTAGGACACAACTCAGAGTGTGCGTACTCTTGGTATCACTGAAGTGGTGTCTTCTCTTCTTGTTCCTTTCTTATTTTATATCTGTTTTATATGATCTACTAGAATAAATAACTGAAAAGATAACTGCTAAGCATTCTGAAGTGCTTATTAGAAGTTTCCATTACAATTTGGCATCCTTGGGTGGGCTATATGCGTCTGATCCTTGGACGACGGACACTCCCAAGGCCACAGTGCGGAGCTGAGAACTCAGATGAGAGACCAGACCATCAGGGCTAACCGAACCAGTAAGTGATAACTTTGCATTCTTGTGTAAAGAAATTAGTGGAAATAGTATTTAAAGACTGATATAAGAGACAGACAGAAATTTGTCCTACTTGTAGTCAAGGAAGACTGATATAAGAGATGGACAGAAATTTGTCCTAGCCCAGGAGGACTGCTAAGGTGTGGTACTATCAATGTGTTTGCGAAAATGGATAAAACACAATTTTGAGATAATAAACCGCAAGTAGTTTATTGGGTTGTGGAAGGGAAAATCCACCTAAGTGACAACTGTGTAACAGCTCACCTACAGTACTTGAGAGTGAAGTAAGGGGGAGTGTTACAATGGATTCATGTTCAGTGATTCATAACTGGGAAAGAATTGAATCTTGCTCCCTTTGTTCTGTTTGAACAACTGGCCCGTCCTAGGAACGGGATAGAGAGGTTCGATCACGAAGTCACCAAGACACACCGGTGTGCACACAAAATATTGATGAATTAACAGAATACTTCTCATCCTCCAAATTCTGAAACAGAGAAATAGATCTTGTACACATGCATTAGTTGTCTTTGAGGTTGTTGTGCTAAATGATACCTACTTTTAGCTTAAGGTAAATGTCAGATAAATTGTTTACAAATAAGAACATACCTAAAGGATTATTGTGTCACACTTTTGGACATAGTCCAACCTGTTGTTCTTATGAGCCTATTAAAGGAACTCAGCCATTGTTGTCACAACCTATTGTTATAACAGTGTAAAATAGGGAACAGAAACGCCAATTTAGGGAAAGAAAAGGAAAATGCAAGTAAGCCTGAGGCTACATGTGCTATAATAAGAACTGGGTGTTCCAATGACAGTCCAAACATCCAGTTTATGAAAACCTTGTATGGCAAGGATTGTTTGGCACAGTTTGCCATATGGGTAAAGGACTTAGGATTCCCTGGGAAGGGCAGTTTTAGTCCCAGGCAGATACAATAGTTAGAAAAGTTGAAATGGAAGGAAAAAGAAGTCTGCAGATAAAGTTAAATTCTTAGGAGACTGGTGGGCATTTTCTGCATGGAAAGAAGAAACACTTAAGAGAGAGTACAAAAGAGAGAAATGACAGGCAGGGTACTCACGCTCTTCTCAGTGTTTGAAATTTCAGATGGACCCTGACCTGGAGTCTGCCCCACCACCCCAACACACACTGCCTCCTCAGCAAGGCAGAGCATCATTCCCATTAGCGCCTCACCCACAGAGAGGGGGAGAAGTTGAGACAAAGAAAAAAACTGAGCCTCTTGAATCTCCTCCAGCCAACTCCAGCATCAGCGCCTCCCCTCGCTTCTCCATCACACACGAGATCTGGTCTTGCATATGGCGAAGGAAGAGACACCCTCCTGGACCTGACCACATGCTCACCAGTGGGTCCACAAGGCTGTAACCTAAAGTCTGAAGTTCTTCATCTTCCAATGGTGGACGTGGCTGGAGCTGACAGCGTGCTTCGAGTCCACAGACCCTGGACGACAGCTGACATGAAGGAAAGCATGGCTTCTCTTCCCAACTTGAGAGAGGTTGGAGAAAAGAGATTTGGTAATGAGCTGTTGATATTTTGCAGAGAATTCCGACCAACCACCCATGAACTTCGCAGCCTACTCATGACCAAGATGGGTATAGATTGGAACAAAGTTTCCAAAAAGTGGGCGGAAGCTGACCAGCGAATAACTACACCAGACTGGAGCGTGGCTGGCAATGGTGAGTACAGAGATACCATCACTGCTCTCTGTGCTCGTCTGATCGAAGCTTTTTCCTTGAACATAGACATGACTAAGATCAGTACGTGTAAGATGGAGAAGTGATGTCAGTGTTTCTTGCCCGTCTCATCGGCACGCACAAGAAACACAGTGGCCTGATCAGACCCACAAACCTGGCTGCAGTGGAGGGCACTCCTGAGCCTCACCAAGATCGAGCAGTACACTGTGCATGCAGAAAGGCTGATAAAAGAAAAGGAGAAGACAAAGTCAACACAAAAGAGACCAAGACTGACATGCCACCACTCTCACTCTTCTCCAGACTGCTCAGTCTGGACCTAGAGGAAGAGGTTGAGGTAGGGGCCGAGGCAGGATGATCTGGGGTGACTCGTCCTGGATAAAAGATGCAACCTGCTACAACTGCAATCGGAAGGGATGCATGGCTCAAAATTGTTTCCACAGTAGCAAACAGACACTCCCTGAGGAATACAGCACAGCAGACTTATGGGCGGACTCCGGGAATGGGCCCCACACAGAGAACAGAGGAGGTAACACACACACACACACCTGATGATACACATACACAGGAGCATTCACATAACGTTAAACACATTAGTAGCAGCACCTCATGCAACAGCAAGACTACACAGAAATGCCCGGTATACCAGTCCAGGTAGATACACCTGAATTTGCATTAAGTTTGTTAAAATACACAACTACTCCCTTCTCGAAACTCCCTTGTATGCCCCTCACTGTATGTGGGCATGTGTTAACCTTTCTAGTAGATTCTGGAGTGGGACACTCGGTGATACAACATGGGGTACTTCCAGAAGACCCACCACTCAGCTCAAATTCCATTCAGACGATGGGCATCTCAAGACGACCTGTAACAAAAACTTTCTCAGTCAACCTCCCGTGTAAAAGAGAGGGAGGAACAGTTACGTCCCACTCATTCCTCATCTCACATACATGTCCAGTAAATTTGTTAGCACGCGATTTAATGTGCAAATTAGGACTAAATCACATGTCCACTCCAGATGGACTAACTATTGAAGTAAGTGAAATGTGCAGTGTGCAGTACGGGTTTGGAAGCCCCCTGTATGTGTATGTCTGGTGGCTCTGCTTAGATCAACTCACACAAACTCCCAAACCCCTTGTACAGCTCGCACACTTGAAAACCTCATCAGCTGACACATCATATGAAAGAGGAAGATTTGCATTGTACAGCACATGTTCACCAAGGGCAAGATGTGGAGTTTGAAAATACTTGGTTTGCAGACCCCCATGCATGTGAAAGATTGACCCTCAAAACTACATATTGGTCTAAACATTATTGTGCTGTGCAGGTCCATTTTACTCGCTGTCCGAACAACTGCATCAATGTTCATCACAGTGTTCTCAAGCATGTTATACGTGGCCTCATGTCAGAGGACTCTGAGGTCGACTGCTGTCAAAATGATTTCTTTGACATCATTAATTCTATACCCCATGTCTCATTAGCAAAGCCACGCACCACCCATTGGAAAGACGTGGGGAAATGGGTCAAGAAGTGTGCAGTCAATGGCAATGAATGGTCCCAAACAGAGGACCCTAGTGTGTTGTTTTGCCAAAAGCTTGGGGTCTGCAAACAAAGTCATGCTATGTGTGTGCATGTTAAGCGCAGCATAATATCAGCCACTAATGACCGGGATCCTGTTGACCCCGGCCATAGTGGCCTGTTTGTCTCTGTTTCCACAGGCATAACTCCAGCAGAGGTGCACCTCAAATTGGCAGGAGTTCCAAATTCCATTTGGGCAACGGGTAAACATGATGTATTCCTAATAAAGAATGCTAAACCAGTGGTGATCACCCCCAAATCAGATTTCAGGCCTAGACAGACCTAGTACCCACTCAAACCAGAAGCATTCACAGGTATAAGACCAGTCTATGATTCATTGCTGAAGGCAGGTGTAATTGTCCCTTGCCAGGACTCTCAAGTGCACACTCCTATTTTTCCAGTTAAGAAGGCAAGAAAACCATCCCAGCCTGATGAGTAGAGGTTTGTTCAATATCTGCAAGCAGTTAATGCTGTGGTTGTCCCACACACACCTGACGTCCCTAAAGGGTGCTCTGCAGACCACACCCATGCTGGGACTGCCTGACCCCAATAAGCCATTTGTTCAAACTGTAGATGAAAAGAAGGGTTGTATGACCACTGTTCTTTTTCAGAAGCATGGGGATAGATTGAGACCTGTAGCCTACTTCTCCAGCAGGCTGGATCCAGTGGTTGCTGGACTTCCTGTTTGCCTGCATGCAGTTGCTGCAGCTGAAAAGGTGTTAACTGCCTCCAGAAATATTGTGGGGAATTCTAGCCTCACCCTTTTGGTTCCACATGCTGTCTCCCTGCTTCTGTTGGAGAAAAAGATGTCACATTTGACAGCACAGAGATGGTTGAAGTATAACACTGTCATACTTAATATGCCTCATATCATTGTGAAATGTTGTACTGTTCTGAATCCTGCCTCTCTTCTCCCTACAGAGAACAATGGAGAACCACATGACTATGTTGCTCTCACTAATGATTTTTGTTCCCCCAGGGCAGACTTAACTCATTGACTGCCAAAGACGTCTATAGATGTCTTTTCAAATACAACCGTTCACTGCCAAAGACGTCTATAGACGTCTTTTATGTTTTTCAATGGGAGGGGCTAGGGGACGTTCTGGTAAAGCTTGTCCATAAATATCAGCCTTCTAAACAGAGTATGTAGTGACAAATTGACCCTCTAGGTGGCAGTGCCACTTTTGATGGGAGATGATCATAGACTGTAGGAAAAGAAGAAAAAGCTAATTAGTTTGGTATGAGAGAGAGAGAAGAGAACATGTCACCGAAACGCAAGATGATGAAGTTAAAACAGCTCACACTAAAACAGAGTTTGTGTCGCAGTAATTCAGTTAGTGTCCCGATCGTGGGAAATGATGAACAACCTGGGCCAAGTGGAGTGAGTAGGCCTAGCCAGAGCCGTAGCTCACGTGGAGTGAGTAGGCCTAGCCAGAGCCGTAGCTCATGGCGTAGCTCACGGAGTGTTTCACCACAGCCCAGCTCCGCAGATAGTTCCGTGTCGGATGAATTTAGCGAACCTGACCCGGATTCGTCAGATGAGTGGTTGCCGACTGCAGAATCAACCGGGAGCAGCAGAGCCTCGTCCCCAGATGCTCCAGGAAGACGTGAGGGAGGTAAGAGCTAACTTTTATTGTTTTAATTTCTCTGATCGCTTGAATCTTTCCCTCCCGCCTCCCCCTTCTCCCCTGCTGTAGTATCTCATCAGTTAGCCTACAGTCCATCTGTTGTCAATATATTGATGTGAAGGAATTTTTTTACAGATCATGTATCCAGTAGAGCTCCTACTCCCACTGATGTTGGCAGAGCGAAGAAAGGTATTATAATATAAATACAATTTATATTATATATTTATATAAAATTTATAATAAAGAATAGCCTATTCTCCACATCATACTGCAGCAATAAAAACAATGTATTTTTTGCAGTAGTCTAATTGTAGGCCTATACATTTTTATATATATATAATTTTTTTTTTTTACAGGTCGTGCATCAAGCAGAGGCAGAGCTCATACTCCCACTGTTGTTGGTAGTGCAAAGAAGAAAGGTAAATCTTATAATTCAATAAATAAATAAATTCATGGTAAATGTACTGTATATTTCTATCATTTACAGGTCGTGCATCAAGTAAAAGTCCTGGGCAAGATTCTGGCTGGCATGAAGACGGCTGGCAACCAAACAAGTTCCCCTTCACTGCAACCTCTGGACCTCAGAACGCTGCCGCAGAGCTGGATTGCGACCTGCCAGCTAAATTCCTGGAGCTCTTCCTGACTGACGAGTTGCTTCAGCATATTGCGGATCAGACCAACCTGTATGCAAGTCAGTATTTTCAAGCACACCCTGACAGTCTGCCATATAGCAGAGGTAATGCTTGGAAATCAGTGTCAGTCCCAGAACTGAAAACTTTCTTTGGACTCAGTTTTCTGACTGGCTATGTCAAAAAGCCAAACCTTGAACTGTATTGGTCTGTGGAAGAGGTAGATGCCACACCCTACTTCAGCAAGACCATGTCAAGGAACAGATTCCAGATTATATGGAGGTTTCTTCATTACAACAATAATGCATCACAGGATGTGACTGACAAAATGTACAAAGTTCGCCCAGTGTTAGATTACATTGTGGAAAAATTTAAGGAGATGTATCAACCAGGGGAAAACATTTGTATTGATGAGGGTATGATGCTGTGGCGGGGGCGCCTATCTTTCAGGGTGTACAACCCACAAAAGCCTGTGAAGTATGGAATCAAATCCTACATACTGTGTGACTCTGCCACAGGGTACTGCTTTAACATGTTGCCTTATGTTGGGGAAGCTAGTACTTTGCCAAATATTGTGTTCTCGCTCCTTGATCGTCTGTCAGGCCATGGTTACACATTGTACATGGATAATTTCTACAATTCTATAGCACTTTGTGAGCGTTTACTGGGCGCACAAACTAATGTCTGTGGAACACTGAGGAAGAATAGGGGGGAACCTCAGTTCATCAGGGAGTTGGGAAAGACTGACCTGAAGACAGGGGAAAAAGTTGTGCGACACAATGAGAGGGTGATGGTAGTGGCGTGGCAGGATAAACGGTTGGTGAAGATGGTGACAACCTGCCACCAAGATAGGATGCAGAGGGTTGACGTGTGGCAGAAGGGACACAAAGACAAGGTTACACAGTTCAAGCCAGAGTGTATTGTTGCGTACAACTCCTTGATGAATGGAGTGGATAAGTTGGACCAGAATATTGCATACTACCCTTTCATCCGAAGGTCGCTGAACTGGTCAAAGAAGTTTGTAGCCTATCTCTTCCAACTGTGCATGTTTAATGCCTATGTCCTGTACCGAGCCAGAAACCCAGGGGGGTGTAAAACCCTCTTGGAGTTCATTCGCAGGGTAGTGAAGTCCTGGACAGCAAAGGGACATGTCGGGGGGTTGGATGAGGTGGAGGGGAAGGTAGAAGAGGGGGAAGAGGAAGGCGCAGCTGTGGGAGTTGAGGGGGATGGGGATTTGCAGGAAGGCCGACATACTCCAAGAGCACCATACAACACTGACCCAGAGAGCAGGCTAGACGGAGACCTAGGCAGACACAAACTTGGATACTTGACGCCCACCAGCAGAAAGTCGAGACCAGCAAGGAAGTGTAGGGTCTGTGCACGCAGGGGCAAGCGCAGTGAGACCAAAATGTGGTGCAAGTCCTGTTGTGTCCCCTTGCATGCAGGACAGTGTTTTACAGATTACCACACTAAGATGAAATATTCTGTGGAGAAGTGATAATACACATACACACACGCGCACACACACTAAAATTACTAGGCTATAGCTGTGACAGAATGTCTGTAAATGTCTTTGTCTTTTTGACAAAAATGTCAGAACTATTTACATGTTTGTGAATAAATTTTGTAATTTAAAACCCTTTCTAGGTGTTGTTTTTGCTGTTTTGTAGAAGGAAATAACTTTTAAGATGTTTGAGGTGTCACTAAAGCCAAAAAAATAGCGTCAAAGACACGTTTCTGCTTGATATGTATCTTTTCACAAAAAGCTTGTTTTCTCCATTTTTTGGTCAGAAACTGGTGTTTTTGTTGAAACCAACCTGTGTTCTACTGCTGATTACTAAAGAACG
>JAPEKM010000016.1:15656386-15667532 GCA_027575975.1 Cathorops multiradiatus
AATTTCAGTGTCCCTTAAAACCCAAGAAATTGATCTCAACTCCTGGGAGTCGCTTGCTCAAGATCGTCCAGCATGGTGAGCAGAACTCACCAATGGTGCATGTGCAGCAGAGATGAAACGTATTGCCAAGGCCCAGAAGAAATGAGCTGCATGGAAGGCTTGAACTATTGCCACCCCCACTACAGCACCTACCCACACGTGCCCGACCTGTAGGCGTACCTTCAAAGCCCAGATTAGCCTCATCAGTCACCTCTGGATGCACAAATGCCACCCACCAAATTGAAGTCATGGTCATCTTCGATTCCAAAGGATGAATATCACCACCAAGACAAGTATTACAACACTGATATATGGTTACGTTGTTTTTTGTGCATATTTATGCATATTTTATGAAAAAGTCTTTATAGAGAGGGTCTGGAAATATTAAACATGCAAATTTTAGGTTTATAAAAAAACAAAAATAAACTTGGGCTGAGTTTTATTTGCTTATTGCCAACTAGAGAGGAAATGTGAATATGCAAAAGCTATACAGCCACTGTGATATGTTGTTTACTGTTGCCATGGTACCACAGACAGCACACACACCCTCCGCATAGTCAAGACATGCTGGTATAGTTTATCAGTGTTGTTAGACCAAGTTAAGCTTTTTTGGGGCTTTTTAATTTGTCTATCACTGTTTATAGCTAACAGCCTTCTTGTGCTGTCACACTTACAGTATATAACTCCAAACTTAGGTTGAGATGAATGGTGAGACACTGAATACAGACATGCTGCCTACTTGCAGCTTCCATGCAAGCATGCATTATCCTGCTTTTCCTTCTGGAGCGGAGCTTATGAATAGTGGGATTCAGTAATACCATGATCCACCACCAAAGACCAGTATTCTGAGAGCAACGCTTCTAGAATGCAGCAAAGAAGAAAACAACACATTACACTGTTTGTTTCTTCTGGTAGTAGAGACAATCTGAACAAATTATTGAGCACAAACTGAATTCAACAATAACTCAACACTATTGATAGCAACCAACAAAGTAGGTCAGCCACAAGACACTTAAACCACAGCTGGCAACCCAAAAGTTGGTGGCCAGAAAGGCTTTGCTGAGGAAGAGATGCTGAGGGTAACCTCACTCTGCATTGATATGGAAAAATGGAGGGAAATACACTATGGCCTGTACAGTATATGTCCACATCTCATCTAGCAAATTAATTTGTGGCTAATTAATTAGACTAAGTCACAATTTACTTGTATTAGCATGGTATTATAAGGGCAACCCACTCCGCCACATTATTGGCCTTCTGACAAGCTGCGGCACCCAGACATGTTAACTCATAGCCAACTAATCAAGTTATGAGATTATCACCAGCAGAGGTGGACAGTAACGAAGTACATTAACTTGAGTACTGTGCTTAAGTACACTTTTTGAGTATCTGTACTTTACATGAGTATTAATTATTTTGGCAACTTATGACTAACTTCACTACATTTGAAAGACAAATATTGTACTTTTTACTTCACTACATTTCTATCAAAGTCTTTGTTCCTGTGACGTGAAAGGCTTTTTTTTTCTTTTCTTTTCTAAAATGTGATTGATTTTTTCACAGGTGACACTGAGACAGCTTATCAGTAACCACTAGGGTCAGGTCACGTCCATAGACTGACTGAAATCAAGATCAATGATTTCTCTGCAGCATTATTTAACATGATCAGTTGATGGCAGAACAGTACTTCTGGGGAATGCACACACCCATGGCTATAGCTAGAACCCATGTTTCAGTTTTCTGAAAGGAATAAGGAGTTGTTTCGTTTTAAAGGTTTGCTTTGTTTGCCTAAAATGGAGTACATCACAGCCTTTAAAAACTTGCTGTCTGACCTGCGGAAGCATATTGAGGTATGTAAAAGAGAAAGCTTCAAGGGAAAGCTTGAAATAAAGTTGTTTGTGCTTTTAGAGCGAGTGATAATGTTGCAATAGCTATGTACTCTGGTTAGTCAAATGACTTCCTATGGATTTGCCCACCAAGTTGCCATTGCCTCATCCATGGCAAACGTCAACATATAGATAGTTAATGTAGACACTGTTAGTTAGCGTGTAAACATGGAGTTATGCTAACATTAATAGCATTAACTTATCTGAAGTGCTTTCAGAAATGTTTTAGCATAAGCTTGCCAAATAAACAAAATGTAGAAATCTTTATTTTCTAGTACCGTTAGCAACACAGTATGATTTTGAGTTTGAAAAGATTTTGCTAGCATGTCAGGTGGATCTTCACTGACTAGCTAGCTTAACATTAAACCACCATGATTCCACAGATAGATTCATATGTGCATGAATACATACACAGGTTGTGCCTGCATGTGTGTACGCACGAACGAGGCCTGTGAGATGGATAGTAACTAGTCAGTCATAACAAATTGTTGAAATTTTTACCTTGCCCACTACAAAGTAAGTGGGTCGAGGTATTGTTTTCAGCCGGGTTTCTTTCTTTGTTTCATTTTTTTTGTTAACATTATTATGAAAAAATGGCTGGATTGATCTTCATGAAACTTTCAGGATAGATGGGCATTAGTCTCAAATAGAACCTCCAACATTTTGAGGGTCATCTGGTTAAGAACACCAAAAAGGTCAAAATTGTTTTTGGTGTGGCTACTGCATCATATATAGGCACTAGCCACTATGTCATCGTGCTGTAAGAATGTAAGACTGTAACAATTGCACACTGCGCATGTGCAGACACGTATTCCAATTAAAATGGCCGGTGAGTGTATAAAATTCGGTTCACCATTCAAATAAATGGACTAGAAATAATTTTCAGATATTTTTATGCTTATTACAGAGGGAAAGTGCATTCCATTGAGCTCTAGCACTGGGCCATTTCCACGAAATAAGAGTTTCAGTCATGGTGACAGCGTGTACATGCCTGCCTCAGTTCGGAGGTTTCAGTTTCAGAAACCGTAAGAGGTAAGAGTAGAATAATATAAAATACAGACACTTGGTATATTTTACTCTGTGATTTTTAAATTGTTCATTTTTGGATTACGCTTCATTTTTGTGGCTACTGCCTCATAGAGTAATTATATATGCTATATTTACTGTATGGACATGGTATCAGAAAACAATTTTATTTATAAACAGTAGCAACATGTGCCCATAGGGTATCTATTTTTTCATGATAACTTCCTTCATATTCATCACAAGTGCTACCAGGCAAGGTTTGTTTTGCCTGGCAACACTTGTTTGTTTTGATGTCAGATGATGGTCTGGCTTTTTTTTTTGTCTTAAAGCAGTGTTGCTGTTGAGCAGTTATTAAGCTAGAGGTGTGGACCTGGGTTTTAATCAGATTGGATTGTTATTTTTATTTTCTGAGCGAGCTCCATTTACAGGTATTCCACTGTCTTCCTGATTAACATACAGTACACATATGTGTGCGCACACTGCCAGAGCTGTGTCAGAATACTACCATGCTGCTTTGTGGGGGTGGGGAGGAGTGTTACAATTTAAAAAAATGACAATGGTTCTTTTTCAGTTCAGTTGTGTTTTTCATTTTGTAACATTCTACCAGGTGTTATTCTACAGGTTCTACAAGCTAGTCAGTAGATCCACTCGGTTGCTTCAGAGGCATTAGGTTTTGTAAGTGCTGTGGCAATAATACAACAATGTGTTGACAAAAAATTTACTTTTAATACTTAAGTATTTTTAAAAGCAAATATTTCAGTACTTTAACTTAATTAAAAATTTGACTTTACAACTTTCACTTGTGTTGGAGTAGCATTTGACCAATATCTGTACTTTGACTCAAGTAATGAAATTGGGTACTATGTCCACCTCTGATCACCAGCTTTAGAAGGCAGGTGCACTTGTCACCTGTTGGTTTGACCAGAGTCATAAGGTGTTATGTACAGGGGGCTGCAAAAGTAGGTATACAGTAATGAAAAGCCGTTTGCACATGTTAGTATTAAATGAAACCTAGCACCACTATTATAATACTGGTAATGCTGGAATAATCCTTACGGTATACCTACTTTTGCAGTCCCCTGTAGATAGCTTTAAAAAAAAAAGCCTGAAGTGAATGAGGTGAGAAGAAACAAATGAATGACATCCACTGACAATGGGCAATTTTTATAAGGACATAAGGTCACCATATGACTTGGTGGTCTCGGCATGTGTGCACATATGCACAAGCTCAGGAGAGATTAAATAGTTTAATTTTTAATAATAGCATTGATAATTTTCTACAATAACCATCAAACTAGTAATGAGCAATAACACAACACTCAGACAACAAAATGATGCACTTTTTAAAATACCACCACATATTTCTTTTAGAATCCCTATCAGCATACCAGAGCCAGCTAACTTAGTGCTCTAAGCTACTGATGAACTGGATCACCCATTTTTATGCTGAAAATAACAAACATGAACTGGATGAAGAAAACTTATCAGGTCTCAAAAATCTCTCATATGTATTTGACCTGTGTAGGAAAACAGAGTGTCAGTTTGGAGCCTGGCCACACAGTAAATCCTGGATACAGAGGCTCTGTGAACTCACATTGCACTTTGTAGAGCAGAATCATTTTTCCAGCTATGCTGTAGAAGGACAGTATCCCAGCAATGTAATCAACATACACGCCAATCCTGGTGGAGTTGTTAATTTTGGGGATGTATGTTTCCTTGCCATGGTGCCTAAAAGCATATCTAAATGGTGAGCAATAGAGCCTCCACGACTGATCACTGCAACCAAACCAGCACTCGTTGCGACCGCCCTTCCTGGGGATGCTTTTATAGGAGACAGCAATGTTAACACCATTTCCACCACTCCACTCCACCTCCCAGTAAAAGCGTCCACACACTGGCTGCTCACACAACACTTGGGGCCAATCAAACCTCTCTGGATGATATGGGTAAGGCAAGTCCTGGTCATAGTTGGACACTGCTCGGTTACTCTCGGACAGGCTAAGACGTCTGTATGCTGTGTTGGGATCCATGGTTAGCTCACAGTAATCTGATGAAGAAGCATATAATTTTTGTGTCATGGGTGATGGCTTTCCCCTTATTTATTCATTTCACAAACAAACAGCTTAAATGTTCTTTTTGGTTACTGATGTTAAAATGACAGTGCCTTGCAAAAGTATTCATACCCCTTGAACTTTTTCACATTTTTCCACCTTACAACCATTAACTTAAAAGTTTTTTATTGAGAATTTATGTGATAGACCAACACAAAGTAGCACATAATTGTGAAGTGAAATGAAGATGATAAATGGTCTTAATTTTTTTTTTTTGGAACTTCTTTTTATTTTCATTTATAAATTGCAGTCATACATTACATTAAATCCACAGCACAGGTCAAATCAGAGCAGGTATATCCACAGGTATAAATGTCTTTGAGGTATTCTCAGTCTCTTGGTTGCTGGTCTTGCTTATGATTGATTTCCAGTCAATGTTTCAGCAGTAGTTGAGTCAACTCACAACATACAAACACTCCACGTTTCACAAATTCAAACCAGTATTCTAAGAGGTTAATTCTTTATAAGAAAACAAAAAATAATGAAATACAATAAAATAACTGTACAGAATATAAAAACAAAAGGGATAGAAAAAAATAGTGATCGTTACTATATTAAATGAAAATGTAGGACAATTCTTGTCCATTTCCAAATAAAAGCCTCTGTTTTTAAATGTAAGAATGCTGTCAAATTCTCTATGTTATAAACCTCTTGGATTCGATCTTTCCATTGTGCAATTGTTGGAGGCTGTGGTTGCAACCATGAGGCTGTAATAACTTTATTAGCAATCAGGAGAAGTGTTCGTAATAGATCTGTGTCATCATTTTCTTCAAGATCATCTGGTAGTACCCCTAGAACAAAATATGATGGCTCTAGGGGTAAGTCTATTAATAAGCATTTCTTAATTTCTTTTTGTACATTTTGCCAGTAATCTGAGAGAATCGGACAATCCCAAAAAATGTGTGTATGGTCCCCCACCATACCACATCCCCTCCAACATTGCCTTGAGGTATTGCTCCATTTTGATGTTATTTGTGGGGTCCTGAAGTACCTCATTCTCATCTTCCATCCAAACTCTCTCCAGTTGGGGCTACTGGTTAATTTATGTCCACGTTTGCAAGTATTTACCCATTGTTCATCAGAAATTATGACATTCATTTCTAATTCCCATTTTTCTTTAATATCCATACTATTATCTTTCAAATCTTCTTGCAGTATACTATAGATATGTGATATGAACTTGGTTTTTATTGTGCCTTGAATAGTAGCAATAAAGAAGTGTTCTAATTTAGATGTTGGGTTACAAAGGCTTTCCCATTCTTCGTGTTTATGTAAGTAATGTCGTATTTGTAGATATCTAAAGAAATCCTGTTGCGGCAGTTCAAATTTGTGTCTTAGATCTTCAAATGATCTTATAATGTGTCCCTCAAACAGCTGATCCAAAATAACTAAACCTGCCTTCTCCCATCTTTTAAAGCATCCATCAAGACCCGCTGGCACAAAGTCCACATTGCTTGCAATCCTTACAGCCCTGGATATGGTCATAGGAAGATATAATTTTTTCCTCACAGTAGACCATATTCTAAGAGTGTTCTTAATCCATATATTATCTATCTTCCCTTTCCCCCAATGATTCTGACTTAGGAGTGGGATTGAATCTAGTGGGGTATTAGGACAGTCACCTTGTTCCATGTCTACCCATATTGTGTCCGTGTCTCTTGACAGCCAAGCAGCCATGGATCTAATCTGGGCTGCCCAGTAGTACTTTCTTAGGTTCGGGAGATTAAGTCCTCCATCAGCTTTTGAACATAACAGCCTCTTAAATTTGAGTCTGGGTGGTTTACTTTGCCATATAAACCTTGATAACCATTTATCTATTGTGTTGAAGGTGGAAGTTGAGACATATATTGGTAGTGACTGAAAGAGAAAGAGTAGTCTGGGTAAAATGTTCATTCGTATTGTCTCTATTCGCCCTATAAGAGAGAGTGGTATGATTTCCCATCTTGAAAGGTCATCTTTTATTTGGCCCATCAGTTTACCATAGTTAAGTTTAAATAAATTAGTTACATCTGCTGTTACTATAATACCCAAGTATCTAAAGCTTTGGGACCAACGGCAGTTAAGTTTACCTGATAATTGCGTTGGCCAGCTTCCATTTAACATCATTGCCTCTGATTTTGACTGATTTACCTGATATCCAGAGAGTTGTCCATATCTTTTTAATGTATCCATTAGAGAAGAAATGGACGTGATTGGGTCGCTAATATAGGCCAATAGATCGTCTGCATAGAGTGATATCTTGTGTTCTTTCTTATTCATGTCACTAATGCCTTTTATATCTATATTTTGACGTATAGAAGCTGCCAGTGGTTCAATATTTATAGCAAAGAGCAGAGGGCTGAGGCAATCTCCTTGCCTCACCCCTCTCTGTATGCCAAAAAACTCTGAGCAGCAACCATTGACCCTCACTCGTGCCTTAGGATTTTTATAAATTACTCTTATCCAGTCTACAAATTGTGAGTGGAATCCCATCACAGACAAAGTTTTGTATAGAAAATTTAAATTTACAGTATCAAAAGCATTTCGAGCGTCAAAACTAATTAACAAAGAAGTCTTTTTTTGTTTTTTAGCACAGGTAATAATGTTTAGGGTTCTTCTGATGTTATTCGCTCCCTGTCTTTTGGGTATGAACCCTGTTTGGTCCACATTAATTAGCTTTGTAATGTGTTTTTGAATTCTATGTGTTAAAATACTGGTCAGTAGTTTCTGATCATTACAAATCAAACTAATTGGCCTATATCCCTCACATTGTGTTGGATCCTTTCCCTCTTTATGAATCACTGATATTATTGCCTGTGATCATGTTTCGGGGGGGTTGTCTTGAGATAGAGAGTATCTGAACACCTTTGTTAGTATTGGAATAAGATCATCGACAAAGCATTTGTAGAATTCCCCTGATAGTCCATCCACGCCTGGTGATTTATTGCTTTTCAGTCTTTTAATTGCATCTCTTATTTCCGTTTCAGTGATTGCTGATATCATTTGCTCTGAAGCCTCTTCTGACAACGAGGGAATATCTAAGCTAGCAAGAAAGGTCTCAATATCGTCTGATGCTGGGCTTGGTTTCATCTCATTATATAAGTTTTTATAGAATGATGCAAAGGCATTGGCAACATCTTTAGGGTGGGATACTGTTTTCCCTGCAGTAGGATGGTTAACCTTTGAAACAGTGCGGTCTGCCTGAGCTTTACGAAGTCGAAAAGCTAGAAGGCGACTAGCTCTATTTCCTGATTCATAGTATTTTTGTTTGGAGAATCTTAATGCTCCTTCTGCTTTATAAGACAAGAGCTTATCTAATGACTTTCTTGCCTCCTTCAGCTCAGATAAGATGCCACTTGATCCTGTATTCCTGTGTTGTATTTCCAGCTGTTTTATTTTATTTTCTAATTTTAATTGCTCTTCCTGTCGTTGTCTCTTTAATCTTGAGGATATTTGAATAAATTTTCCTCTTATGACAGCTTTCGCCCCTTCCCATAAAATAGAGGGGTTAACCTCACCATTGTCATTTATTTCAAAATATTCTTTTAAGTGTTGTTTTATTTCTTTTACTATCTCTGCATTATTCAGTAATGATACATTAAGTCGCCAATATTTGAAATAGGAATGAGCAGCAAAATTTATTTTCAATATCACAGGAGCATGATCGCTCAGGGTTATTGGTTCTATATGACAATCTATGACTCTATATAAGTCTTGTTGAGGTAGGCAGAAAAAGTCAATCCTGGAGTAACTATTATGGACAGAGGAGAAGAAACTGAAATCTTTCCCTTTTGGGTTTTTGGCCCTCCATGGGTCCTTTAGTCCTAGTTCCGAAAACATATTATTCAAAGTCTGTGTTTTTTTTGTTCTTCACCTCCTTATCAGCTGGTGTCTTGTCTAATTTCCCATTTTGGACAGCATTAAAATCCCCACCTATTATCAGCAATCCCCTGGTGTTATCTGCAACAATATTGGAAATTTCCCTGAAAAAAGCATTGTCATACTCATTGGGGGCATATACATTCAGAATGGATATATCAGCACCTGCCATTTTTCCAATTACCATAACATATCTCCCCATTTTATCCTTTACCACTTTCTCAGTACAAAATGGCAGATTTTTACTTATTAGGATGGCCACACCTCTCTTTTTGCCATTTGAAGCACTATACACCAAATTCACCCATTCTCTTCTTAATTTTGTATGTTCACTCTCTGTTAAATGTGTTTCTTGCAGTAGCGCAATGGAACATTGCATCTTTTTTATTTGAGACATAATTTTTTTCCTTTTGATAGGATGATTCAACCCATGGACATTGTAGGTCACTAAAGTTATTTTATCCATTTGGATAAATAAAGCACTTCAATTTGAACATTAAGGACATTTTCTTAAATATAAACCTGTATCTGTAAGACTTATGTTGCACGACTGCATGGTAAGAAGTTACAATCATCTCAAACTTGAAAATTGAACAAAAAATTATAAGAAATCTGACTTCCAAAAACATGTCTGAATTAACCAACATAAAATCAGTCACAACAAAAAAGGAGAGTTGTGGCGGCCTCTCCAAGAACATACACCTAGTGTAATTGCAAAAAGGCATCAAATTGCCTTTGCTAAAGCCTCCCAGAAAAGAAAAGAAAAAACGTGGGAGGGAAAGGGGGTATGGGTGAGGAAAGGTAGGCCTAAGTAGCTCTTCACTAGAGGAGAACATTTAACTAACCTAAATATTCAATATCTCGCCAACACTCTTTTTTTTTTCAACATGCCATAACGTTTCACTACTCACAGTTCACAGTTATATGATGGTAGTGCTTATTCATTGGTCGCTCGCAGAAAACTCTTCAGGTCCGCGCTCGTCATTGCTGGGGGGTTCGCCTGCTTTCTCGTCTTGTTTTTCGCGGATGCTTGCGCCCAGCTGTTTCTTAGAAGCTCTGCCTGAAGCTTGTCCCGTTCCTCAACATGAATATGGATGCCCAATTCAGCCAGTACTGTTGAGGCGTCGGCAAGGGTCGGGAAGGTCTTTACTCCGGAATCCAGGTGAATTTTCAATTTCGCAGGATATGGCGACTGTGCTTTTATATTCTTCTCCTTCAGTTGTTTAATCACGTCTCTGACGTCTTTGCGCTTTTTCTGCACCTCAGCTGTATAATCCTGGTCGAAGAATATCTTGTATCCATTGTGTGTCATCCCACCTTTGTGCTTCCATGCTTCTTGGATGATCATTTCCTTGACTCGATAGTCCAGGAACCTGATGATGATGGATCTTGGGGGGCTGTCTGGGTCAGTAGGTTTCTGGGTCAGGGACCGGTGAGCCCTCTCAATATTCAGGTTAAATTCTTCCGATAAAGACAGCGAGCTGCGGATGACCGTTGATATGAAACCGATCATGTGGTTCTTTTCCTCGCCCTCCTGTATGCCGTAGATTCGAAGATTATTCCGTCTTGCCCTTGATTCTAAGTCCTCACATTTAGCTGTAAGATTAGCATCTCGGTATAGTAGGTAGCAGAGGGCTCGTTGGTGTCTTTGTGTTGCGCCTTCCGTATCGCAAAGTCTCTGCTCAGCGTCTGTCATACGGCCCTCCAATTTGGTTGTTCTTTCCGTCACTTCTTTCAATGCGGATTCAACTCTTGCTAAGGCAGCTTTAGTTTCCTTAGAGGCCTCAGCATGCTCTCTTCTCAATGCGCGTAACTCTTCCACCACGCTCGCCATGTTGTCTCCATCTAAGTTTGAGCCGTTCTGGGTTTGTTTGACAGTCTTCGTTTTTTTCTGTTGTTTTTCTGCGTCTTTTCGAGTGCCAGACATCATATTTACTTCTTGTGAGCAGTATAACTGATATTTCTTAAAAACAAAGAGTTTGGCTATTTATTTCAAAGTTCTCCTCTGGAGCGAAATATTAGGCTGCCGTCTCCGTCATGGCGCCACCGGAAGTCCAATGGTCTTAAATTTTAAACAAATAATCTGAAAAATGTGATGTGCATTAGTATTCAGCCCCCTTACGTCAATATTTTGTAGAGCCACCTTTTCCTGCAATTACAGCTGCAAGTCTTTTGTGGTATGTCTCTACCAGCTTTGCACATCTAGACACTGAAATTTTTGCCCAT
>JAPEKM010000016.1:16310651-16321713 GCA_027575975.1 Cathorops multiradiatus
AGGCTAAAGAGGAGAGGGACCATCCGGCTTGTTATCAGTGCACAGTTCAAAAGCCAGCATCTGTGATGGTATGAGGGAGCATTAGTGCATATGACATGGGTAGCTTGTTCATCTGGGAAGGCATCATTAATGCTGAATGAAATATACATGTTTCAGAGCAATATGCTGCTATCCAGACAAAATCTTTTTTAGGGAAGGCCTAGTAAAAAAGTCTGGGTGCTAAACTGGCCTCCCTGCAGTAAATCTGTCTCCCATTTAAAACATTTGCCACATTATGAAGCTCAAAATATGACAAAGGAGACCCCGAACTGTTGAGCAACTGAAATTGTATATTGGTAACACTTTATAATGATGAATAGTAGCAATGCATGTATAAGCCTTTAGTTAATAATGAACTAAATATCAGCAAAACATTTGCATATGTTTGTAAATGATAAGTGCTATGGGAATGGGTTTTTTTAAATAAGTTGTACATAATTTCTAAACCATTGGTAAATAATGAACTAATAATTTAAAAAATTATTTGAAAACAATCAGTAAATAATTAGCAAACTAAGGGAAAAAGGAAGAAACACATTTTGAAGCATTCATTAATCATTTGTTAATAGGCTATGTGGCTATACATGAATAGAATCCACTTCACCCAAGTAATGTATGGTACACCAACCAGTTTCGTTATCCTAGTTTCAGCAGATGAGTCATTGAGCTCAATAGATTGAATGTAACCCACGCTGTTCTTTTCTGGGACTAGCGTAATCCCACCTCAACCGGGGTTTGAGTGGTTCAGACTGGGAGCGGAAACACGTTAACAAATGAGCTGAAAGACAGGCTGCTAGCTCAGTCGCTAGCGTGCCCCTTTGAGGCATCAGGGAAGTTTACATACTTACAGCGCAGCTATCAGCTAGCTACCCTTACATGAGCAATGGGCTGCCAAGCAATCACACACTCGATTCTGCACCAGCAACTCATACTTTGCCTCACCTGTTATAAATGATGTTTAAATATATAGAGAAATGATTTGTAATAATAATAATAATAAAGCAATTATATATAGTGCTTTTCCTGGTACTCAAAGCCGCTTTACAGAAAAAAATAAATAATAATAAAAATTCACACATAATTGCGCACACACACACAGCGGAAAAAAAAAAGCAGATAGACAATGGACAGCAAGGTGATGAGTTAAGTGTCATATGCAGAATTGAAGAGGTGCACTACAAAATTTCCAGTGTTAAAACAACTCTGTAAGAGTCAATTATTAACACTAGGCCAGTGTTTATTTTGTCCCAATCTTGATAGTGTTAATGTAACACTCCTTCAAGTGTAAAAATTCCAACTCAGATACAGAGTTGAAACAACTCTGTATAGAGTCAAAATGAACACTTAAAGGTGTTGACTTCCTGTTACACTAGAGTGTAGAGTTAAATTTCAAATCTGATTAAGTGTTGATTTTACACTAACTAGAGTTGGGACATCTCTAAATATAGTTACAATGAACACCAGGAGGTGTTAACTTCCTGTTACACTAGAGTGTAGAGTTAAATTTCAAATCTGATTAAGTGTTGATTTTACACTAACTAATGTTGGAACATCTCTAAATATAGTTACAATGAACACCATGAAGTGTTACTTCCTGTTACACTAGTGTAGAGTTAAATCTCAAATCTGTTTATGTTAATTTTACAGAAATTAGTGTCACAATTTGCTACGGAATAGTTTGGTACAGTACTGATTAATACAACAAAGTTAATTAAGATAATTGTTATTTAGCTTTAAACATTATTTGGCTGTAAAACACCATACACTGAAACTCTTACAGAGATTTTATTGGAACCAGTACAAAACATTACATTAGCACAGATGGCAATGGGGGACCAAGTAAATGTTTTCATCAGAATTGTAAGACAATTGCTTGTCAAAAGCTTTGTGGTAAAATAAGTCATCAATGCTTACAATATGAAATGGTCCAGGTCTCTCCTCTATACAAAATGCACTGAAATGGTCATGAAACCCCAAAGTCACAACTTCACAAAGAACAAGATAAGCACAGTTATCTTTCAAAATGATATTGACAATTTTTTTGAACACAGGCATATCAGACAGAATGCCACAGCACACAAATAAACTCAAACGATACTCACTTCCAAAATATTTTACCCAGCTAGTTGTATGGGCATCATCCTGTGAGCTGATATTAAGACACTGACATATAACTTCACATCCCTTCAAATCAGAAACCACTTCAACATGTATTGGTCCATGCTCAAATCTTTCAAAATTAAATGTTTCCCAGTAAAAGGCCATCTGTGACTGATGTGCCTTCACCATAGTTTTGGTTACATTTTTGAAGTTCTTAACTGAGCGTTTGAAAAAATTATGTTTAGCCTCGAACCTCATACACCAAACATGAAGGAGGGGGCCTATTTTTCTAATGCAGCGGGGGTAGTGAACTAAAAAATGGTGCTTGGGTATGAGTCGTTTGCTTGGGAATACTATCTTGAAAAGGCTATGGTGCTCTGAAATTAAATGCTTTAGAAAACATGCCATGCCTTCAGTTACACGAGGCGAGAACACAATATATACAATTTGTAACAGGAGTAAAAATAACTGCCATACCAAACTTGTACTTTCAAAGAGATCTCCAAATATGAGAGGTGTGTTGCGCAGTAAACACCATGCTTGACATGCATTTAGACCAAGATCTTTACTATCGTCCATTTTCAAAGCAGTTGGTCGATTTTTTTCTTTCCAGGTACCCATAATTGAAAGCATGAATCCGTTCACACAAATCAGTTAGTGTAATTGTTTTGGTATTAATCAAATGCTGATAAACAAGTTTGAGCTCATATTGGGCCACACCCTCTAGGATATCATGCATGATGTCCACAGCAAAGTTCTCACAAGAATGATAATAGGCAAGTCTATTAAACAAACAATCTCTCTTCAGACCAAAACTTGACAACAACTGTGGATTTTCCCTTAAACTGCTGCAGTGTTGAGAGTGAAGTTCTTTAGAACGAAACATAATGCCAGGTTGATCTTCAGAAAAAATCCTCTGAAAATCTTCCTTCTCGGCTAAACAGAAACGACAGCAGTATGTGGCACTGAATGATTCAACGTACCCCAGTATACTATGAAGCGCAAGATTGTCTCCAGTGATCTGCACAACACTCCCTCTTAATGGGCTATCAGATACAGGGGTAGATACACCATCTGTTTCCAGACGTTTCAAATCATCAACTAAAGGTTTCAGAATAGCATCAAAACCATACTTTTTAATGTCATCCGAGTGAAAAAGCAAAATAAGTTGAATGTTCATTAATACAGAGTTCAATTTTGGAGGGAGATTTCTCAAAATAAAATACATGCAACCAAGTTTGTGGATCCCTTTCTTGGACCCCAAGGGATTAGCCGTTTCGAAATCGTCATAGTATAACTGAAGCTGTAAAGCACTCTTCTCAAAAGCAAATAATCGGTTATCTTTCACATGTTCACCATCACAAATATCTTCATAAAAACCATCTTTGTTTTCTTTAACCTGCTGAAAGGCCTCTAGTATTTCTTTGTTACTGAACATAGACTGAATCGTTTTCAGGACTGGGACATAGATACACTTATCAGTAACAGGAACCTGGCTGTACATCCCAGTTTTTTTGTCACGTCTAACATCAAATCTAACACCTAGGACATATTCTACTGGTTGCACAATTTTCCACTTGTCTGTGTAGTATCTCTGTCTTTTAGCTTCTGTATTGAATTTTGTCAACGGATTTTCAATTGAACGGAAACATCTCTCAACAGTCTCGCAAAGCTCTGGTGGAATATTACTAAGAATGGTTTCCTTTGTTTTTGTTTGTATGTCATCAACCAGTTCCTCAACTGCCTCAACTACTGCCTGAACAGTGCTATGAGCTACCATTTTAGCTTGAAACTGTGCAACTAAAGACCCACACATATCATTCAAGTTAATCTCACCCACCGAAGAGCCCTGCTTCATCAAACTTCCCCTTTCATCCTCATTACTTAGAACCAGATCATTGTCAAAGGTATGCAGAACTCCATCATGGCGATCACATCCACTGTCCAACTGAGAGAGACCCTCACTCTCGTTTCTCCCACCATCTATTTCACAGGAACTGAAAGATACCTTATTTCCATGAATCTGAACTAAATGCTTTTTAAAGCCAGAGTAAGTTCCAAACACTGATGTGCATCCACCCTCTGCACAATTAAGACGCAAATATTTTCCTGGATATAGGCCATGATGAAACTTCAAATGGCGGCAAATTGAATATGTATTTGAATGTAAGTTTTTGCAAATAAAACAAGTAAACATAACATGAACTACCTATTACTTCTTCAAATTTAGAAACCTGGCCCTAAGTTCCCGCACTCTTGGCTTTTCTCTGACCATACCAACATCGATGTTGTACACAGCTGTTTGTATGAAAGTGTAAAAACCATCAAGTGCCTCACTATATGATGTTCCAAACACAAAGTGTGTTTTGAAAAGCTCGTCAAATGCAGCTACTGATGTCTGTGCTCTGCATGGAATTGCCTTGCTATCCACGATGATGTAGAACTTCTGTATCTTGTTCTTCTGTTCACCAACGCAGAGCAGAAAGGGCTGAGACGGTTCAAGACTGGTCAAGAAGATCTGAATACTTGCACCAACCTGTACAACCAACAAAAAATCTTGGTGTTAGCTGCTTTTAAAAGGAAGCCACTATATATAATATTTGCACTCAATTACTACTACTATTGCAGTTTTGCTCAATTGCCCCCCCATCCATTTTCATCCACACTATATTTCTTACAAACAAATATCTCCCTACGCTATGGTTTGTATTCAATTAACAAATTAGGTTAGGCCTATGTGTTTTACAGGATATTACACATAATGTGTTCATGTGGAAAAGACATGTAGCCAACCAGTGCATTGTAATACAAGTAAAAAAGAAGTTTTATTATTGACAGATTGTGACAAAAAACGATTCAAGAGTTTACTTATGGCAGTAAATTATGGTTTTACAGGTTCTGCAACCCTCGGCTGTTCTGAAAAAGCAGCATATTTGCTTAGGAAGAACTGTTAGCATCAAGAACTTACCTGCAGATACCTCACCAAGTAGTCCTCTGCTTGGAGTGCACTGATTTTCGCAGACTTCTTGTGGCCCTTTGATGTTGGAGGAATGAGATGCAGCAGCAAGCACAGTGAAGCAATGTCACGGTCCCATCCTAAGCAGTTTAGTGTTGACAATGTAAGTAGTGTTACATGTATGAAACAGGAAGTAAAGACTGATACAAATATCAAATTAGCTCAACCTACCACCATCATTTCCTTGTGCAGAGCTAATGAGCTCCTCAACATGTAGAGTTGGTACTAGCCCTTTAGCATCTTCAGTGATGTGTGGTCTGAAAAACGTTGGCCATCTGGCTAAGAACTTCCCTGATGCCTCCTCTCCAAAAAGCATCAGAAAGTCCTGCTCAATCTAATATCAAAACAATGGGATGTTAATACATGGTGCTCACCCCTTCTACCCATAAAGTTAAATACCCACACTTTCACCCAGAAACTAAGCATTAACATGATGTACTTGATGACATTCCCATTGATGACATTTTTTAAGTAATGTCGAATATTACCATGAAAGCACAAACATTTATAACATTACAGCGCAAATTGGGCATGGCTGGGCACATCTTAACATGAACCTTAATTTTTAGATTCGCATGATCATATTTCACAATTATATGTCAACTCACAAGGCCAGGTATGTCCAGAAATCTTGGGAAGGTGTCCAGAACATCTACTGACTTGTCAGGATCACGGACAAGTTTCTGTCTGCGTTCAAAAGTGGCCTTCATTTTCTCCATAACCAGTGCTTCATCGGAAGAATGATTCATCATAGATATTGCCTCTTCGCACTCCTGATCAGTCAACTGTTGTACGGTAGAAGCCAAGTCTCTTGCAGCCTTTGGACCACCATTGCATTGTTCCACAGCTACCCGAGACCTTGATCCATCAGAGAGGCTTCGTTGTACGGTCTTAAGACGCCATGCAATGTACCCAGAGCCTGATGCTGCATCATAAAAGTGTTCCTTTTGGGAATAAAAATATATAAATTATTCACTTTCAGATTGCTAAATTGAAGTTTAACAACTGCAATTTAGTTCACAATACCAAACTTACATATCCATGCTTCGACAATGGGTCCTCAAGATACGGGAACAAGGCCACAATGCCTTGGGCATACTTCACTCGTACAGCCTGGGAAGGGATCCGTCTGAAATAATAGTACAACATGTTAAAAGTAGGTATTGGGACATCATAAAGGCATTTTGACCATAAAAAACTCTTGAAACATACCCATGCACCTCCACCATGTCAGCAACCAAGATATTCACAAGCTGTCTCCTGGTTCCATCTGACAGTGACTTCGTTTTAGAGTACTCTTGAAATATCTTCTCCCCCCCTGGCTTTCTTTCAAGAACTTCTTTGACCATCTGCACATTTAACACATAACCACATACCACTATTTTACAACCCATTACACTCATATATCAACAGCGAACACTCAAGGACATTATAGTAATTTTACATTTCTCAAAACCGCTTACACTTTTGACTGCTTCTCTATGACACTGGTCATCCCTTCTAATTTTCTTGTTTGGAGTGTCACATGGACTGTCATCCAACAAAACAGTGGAGGCATCTGAAGGGTTTGATGCTTCAGAAGACACTGACGTATCCTCTAAATCTAAATCTTGTAAAACAAGAGTTTTCTTTCACTTAAATCACCACAATAAGCAAAAAATATCAAGTGCAACACATATTTAAAACTTTCACACGAAAGAAAAATTTGCCATTCCTGCATTACATTATGATTACTTACCATCATTCACATACACCTTGAACAAATCCTCCCCCTTCTTCAACAGTTCAGAAAAGATGTCCGGGTCCACTTCAGTTCCAGAAGAATCTTTGTAAATGATCTCAGCATCAGGAGGCAGCCCAAATTTTTCTACGACTGCAGAGTGGCATGTTGTCATTAGTGCTTGTCAGAGGGTTGTAAAATCTACATTTAATGGTCAGTTATAAAGCATGTTTAACCTGCTTGGTGGAACTGCTGGTAGTCACAAGACCCCTCACTGTCAGTAACCTTGACATATTTCTGCTTTTCTCTGTACTTTACTTTCACAAGCATTCTCTAGAAAAGAAGGTGATCTTAAATGGAACAACAAAGGTAGTAAAATTTAGGCTACTAAGATTTTAATTATTACTGTTATTGATAATACCCAAAAAATCTTACCCAAGCTAGGAATGACACCAGAAAATCCACAACACTGATAGAGTTATTACTAGAGTAATTATGACCAGGAATAGTGCCAGGATAATTATCCAATCCTGCAAACAGAAGAAAGTACAGCAGAAATTGACCAGGCCATACTAAAGAACAATTTAGATCTCAGAGCTAGAGAACTGATGCTGTCTTGCAAATAAATGAACACACCGAACATGGATTTTGCAGCGAGAGGCATATTTTTTCCATAGACAGGGCACAACGCTGATTGAAGAAAAAAAAAATCAACTCAAACTCCTCGTACACGTCATTCACGTACTGGGGAGATTGCTTTCATTCTCGACACAGAAAACACAATATTTTGCCAGCCTTCGTCATGAATATAAGTTTTTATGACATTTCGAGTAATAAATGATATCTTCAATTTCATAATCTTCATTGAATTTGTCTGTGTTATTTTTATTTCCTCAGTTTGTAATGGCGAAATGAAGTGAGGTTGAACCTGTGGTTGCCTAGCAACGATAGACAAAATCCGCTCCTAAAAAATCGGCTCCTCTTGATTCAAATTTCGTCTTTACCACCTCGCGAATCACAAGCGGAAATCGGAGTTTGGTGTGTTCTTTTGGTTTGCATGATGCATTGTCCATAGCCATTGTTCTACCTTTATGGCAAGCTACTTCACACCAGCGCACTTGACAATGACGACAAGATCAGACGGCCCGTTCACTCGCACACATTCATGATCTCTCTCCCTTTCCCTCCCTGTTCCACTTTCACTGCAGTTGACTTACTTACTAAAATATCTGCTTTTGCTATCGAAACTGAATGCCAAGGCCAAGCTGTTGTCATTTTAATGCGAATTTCATTTGCGAATTATTGGATCATTCGTCTTGGAATGACTGCCCATGTCTACAATAATAATGTAGTTAGTCAGAGGCTTTCTTTTACTGTCTATGGTCAGAGGTAACATTAGCAAAATCAGGCTCGTGAATCTGACACAGACTAGCACTAAGTAACAGAACAAAAAACGAAAATGAGAAATGCACATGACTACAAATAAATGAGAGGGCTGAATTCTTAGTGACCCAATACCCTTTTTTCGTCAAAGACCATCAGACTACTTACAAATTCGCTAAAACATATTACTCAGTTTAACTAGCCTGTTGTTAGCTAGCTAGCGATAGCTAGGCTAATATTTTATCCCGTAGTTCAGTAAGCTTCATCATCGCTAACATACTCCTAGTTAACTAACAACATTCAGTCTTCAGTTGTAGGTAAAAAGACAGAAAAAAAATTGTTTGGACATATTTGTACAGCTATAGAGCGGAGCTGACTTACCTCATACTCGCAATCCATCGAAAAGAAAGATGGCGCCTCTGCAACTTTTTGAAATCTGGTTGAAATCCATGAGGTCAGTTAGAAGAGGCGTGGTTTCATAACTCTGTAGGAGTTGAGTCCCCCAACACTGCCCAATGACACTAACTCACATGCAAAATTGACTCCTTAACAGTTAATCCAACTGTATTGAGTGTAATTTCAACTCTGTATTTTAACACTTTTGCTTTACACTGGTAAAATAACTCTGAGAATTTTGCTGTGAGTTCTATGTTTAGTCCATTTAATTCTAAATTATAGACAATGTTTTCTAAAAAATGTTAGCAATGGGAAAAAATATGGAAAGGAACTAGGGAAATTATACATTTTAAGCCCACAACAAGCCACAAATTGATCAAAATTGTAGAAAATAACAATGAACTTTCTGACTCCAAACACATTGCTGATGTATTTAACAATTATTTTGCTAATGTTAGTAAAGTTCTAGAAACTGAAATTCCAATAGTTAATAGAAACCATGTAGAATACTTGCATAGGCCATTATGCAATAGCCTTTATATCTTTCCTACAAGAAGTTGTAAAATAGAAGATGAAATTTCTAATTTAAAAAGTGCAAAGGCTGTTGGCCCCTTTAGCATCTCTATTCATGTACTTAAACATCTCAAATCTGTGATTTCTAAACCATAAGATATTTTTTTTCAGCACCTCATTTTCAAGTGGTATTGTACCTGATGATTTCAAACTAGCCAATATTATTCCAGTTTACAAAAAGGGTTCTCAAATTTGGCCATCTAATTATTGGCCAATTTCTTTGTCAATTTTCAATAAGATTTTAGAACTACTTATGTAGAATAATCAATTTTCTAGACAAGAATAATCTATTTTTAACAAGCAATTTGGTTTTTGATCTGGTCACAGTACAGATCATGCAGACCTTTTTTATAATTGATAAAATACAGAGTGCAATTGATAATCGAAACTACTACTGTGGAATTTTCCTAGATTTCAGCAAAGCATTTGATCCTGTTAATTTTGGAATTATGTTAAAGAAATTGGAACACTATGGTATTAGGGGTATAATTAGTGATTTATTTCATATCTCAGCAATCGACGTCAAGTTGTAACTATGAATTTAGTAACAATCATCACAGTATAATGTATCATGTGGGGCTCCACAGGGATCAGTCCTCGGACCATTACTTTTCTTATTATATATTAATGACTTTCATAACAGCTTTAATTTCTTTGATTTTCATTTATTCGCTGATGATTCCAATTTATTCTGTGAACACAATTGTATCAAAGAGCATGAAGTTACCATTAACTGTGAGTCAAGAAATGTTCACACCTGGCTTTGTGCAAATAGATTATCTCTTAATGGAGACAAGTCAAACTTTGTAATTTTCCATCCACAAAAGAAAATAGACAATATCAATTTTAAACTCAAAATTCATGACAAGCAATTAAACAGAGTGTACAGTATTTTATCAAATATTTAGGCCTAAAGATATATTTTAACTTAAGCTGGAAAAAACATGTTGGTTATGTTGTGAAGAAGATTAAAAGAGGTATTGGAATCTTAAGCAAGATCTGTTACTATGTTAATCAGGACATTTTGTTAAGTTTGTATTATGCCTTAATTTATCCTTTCATGATGTATGGTCTAACTGGAGTTCACAGTTAATCCAATATTGATTTTGAGAGGAAAAAAAGCCATCCATGTGATTATATTTTCAAGCTCTGAACAACATTCTAGCTCTCTATTCAAGTCTATAGAAATAATTAAATTTCATGATCTAGTCACCTTCCTCATTTCCATATATAAATCTCATTACACCTATAACACAAGGCATGCTGCAAAACAGTCGTACTATCTTCCTAAAGTAAGAACAAATTATGGAAAATTTTACATTCATTTCCAAGGCCCTATAGTCTGGAATGGTATCAATGTTGATATCAAGTGCCTATCATTTTCTCTGTTTAAATAAAAACTAAAACACAACTTTAACAGCAACTAGTTAATTATTTATATGAATACACATTCGGATAATACCACTGTTTTGCAAGGCTTATTTGATTGTTATCTGGTATGTGTCATTTTTGTGTTTTATGGAGGGAGTGTGTAAATGTCTGATCTTAGATAGCAAACACTTTCCTGAAAGCTGACAACCTGGCATTTTTAGCCATCCAGGGTTCTTTCAAGTTGCCAGTGCCCTCAGTCAATTTTATTAAAACTGATGAAAATATATTTAAAAAATATAAATAGCACTAATAAGGATAATGAAGATGGGCGGCACGGTGGTGTAGTGGTTAGCGCTGTCGCCTCACAGCACGAAGGTCCTGGGTTCAAGCCCCGTGGCCGGCGAGGGCCTTTCTGTGTGGAGTTTGCATGTTCTCCCCGTGTCCGCGTGGGTTTCCTCCGGGTG
>JAPEKM010000016.1:17292946-17304190 GCA_027575975.1 Cathorops multiradiatus
TAACAGTTCAAATTAAATGGCATGGTTGAGAAAATATTTGCTTTCAGGAGATGCTTCAAATCCATCAATATACACAATCTGTTCAGCTTCTGGGGCTTCTGTGCTAAAATTGTTTCCTCAGATTTTGTCATTTCTATTTCACAGCCCTGGAGTGCATAGCTAGCTCTAGTAGATGTAGCCCTGGCATTATTGAGTGTCTCTTGAACAGACTCATCTAGCCACTCAGTGATGGACTCTGTAGGGGCCAGACCCATAGACATAGGGCACCTGGGTTTGGATACCAGATCCACCCATCCACCTCTGACAGAAGATCTGCTCTGCATGGTAACTGCCATGGCTGACCCTGCAGCAGCTGGGAACCAAGGCCTTGATGGCCACCATGGAGCAACCAGCAGGACTGAGTGTTGGCCCTCTCCGATCCTCCGGGGGACCTGAGCTATGAGAGGGAGTAGAGGAAAAGCATACAAGCTTGTTGGCCATTCTTGTGACAGAGCATCCACGCCCAGACTGCCCCCCTGCCCCATAAGGGAGTACCATTCCGGGCAGTGTGTTGTCTCTGCTGACACAAAGAGATCCACTTGTGCAACACCGTACCACATCCAGATCTGGCTGATGATGTCTGTGTTCAGTCTCCATTCTCCTGGGAGTGGGCCCGTCCTGGAGAGAATGTCGGCCGCTCTGTTCTTCACACTTGCGATGTGCACTGCCCTCAGTGAACAGTCGTGGCCATGCCCATGTCAGCAACTCCTCCGCCACCTGGAGGCACCACCGGGACCTCATGCCCCCTTGTTGATTCACATGATACACTGCCGAGGTGCTGTCTGTTCTCACAAGATCATGTTGGTATTGCAACACCAGCAGGAATCTTTGAAGAGCGAGATGGATGGCCTTCAGTTTGAGGATGTTTGTGCGCTCCAACATCCACAGGGGTTGCCACATGCCCCTCACTGACCGTCCTTCCCAGACAGCTCACCAGCCTGTCAGGGACACATCCATCAAGATGACCTGTCTCCTGTGGGGAAGGCCCCCCAGTGGGACACCTCGGAGCAGGAACTCCCGATCCCTCCAAGGACGTAGAACTTGAATGCATGCCCAAGACACACGCAGCCTCACCTGCCTGCCATCTTTTGGATGGAGGTGGAAAGTGTTGAACCAGCACTGCAGGGGGTGTGCCCTCTGCAGGCCAAGAGGAATTACTGCTGCTGCTGTGGCCATCAAACTCGGCAGCTTCTGGATTCTGTGAGCCATAAGAAGACTGCCCAAGCAGAAATACTTCAGCATTTCAGTCAAGTTGTCCACTCTCCGTGGAGTGAGAGATGCCATCATGCCGAGTCGAGGAAGATGCCAAGGAATTCCACCTGTTGGCGGGGTTGCAGGTTGCTCTTCTTGTGGTTGACGGTGAAGCCCAAGAATTGGATGTGGGCCAGAACTGTCTGTGTCACACACTACCTGCTCTCGGGAGGGGCGCAGATGAGCCAATTTTCCAGCTAGGGTAGGATTTTCAGACCTTGAGCCTGGAGGGGGGACAGCATGGCTGACACCATGTGAGTAAAAACCCTTGGTGCCAGGGAAAGGCCAAAAGGAAGGACCTGGAACTGGAACACCCTGCCCTGGAAGGCAAAGCGCAGGAAGGGCCTGTGTTCTGGGCAGATTGGGACATGGAAATACGCATAATTTAGGTCCATAGATATGAACCACTCCCCCTGTAAGATGGACTGCATCACCACTCTTGTGTGGACCATCTTGAAAGGCAGCACCTTGAGATATCGGTTCAAGGGCCTGAGGTCGGGAACATGCCGATGACCGCCATCTTTTTTGGGGGGAACAATAAAATACTTGGAGTAGAACCCAGTGAGGTGTGCGCTGGGCGGTACTTCTGAGATGGCCCCTTTTAGAAGTAACTCTTGAACCTCCTTGATGAGTACGGACATCAGAGCTGGGTCTTTTACGGATGTTACCCTGACCCTTGAAAACGTAGGGGGTTGCCGTCGAAATTGCAATAGGTAGCCGTGAGCCATCATAGCCACTACCCAAGGGTCTGCCTCAATCCATTCCCAGGAGTGACCGCAGGGAAGGACAATGGACGGATGACCCAAGACTCCTATGCAGGACTGCTGCTGCAGCCTGCACCCCTGCCTGTGTCCCGCTGCAGTCCTCATCTTTCCCTGGGTCAGGGATTTGGAGCTGTACTTCGGTCAGGTGCACGAAATCACCAGTCCCGTGGGGCCACCTGGTCATTACCCGCCGCCGGAGGCTGGGTGGGCTGCCACAGCCTATACCTACCCATAGGTGCCTGGCTGGCAGCTGAAGCTGACTTACCGTACACACGCTGGACAGCTTCCCTAGATGCCACAGTGCGCTCAGCACGATCAAGCACCTCCTGGGATCCTGGGTGAAAGACGTGCCCAGACGCCACGGGGAGGCTCAGCAGCTCCTGCTTGATGGCTTCCGGCAGGGAGGTTTGTGCCAGCCCAATCTGTCTGTGGCACAGCACCGCAGAGGCCATAGCATCCCCCACATCTTATATCAGCTGGGAGTGGGAAGAAAGAGCTGCGTCCACCAGGGCCCTAGCATCCTGATCATCTGGGCTCAGTGTCTTCTGTCGAGCCGCCCGGGTGATGGCTAGAGCGTTACCCATTCGGGCCACTCGTGCCGATGCATTAAAAGAGCGAGTGGCCAGGCGGTCCATCTTGGTGCACTCCTACGAGGGCAACGTGAATTGGGGGATACACAGGCAAGGCCCAGGGACATCAATGCGGCCATTGATGGCTCAACTGGTGGCATGTCCCCCAGTCCAGTCTCAACCGGCTAACCAGCTGTTGGCAGCCTGCATGAAACCAGGTCGTTGCAATGACTTACCCCATGTTGACTTGAGCATTGCTGCGTAATCATCCGCCACAGGTATAGGAGGTGGTGGGGTAGCGTGAGGGGCACCCTCCCAAACTCCTCCCAAAGGAGTCGGGAAACGTGCAAGTGCCTGAAGGCCCAGGACCTTGGCAGCGCCTGGGGGCAGGGAAGTAGATGACGAGACCTGGTGACCTTTCAGCCTGTCCATCCTCAGTGACAGAGCCTGGAGAATCAAGAGGATCTGGAGCGACTCTGCGTGACCACTCTTTGTCACCATAGCTGAGGCAGAGCACTTAGCAGGTCTGGGTGCCTCTCTGTGGGCAGGCCTGTGGGGGTATTCCCGCTGCCGATCACATGAATGCTTGCGTTTGTGCTTATGCCCATGCTTACTGGGGAGGGATGGCTGGTCGGGGGAGCATCGCTTCTCTTTCCAGCTCTTGCGCACATGGCCACCCACCTGGCTGGCCCGACACTGTCTTTACCCCTGGAGAGGTCGCAGGCCACACTGCAGGGGTTGTCCATGTCCTCCAGCATGTGGGCAGCTCCAAGGCACATTGGACACTCCCTGTGGCCATCTCTAGAACTCATTGAGGCCCTGCAAATCCTGCAGTAGTGGGAAGCCATCGTAGCCACACAGAGGCCTAGGCGGTCTGAAGTCCTCCTTGAGTAGTCCACCAAGGTATTATGGTGGCCCGCACCAGTGCGCAAACGCACTTAGCAGGCACACACTAGCCCCACTGGCTGCGATCAGCAGTATAGGGTATGCCACAGGATCACGATGGTGGCCCGCACCAGCGCACGAATGCGCTTAGTGGGCACAAACTAGCACCACCAGCTGCAAACAGGGGTATAGGGTGTGGCAGAGGAGGGCATCAAAGAGGAGCACTGTCACAGTCTGCACCTGAATGCACCTGATGGAAATGGGAAAAGCACAGCACACAGTATTATGACGGCCCGCACAAGTGCACGAATGCACTTAGCAGGCACACATTAGCCCCACCGGCTGCGAACAGAGATATAGCGTATGCCACAGGATCACAATGGTGGCCCACAGCAGCGCACGAATGCGCTTAGCGGGCGCACATTAGCCCCACTGGTTGCGAACAGAGGAATAGGGTATGCCACAGGATCACAATGTTGGCCCGCACCAGCACACGAATGCACTTAGCGGGTGCACACTAACCCCACCAGCTGTAATCAGGGGTATAGGGTGTGGCAGAGGAGGGTGTCGCAGAGGAGCACCGTCATGGCCTGCGCCTGAATGCACCTGATGGAAACAGGAAAAACAGCACCAAGTATTATGATGGCCTGCACCAGCGCATGAATGCACTTAGCGGGCACACACTAGCCCCACTAGCTGCAGACAGGGGTATAGGGTGTGGCATGGGAACACTGCCGAGGCCTGCACAGTGTGCAAATGCACCTAGCAGGCTACACCAGTGAACAACAACAAAAAATGGTACAACACAATAGCAAGAGTATATTACAAATCCAAACAATTCAAACAAGTATAGCGCTAAGTGGCCTGTAACAGCAGTCTGACAGGCTCACACAATTTCCAGCTGCGACAACAGCAGTAAAAAACACAGAACATAGGTACTATGGCGGCCCACACCAGCATGCGAACACACTTAGTGGGCTCGCACTAAGCTCACGGCTGCAAACAGTGGTAACAAACTCAGATTACCCGGAACTCTAGCACATACAATGTCAAACAAAAAGGATACCTGAAAAAACAAGCTTACAGCCTACCAGCAAACTAAACTAAGCATGTAGCTCAGAAATACACAAATCACAACAATCCTCATGGACACAAGGCACCTGTACCACGCAGGTAACGAATTAGTGGAATGTGAAGCAAAGAAATCAGGATTTCTTACCTTACGGGTCTCTTACTTACGGTCTCATACAAGGCGATCAAGGTGAGAGACTGAACCGGGAGCAATCTCTGCTATTTATAATGCAAGTCATTCTGCTTCCAGAGGTCACGGACATGACTTTGTTGACATATGGTCTCAGTGATAGGCAGAACGAAGGTGATCATTCCTTTTTTAGACCGTAGTGACAGTCGGAGCAAGGTCAAAACAGATCTTGCGATTACTCATTCTTACATTTGTAGTGTTGCAATGTGAGCGTGCATCGATTTTCTTTTTTTTTTTAAGTTCTGCAGAGGTACGACGTAACCAACATGCTACCCTGGTGAAAAAACTCACAGGATCTTTAAGGATCCATGAGGACTGTCAAAGACTTGCCAAAGACCCTTAAAGATAAGGATCTTTATAGGAAGATCTTTTTAGAAAGATCTTCAAAGACCTTCATATGCAAAATCATTTGTAAAGATCCTCAAGGATTTGACAAAGCTCTTCTAAGAATCCTACAAAGATTCTCATAATGATCCCTGCAAAGATCTTTGCAAGGATCCTTTAAGATCCTCAAGGATTCAACAAGTATCTTTCAAAGATCTTAGAAGGATCCTTCTAAGAATCTTGTTAAGATCTTTGCTAGGATCTTTGAGGATGTGATCAGGATCTTTGTCAAAATCTTCACAAGATCTTTGCAAAGTTCCTCCAAGATCCTTAAAGATTTAACAAGGATCCTTCAAAGATCTTAAAAGGATCCTTTTCAGGATCTTATAAAGATCTTAACTCAAATCCTCAAGGATTTAATCAGGACCGTGTAAGGATCCTTGTCAAGGTCTCTGCGAGATCTTTGTTAGGATCCTTTAAAGTCCTCAAGGATCTAATGAGGATCTTTCAATTTTTTTTAATGATCCTACTTTGATGGAATTGGCAAGGATGGAAATAGATCGAAACTTACATAATTATGATTCATAAGAATTGGATAAGGATATGCCACGGAATGCTGAATAGCCAACATCTTAAAAGGATCTTTGAAAGAAGCTTGCATGATTTTCAAGGTTTCAGAGATCTTGAAAGGATCTTAAGGATTTCATTAAGTTCTTTTTAGGATATTTTCAAGATCTTCACAAGATCTTTGCATGCATCTCAAGATCAAGAAAGCAGCGGAAATCAAGTCTATGGTACGTGGATCTTACAAAATACAGTGGAAACTCTCTGAATTGAACATGTGGATGCAATAATGCTTTCCATAACTGGAGCAGTTTGCTTTTGGGGATATGTTCTCATGAGTGATGGCCCAAAAGTGAAAAGTTGGCCTCTCACAGGAACTAGCAAACAACAAGATGTGTGTAAATACAAAACAAACTCTGAAATATCGCTGGTGAAAATCTTTCAAGGATCTTCAAGGATCCTTAAAGCTCTTAATGAGGGTCTTTGAGGATCCTGTTGAGGAGCTCAACAAAGATCCTCAAAAGATCTTCAAGGATTTTTAAAATTATTGGCAAGATCTTCAAGGATTTTCAATTTTCCTGCCAAGATCTTCAAGGATCTACAAGGATCTTCAAAGGTTTTTTTCAAGATCTTCAAGGATCTTTAGAATTCTTCCCAAGATCTTCAAGGATCTTCAATTTACTTACCAAGATCTTGACAAGAATTCTAAAGATCCTTGACAAGAAAATTGAAGATCCTTGAAGATATTGGCAAGAAGTTAAAAGATCTTTGTAGATCCTTGAAGATCTTGGCAAGAATTTTAAAAATCTTTAAAGATCTTTTTATGATCTTTGTTGAGATCCTCAAGAGGATCCTCAAAGACCCTCAAAAAGAACTTTACGGATCCTTGAAAGATTTCCACCAGGGTAATGTCAGCTAGGTCACTGATGGCAGATGCCACAGAAGTCACCTCAGATATATCGCATCTTGCCTCGCTTCAATTCAACGACATCAGATTCACACTGGTTTAAACATTCTGGCTTAATTTTATATTTTAGAAAAGAAAGTAGGGGCAATAGTCTGGAAACAGAAATATTTTTTCCATACTCTATTTTCCTTTTTCCATACTTATCCAGACCTGGAAATTACTAAAATCAAATTCCATACTACATAGGAACTCTGCAAGTTGAGTTGAGCCGGTATCATACAGGGGAAAAGGGTCATTAGAGACACATTTTTGGATGTTGGTGATCCACCTTTTTTACCCCTTCCCACTTACAGATCCTGCAGTGCAGCCGAAATCAAAGTTTTCCCTCGACTGTCCATCCATCCATTATCCATAACCATTGTGCAAAGTTGCAGGCAAGCTGGAGCCTATCCCAGCTGACTATGGGCGAGAGGTGGAGTACACCCTGGACAAGTCACCAGGTCATCACAGGACTAACACATAGAGACAAACAACCATTCACACCTACAGTCAGTTTAGAGCCACCAATTAGCCTAATCTGCATGTCTTTGGGCTGTGGGGGAAACCAGAGCACCCAGAGGAAACCCACGTGGACACGGGGAGAACATGTAAACTCCACACAGAAAGACCCCCATCGGTCACTGGGCTCGAACCCAGGACCTTCTTGCTGTGAGGCAACAGTGCTAACCACTACACCACCGTGCCACCCCATACTAATAATCTGAAAACATCCATCCATTATCTGTAGCCACTTATTCTGTGCAGGGTCACGGGCAAGCTGGAGCCTATCCAAGCTGACTATGGGCAAGAAGCAGGGTACACCCTGGACAAATCGCCAAGTAATCGTAGGGCTGACACATACCATAGAGACAAACAACCATTCACACCTACAGTCAATTTAGAGCCACCAATTAGCCTAACCTGCATGTCTTTCGACTGTGGGGGAAACCAGAGCACCCAGAGGAAACTCATACAGACACAGGGAGAACATGCAAACTCCACACAGAAAGGTCCCCATCGGTCGCTGGGCTCGAACCCAGGACCTTCTTGCTGTGAGGCGACAATGCTAACCACTATACTACCGTGCCACCCCATATTAATAATCTTAAAACATATTATTCAATGAATGTTATAAATCATTCATATAATTAGTGAGGAATTTTAAATCTGGACCCACTGGGAAGCCACAGGAAAATTGTTGGGTTGACATTATTGCATTTCATCCTCTACTCGCGTTCCAGTTGATGTATATTAGAAATGAGCATTATTATCTACGCAGCCACAATTTATTGCAATGCCTTATCTCAGGCTCTACATCAGTCTAAAATTCTGCCCGGTTTTCAATGAATCACTGGCTTCCTCAAGTCCATCCATCACAGCTATGGGTGAAGTTGTCCCAGGCTGGGTGGCGGCCCAGGGAGTATACTAACATAGACTTATTTGATCAAAGTACGTAAGTTAAAAAAAAAAAATCATATTTTGTCCCCAGAGATGACCTGCTTTTGCAAAGTTACTGGCGTATTCCAAAAACCCATCAGTCTCAGCTGCTGTTGAAATTAATATGACTGTCAACCTTTAAATAATGAAGCAATAGATTAATTTAAAATATGTCAACATCATGACTTAACAAAGATGTAATTTTGGACTGAATAAACTGTCTGGTAGACCAAGCAATAGAAACTTGAATCGAATTAAATAATAATAAAAAAAGTATTAGGAAGCATATAGCACACTTGTAAGAAGTACTTACAAGTCTTTACAAATTGAGTAAGATTAAAAAGTACCTGCTGTTCAATTTTATGTTTAATGCATGTAAGAGTGACTTAAGTAAAGTTGATAGATTAAGATTAACATTTCCTGTAAATTTTTACCTCACCCGGGACGGAGTCCACCAGGGGGCGAGGTATTGTTTTCGGTCAGGTTTTTTTGTTTCTTTGTTTTTTTGTTAACGATATTCTGGGAAAATGGCTGGCTCAATCTTCATGAAACTTTCAGGATAGATGGGCATTGGTCTCAAATAGAACCTCCAACATTTTGAAGGTCATCCAGTCAAGGTCACCAAAAAGGTCAAAATAGATTTTGTGGCTACTGCCTCATATAGAGGTGCTAGCCACGATGTCATTGTGCTGTAAGAATATAAGACTGTAACAGTCGTGCACTGTGCATGCGTATACACGTGTTCCGATTAAAATGGCTGGTGAGTGTATACAATTCGGTTCACCATTTGAAATAAATGGACTAGACTAAAAAATTGCTTTCAGACATGTTTATGCTTATTACCGAGGGAAAGTGCGTTCCACTGAGCTCTAGCGCCGGGCCCTTTCCAGGCAATAAGAGTTTCGGTCATGGTGACAACGTGTGTATGTCAGCCTTGGTTCGCTGCCTCCTCCGGACAGGAATCCTCATAAATGCTACAAGGTACTCTTGACCAGGCACCTGAGGTTGCTCAAGGGGAACATCAACAAGAACAGGATAAGGACTCCTCCCACTGGATGGGCTTCTCAAAGGGAACGGGCTTCTTATCAGCTCTTCGTGATCTAAAATTTCTTCCTCTTCCTTGATGGTATGAAGAGACCTTCTTAACGGGGATGGGCTTCTCAGAGACATCACATCATTGTCACCATAGTCCTGCTCATCCTCGTGATGATATGGCACGGGCTCTACTATGTCACCCTCATGGTCACTGTCCTCGGTGTTATAGTAGAGCTCGTCAGAAGTAAACAGGTGAAATGATGATTCCACTCTCCGCTGTACTGTGTGGAAAGAGACGAACAGACCGTGAGACACACGTCTGCACATCGCAGTAAAGGAATCAGAAACATTACGTTTTACACCTTTTGCATGTTTTGTACCACAGAAAATCCTCACTGTAAACAGTACTGTATACAAAACATATTTGCACAAATGTAAATGACCAATCCTCCTAGAATGGTACCGAGATCCTCAGTGTTTCAGGTGCAGCTGTGTGATTAGGTATTCGATCGGAGCATTACGGCTGCACACGTCACACTGTACAATAAGACACTCGCCTCACTGCTGACTTTTAAAAAAAAAAATTCATTAAAATTAATTTGTCCATTACTACTACTTTTGTAGCTGATCTCTAATTATTTACATCCCATTTGTGTTCATCTGTGGCTCAAAAAATCTTCCAGCCCTCTTTTCTCCTAAATCACATGACTCCTAAGTTTATCACACACCACAGCAATGAAGAAGAAAACAACAGGGAACAAAATTAAACCAAAAAACTTGATATTTTTGGCGAAGCGGAGCTACACACTAACATACTAATCACATTTATTTTTATTACCTCACCCGGAACAGAGTCCACCAGGGAGTGAGGTATTGTTTTCAGTCAGGACTCTTTGTTTTTTGTTTAGGATATAATCTTCATAAAACTTTCAGGATAGATGGGCATTGGTCTCAAATAGAACATCCAACATTTTGAGGGTCATCCGGTCAAGATCTCCAAAAAGGTCAAAATCATTTTTGTTGTGGCTACTGCCTCATATAGAGGTGCTAGCCATGATGTCATCATGCTGTAAGAATGTGAGTGTAACAGTCGTGCACTGCGCACGCGCATACACATGTTCCAATTAAAATAACCAGTGAGTGTATACAATTCGGTTCACCTTTCGAAATAAATGGACTAAAGAAATTGCTTTCAGACATGTTTATGCTTATTACAGAGGGAAAGTGCGTTCCACTGAGCTCTAGTGGCGGGCCATTTCCGGGAAATAAGAGTTTTGGTTATGGTGAGTGTGTGAATGTCAGCCTTGGTTCAGAGGATTCAGTTTTGAAAACTGTAAGAGGGAAGAGTAGAATAATATAAAGTACAGACACTTGGTATGTTTTACTTCTGTGATTTTTAAATTGTTCATTTTTGGATTACACTTCATTTTTGTGGCTACTGCCTAAGAGTAAACATAATATGCTATATTTACTGTATTGACATGGTATCAGAAAATTTTATTTATAGCCACATGTACCCATAGGGTACCTATTTTTTCATGATATCTTCCTTCATATTAATCATAAGTGCTACTTGGCGAGGTTTGTTTTGCCTGGTAACACTTGTTAAATAAGATTTAGTTCAGGTGATCAACTAATCAGTACCCCAATGAGTAAAATGAGGTGTGCTTTTGTTGGAATTTCAGCACAAACACTGGAATGAAATGGCTGCCATACACGGAGATACCGATTCAGGGAAAAAATTTGGTCTCTTAATTTTTTTCCAGAGCTGCATGTGTATATTTTTTAAACACTTGCTTACCACATAATTCCGTAGACATAATTTTTTACAATAAAATGTTTGATAGAATGTGTACATCAAACCGAAAATTTCTTCTTACTTGGCATGACTCCCCTTTGCTTTAACAGTTTGCAGTTGAGCTGGCTTGGACTCCACAAGCTTGCATAAAATCCAAAGATTCATGTCGGATCAAAGCCATGGTAGTGTTGTCTGAACATGCTAATGAGAAAAAAAAGCCTAATGTCACGCAAGAAAAACATATAATATAATGTATAATGTAATATAATATAAACAAAATATAGCTGCAAGCATCAATGTGGGGGTCTAGCAGAAATGGCAGTGTCCGCAATGGTCTTCAGATGCAACACTGACTGCATGTTACATGACAA
>JAPEKM010000016.1:17670893-17682757 GCA_027575975.1 Cathorops multiradiatus
CAAAAAAGCCCATCAGAGTTGAGAATTTCAAGATATCATCACCGTTTTCGATAGGCGTTGAGCCCTAACCCATATAATTGTGCTGTCAAAGTTTGAAATAAATCCAATAAGAATTGCAAGTTGTACAGCGTTTACAAGCAAGTGTCCGCGGACGCGGCGGTGGCGGACTCGGCGGCAGACGCGCAACCAACGCAAATCCATAGTATCCCCCTACGCCGTACGGGGGATACAATGATGCCTCTGCTGGCTAGGACATGTACTGAGACTCCCCACGACAAGACCTGCAAACCAGGCCGCTAAATGGGTCCCAACAGGCAAGAGAAAAAGAGGGCAACCCAAAATGAGCTGGCAACAAATGGTGGAGAGGGACCTACATCTGGTCCATAAAAACTGGAACAATGCCAACAGAATAGCGCAGGACTGGTCGAAATAGAGTGCCTTGACCGCCTCAGGCATCGTTAGATGCAGGAGTGACTAAGTCTGAGTGTGAGTGTGTGTGTGAAAGATTCAAATGTATTAATCTGATCCAAGAAAGCATGTGACTTGTTTCCTATTTGTTTGTGACATGAGAGCAGAGGGTGGAAGGACAATGGGAGCAACATGAATGTTTTAGTTTTTTGAGAGCAAGTATATTTCTTTGTACCAATACTATGTGACAACTTTTGAGTGCTTTTTTCAGCCATATCAGCCTTTTTATAGAACCAAACTGCTCTTGAACAATTAAGAGACATGCACAGTATGCTCTCCTCTTTATCCTGTTTAAGTACCAAGCTTTATCGTGCTTCACTTGTAAATCTGTAAAACCAGTTACTACCAGGGAGAATAAGACACACAAACCAATGACAGGATGAGGGTGGAAACTAAACAAAACATGAACTAAAAGCAAAACAAAAGCCCACAGAGCCCTTGCCATGAAAGCCACAATGCAGAATGGAAAGCGTGCGATTTCAACACTGGCACAACCTGCAAGCCATTTCTGGAACAAAGAAAACGTCATTCTTATATATAACTTTTATTGTAACCAGTATAGCAGGCAGCAAGCAGCATTGCCAATTTGAAGCAGCAGCTTAATGAACATACAAGTATTAATAACATTAATTATTGGACACTAATTCTGTCCAATCAGGACAGAAGGAGAGGGAGAGAGACACAAAGCATAAGCAAAGCAAACAGTAGTGAGAAAAGGAAAGTGCCTGATGGCACATAAGAGAGAAATGATTTCAAGAATCTTGGTGTTTTAGCTTTTTTTCTGGCTAAACAAATAAGGTCTTTTTCTTCTCCAATTTAGGGAAGACAGATTATAGTCACCTGATTTGTAGCCACACCGTTATAATTTACATAAATTATTTAGGTTCATTTCAAAACATGATTTCATTGCTTATCCATCCATCCATCCATCCATCCATCCATCATCTATACCGTTTATCTGTCAGGGTTGTGAAGAAACTGGAGCCAATCCCAGCTGACTTTGGGTGAGAACCGGGGTACACCCTGCGCAAGTCACCAATCTATGACAGGACGAACAACCATTTCACACACATTCATGCCTATGGGCAATTTAGAGGAGCCAGCTGACCCAATCCACGTGTCTTTGAACTGTGGGAGGAAACTGGACCGCCTGAAGGAAACTCATGCAGACACGGGGAGAACATGCAAACCCAGAACCTTCTTGCTTTGAGGCAACAGTGCTAACTACTGCACCATCATGCCGCCCATCGACTGCTTATATGAAATTTAATTAGAACATTTATCATCTTAGTTTGAATTACACAAAATGAGTGTGATCAATTCATGTAGTGTTAACACTGTTCAGTTATGTTGTGCCACCTCAGAATGCCAGGGTCACAAATTCGTTTCTGAGCTCAGGTGACGTGATGTTATTCCAGGGATTTGAAAATACATGAACAAATCATGCTGGATATATGAAAACGTGTTAATGTAACTGAATGCATCCATGTGGAATCGATGTACACATTTGAATTAAGTACATTTCAGTGAACTTTTTATTCAATGCAATTGTGAAGTTGTTGAGCTGGAGAACTGATATTTTTAAATAGTATGCAAGTACTATCCAATTCACACCAAATTGTTTTTCAGTTTGTGCCCATTTTTAAAATTAGAATCACATATGAAGTTGGAAAAAAAAGAACACTGGAAACAATCAGAAGTTTGTTGTCTACATTATATTTTATCTGGCTAGTCAGGAGCATAGTTGCATCCAACACCCCCAGAGATATGCAGAGCCTCAAGGGGAAAACCCCTACATTCAGCCCTTGATCCTGTGCATTGTGTTGAGAAATATGAAAAAAAAAAACATGTTTATGATTCTATACAATGTACATAGTTAAACCATAGCAAAGCTGATGTACAGCCATTGTGATTTGATCAGGCACTCTCAGTCACAGACCAAGGTACCAAAAAGCCAAAAAAGTCTATGCTAACACAGAGTCACACAGACACAAAGTTTGTTTCAAAACCCTTCTGTAATACACAAATGTTGCATCCCAACATATATATCATTGGTGTCATTACTATTTAGGCATGCTACATAGTGTGCATTGGGCAGTTTGGCTCACAATTAGCAGTTCAAGCAGTTTAAAGACTTGAATTCTATCTAAATGTTTGCACTCTCAGTAAGGAAATTAAGCCATGTGAAGATGGAAGAGCACAGTACAACTGAAATGTGCTCTCTCTCTCCCTCTCTCACAACAGTTTTGTAATCACATTTTTCTATCAAACAGGGAGAAATCCAAAGTCTTATATATTGTGTAGCTTTCATCTCATCTCATTATCTCTCGCCGCTTTTATCCTGTTCTACAGGGTCGCAGGCAAGCTGGAGCCTATCCCAGCTGACTACGGGTGAAAGGCGGGGTANNNNCAGCTGGGATAGGCTCCAGCTTGCCTGCGACCCTGTAGAACAGGATAAAGCGGCTAGAGATAATGAGATGAGATCATCTTGCATACAGAGTCTCCTCTGAAACTACTGGGATGGCAAGGTCATTTCTTTTGCTATATGCTGAAGACATTTGGGTTTGAGATCAAATGAAAAATGACAGAGGATTGATCAGAATTTCTGTTTAATTTCCTGATATTTATTTCTAAATGTGTTTAAAAAAAACTTACAACATGGCACCTTTTGTTTGAACCCACCCATTTTTCGAATGATAAAAATACAGGAACATGTGACTTACAAATGTTTGTTTCCCCAGGTGTGCCCTATTAAATTGATTCTTTAAATAATTAATAGCTCCAAATGTCGAGTCTTGGAGCCCTGGGATTTGCCTGCATTTGTTGTTAAAATGCATAAACTAACATGAAGACCAGAGGGCTGTCTATGGGGGGAGAAAACAAAACAAAACACCATTTTGAAGCTGAGAAAAGAGGGAAAATTGATCAGAGCCATTGCACAAGCATTGAGCATAGCCAATACAACAATATTGAATGTCCTGAAACTGATAGAAACCACTGGTATACCAACAATCAGACATCAAACAGGTTGTTTAAGGAAAGCATGAGCAGTTGATAGAAATGGTGTGGGAGCTGTGGAAAGGAAGAAAAAAATACCCCAAAAACTGACTGAAACTGAGCAGTTGTAGACAGGAAAAAGACAAAGGTGATTCCCCATCCCGAGATTGAGCCCAAAGACTGCTGAACAAATATTTTTCTTAAATAAAAATCGTTAACTAGAAAAGCACTCGGAGAGCACAGACCTCTGCCAAGAATCCTTTAAAAAAATCCGGGGTCCAGAAGGTGATCTGGATCACCGCCAAAATTTAATGGATTGTTACTTGTGCCCAGTCACACCTCTGGAAAAAATTTCAGAGCAATCCGTTCATAACTTTTTCCATAATGTTGCTAACAGACAAACCGACAAACAAACCAACGCTACCAAAAACATAACCTCCTTGGCGGAGGTAAAAATCCCCATGTCATACTGTTGCACAAGCACGTTTATTCATTAGTCACATAAGCAAAATATATTGTTTTTGCACGTTAAAATACACAGTTAAATAATTAACATTACACATTTTCTTCCAAATAAGCAATATATATTATGTGAACAGTAACAAAAACATATGCATTGATCTCTGTTATTAAATTTTTTTTACCATTAGGGGCCACTAGCATGCACTGTATTAAACAAAGCTTTGAGTTATGAACCTTCTTTCAACTCGAAGCTTCATTGTTTCAGAAAGCTTCATTGCCTCTTCACTAGACATTACTGCATGGGCTCGGGAACACTTTGGAAAATCACGGTCAGTAAACACAATTTGTCACAGCATCTACCATGCACAGTGAAAGCCGACCATCAACAACATGCAGAAATGCTGCCGAAGCTCTGAGCCCAAGCTCATCTGAGATGGACTGATACAAATTGGAAAAGCGTGCTATGGTCTGACAAATCCACATTTAAAATTATTTTTGGAAATTGTGGACATTGTGTCCTCTGGGCTAAAGAAGGACCATTCATACCGTTACCAGCACAAAGTTCAAAAGCCAGGATCGTTGATGGTACTGGGGTGTGTTCATGCCCATGGCATGGGTAACTTGCACATCTGTGAAGGCACCATTAATGCTGAAAGGTACATACAGGTTTTGGAGCAACACATGCTGCCATCCAGATAGGGCTGTCCCTGGAATGTTCTGGGACATCTCTGCTTATTCCAGCAAGACAATGCCAAGCAACATTCTGTATGTGTTACAACAGCATGGCTTTGTAGTAAGAGTGAGGGTGCTAAACTGGTCTGATGCCTCCTACTGAAAATGTATGGTGCATTATAAAGCGCAAAATACAGCAATGGAGACCCTGGACTGTTGAGCACCTGAAGTTGTAGATGCAAGAATGGGAAAGAATTTCACATTCAGAACTTCAACAGTTAGTACCCTCAGTTCCAAAACTCTTACTGAGTGTTGTTAAAAGAAAGGGTAAAGGAACACAGTGGTAAACATGTCCCTGTCCCAACTTTTTTGGAACGTGTTGCAGGCATCAAATTCAGAATGGAGTGTATATTTATAAAAACCAATCAAGTTTATCTGTTTGAAGTGTCTTAATTAATAAATATAAAGGAAAAACTATTGAATTAGAAGGTGTGTTCAAACATGTGACTGGTACTGTGTGTGTGTGTGTGTGTGTGTGTGTGTGTGTGTGTGTGTGTGTGTGTGTGTGTGTGTATAAAAACACCAACCATTGACATCGAGTCAGTGGACCCAGCAATATCAGCAGCTTTCTCCAGGATCTGCCAAAAAAATTAAAAAGTACAAATAAATAAATACATTTAAAAAAAAGGGGAGGTGGTTTTAAACTCAATTATGTATAATAAAAGTTCATCATATTATATATTTCTGTGAAAATACCTTGTCAAATGGGGGAAATGTGAGTGGGTGTGCCGAAAATTCTGGTAAATGAATATGCAGTGCTGTGGCATTCTCAGTGTATGGATTTGTCTGAATCGTTCCAATAGGATTCAACATCTCCTCCAGTTCATCTGTGATCCACACAGATACCATACTGATATACAGTAGTTTCCATTTTTATATAGCCACCACTATGACAAAGTGCTATTCTACCAAAAATTCACAACTCCAAACACAGACATTCTGTTGAAAATAGTATTCACATTTTGGCCAACTTTTTAGATCTCCTCTTAAAATCACATACTGTACATACACAGACATCAATATAAATGTGAGCATGCAACTTTTTTTTTACCAGGAAAGGAGGACCAGGTATGCAAGATGATATCACCAGTCTTTAGCTGTCCTCTGTAGTCAAACACCATCATGTTCACCCATGCTATTGGGTAATGCTAAAGACATTCAAGACAAAATAGATAAAAATTCTCTCTTTTCTTATTTTGTTTAGGCTTTGCTACATCGTCAATGCATGTGTGTTGCTCTTACCACTTTTCCTGCTTTTCGAATAGTCTGATATTTGTTCATTTGCATGTTTTTGGTGGATTTTTGCTTTTTTACTTTGTCCATGACAGCATAGATGGCAAAACAGAGGCGAGCCATGCGTGGAAGGTCACAAACAGAAATATCAAACTCAAGAGTTTTGTTCCAGATGTGCTCAGAGCGACCACTGCTCTCATTACTAACAGCTGGCTTACACAGGAGCTCTGTGCCATGGAAAAGGCCTGCACGAACTTGCACCTAAGAGGAGGGGACAAGCCACTGCATGACTCATGTATCTGGGACAGGATGCAGTAGATGGCTACGTCTTTCACATGCAAAGTTATAAGCCTTACCTTTGCTGTCTCTTCTGCATTGACCTTAATGCCCTTCACTAAAGTGATTTTAAAAAGAGACTGAACTTCCCAAATGCATGTATGCAACTGCTGCCAAGAGAGGAGGAAAAAAAAAGATGATTATTGGGGGAAAACAAGCATTTTTAGTAAGTTAAATGTAAATACATTCAGACAGATACATAACTAACTATTTGGAATGACAACTATGAATGACAGCACTGGTGACACACCTATGACAATGGCATGTGAGTTGTTCAAAAAATGTAAAGCATCTTCTTTGGTTATGTTTCCTTATCATTGGTTCTACTTCAATGCAACAGTGTATATGTTGCAGGTCAAAATGAGTTCCAGGTCAAAATGATTTTAACCTCGGTCAAAATGATTTCAACGTAGTTTGATTTCAACCAAGTTGGAAATACACGTTCGCAGTAGAAGACATTACACAACACGAGTTCTTTTGTATCACTGCATCTGCGCAAAGTTATAATTATATGTAAATGTCACACACATGATAAAGATCAATTTCTGAACACCTCTTCCAACGCAACGACTTGGTAGCCAAGTGGTTAAGACAAGAGACAACTGATCCAGAGGTTAAGGGTTCGATCCTTTGTGTGTGCAGCAGCAAAAAAAAGGCAAGTTGGTATAAACACTAGATAATAAAAATTCTGTCATAGATAAGGGGGATAAAGGGTAAAGAGGATAGGAAATTAAGATGAAATTAAGAATAGAAGGAAAAAATCCCTTTTTTAAATATGATGGATACTCAAACCTATATAAAATGTAATTTACCTAGGTTAAAATAATTTTGACCTGGTACTCATTTTGACCTGCAACATATGTGCATTTTATTTGCATAGACTAGATAGGAAAATAGCACTTTGAAGAACAGACATACATCTGTGATGTGCATATGAAAGAGTGGCCATCTGTGACTATAAAGATACATTTGTCATTCTTTTCCTGGGAGGTAAATTTAAAAAACAAAAACATTCAAATGTGTTGGAAAGTTAATAAAATTAAAAAGCTTAATTTTACTTACAGATGGTCCTCTCCTCTTAGGGGGCAGGGGTAAAGGAGGATTTGATGACTTTCGTGCAAGTACAGATCCAATAGTGCTGATCTCATGTTCAAACATGGCCTTCACTGTATCACTATGCACTAATGTCAAATGTGGACTCTCCTGTGACAGCAAGCATGATCTGATATACTGCAAACACAAACAAAATACAGAATTTTATTTTGAGGTAGATAGAGGAACCCACCCTCTCTAATGTACAGGTGACATTACCAGTTACATTAAATTTAACAGTGATAACTAAATTTTGGTTATGAATTGTGAATCATTTAGTTATGTAGTGCAATAAATAGAGGATATTACACGGTTGTGCAAAGATATGAAGTGTATCTTCAAGTGGTGAACATATTCATGAGTGAGTGAAGCAAAAAAGTGAAAATATTTTCAACACAAAGAGATAAACTTTATATCTTTGTGCCACCATGTAAATGTTCTTTATATTATCCCCTTTGGACACAAGGAAAAATGCTATAGAACTTCATGTGTACAATTGTGCACATTATGTCCAAAGGGGTTATATGGATATATCCACAAAAAAAAACCCTCCACAAGTTAAATCAAAAGAATTTCAATTTTATACCAGTTTGTCATGTTGACATGTGTCGAGTTAGTAGGAAAACACTGGGAGTGACATCACTGGAGTGAAATATCAGAAAATGTCACTCAGACTCACAATGTATTTCATATGGGAAAATGTGAGATTTCAACACAAGAAGATAAACTTCATATCTTCAAGCAAACGTGATTTTTTTTATTATAATATCGACACATTCACAAATAAAAGGTACCCAAATTCATCAATTTCCTTGTGAGTGACAGAGATTTATGGTCACGGTTTTGGTTCTCCATGTCCCGGATGTAGTTCATGTGAAAAATACACACACACACTTTTTTAATTGAATAAAATATGAACGCAAGTAATTTTGTGCCAAACCCTTAAATAAATCTCCATGTTTGTTAAAACTGATTTAAACTGTTGGCCAAAAACTGACCACTGATGAAGGGTTAGAAGACAATTAAGACATTAAGCCTTGAAAAATAACATAGGTGGTTAAACAAGCAAGGTGTGTCTAAAAACTGCATGCAAGTATGCACACTTTAAAAACCCTAGCGATGCTGCTTGTCTGATACATTTATAACAGTGTCATGCACACATTAGCATTATGTGAATAATGCTAAGTGGGTTTTTTTTATTTCGAAATCTCACACACACACACACACACACACACACACACACACACACACACACACACAATAAGTAATCAGAATTTATTAATAAAACTTTTATAAAGGTTTTATCAAAGTCAAGGGCACAGAGGATCAGGAGCCTATCTAAGGACAAGAGCAGGAACACAATGTTTTTAGAAGAAGAGTAAAACCAAGTACCTGGAGGAAACCCAAAAGGACACTGGGAAACAACCACACACACACACACACACACAGTAACCTGAGCTCACGATAAAACCAGGGACCCTATAGCTGTGATGTGCTTCATAAGCATTATAGGCACTACTGTAGAACTTTTTACATCCTGTACTTACACTGTGACCGAAAACCACCTGCAAATTTTTCCTAAACTGTCTTCAATATATGGCTTATGAAAATATTATTCACACAGCAGCCTATATATAAAACGAATGAGCTTATTATCCATCCATCCATAATCTGTAACGTTTATCTTGTGCAGGGTCACGGGCAAGCTGGAACCTATCCCAGCTGACTGTGGGTGAGAGGCGGGGTACGCCCTGACAAGTCACCAGGTCATTGCAGGTTGAGCTTATTATATGGATAATATTTTATTACCTTATAATCTATGCAGCAAGTGTGGTCAAGGACTAAAAGTTTGCTTAGTTACTTACTCTGTAATACATAAGTGGGTGTTCTCCAACCAAGAACTCCAGCTTGTCACTGACTCTTAGGACATAGTTACCAACATGGTCATCTTCTTCTCCCAAGCCATGAGTAGTCAGCCATTTTCTGAGAGCTTGCTTCATAAGCTCGAGTACAGTACAACTCAAAGACACTTTAAGGCTTGTTGTGTCCTGGGGAGGAGCAATAGGAAATGGAATGAAGTAGATGAAAAAGATATCTAAGCAACGACTGGGATAATATTAAAAATTCCCCAGTAAGCATCTTTATGGATTTCATTTAGTGTATATATGCACACATCTGTGGGTGTACCTGTGACTGGTTGCAGTGCATAGTGATCTTGATCCAGCCCTCATTCTTATCACATAACCCATCAAGTGGCCCCACCTCTATCTGGGGAGAGAAGCAGCTCTGAAGCCATTCTGCCCAAGTCATCATCTGCACCGACTGCATTTTCTCTTCACTAATTCGTTGCATTTTGCAACGAAAATCTTTCACTTCCTGGTCCTGCAAAGCATCCAGTTCATGGAGTCCTGCACAAGATAGAACATGATTTTCTGGATTAAAAAGGCATAACATCAAATAATTAAATCAGTTATGGGCCTGGATTAAAAAAAAAAAAGATAGCAATATGCATCGTTGAAAGATGCTTCATTAACAGCAATAAGAAAATTGTTCGATAGAATGTTTGCATTTAATATTTAAATGAATTAAATACAAACTGCCAGGAAAGCACATAATGAAGACACAAAAAACAAACCCCAGGCATGCACCCTCCCTGGCTCATAAACAGCCAATCATATTCCTTGAGAATGGGGCAGGCTACGAGTGACACGCAAACAGCCACGCATTTAACAGATGTATTGTTCAGTTGCATGGACATGTGACAGAACAACAGAAACCGCTTGGTGAGAGAAAATGAGCAGTGTTTCACACAGGTCTTAAATATACTTGAGGCGATAGCTAACAGAAAAACCGGGTATTACCTGCCACAGCAAAAAATGATCTACCTCATTGGATTTTGAATCGCACTGTGGTCTGCTCAGTAAAATCACAGATGCTATCGATCAGGGACAACCACAGGCTGATATTAAATTTTGTATCTGTAATATCTGATGATAAAAACAAACTGCCTGTTAATATTTGCTAATGACATGAAAATACAATGAAATGGACACGGATCATTAATGTCCTTTAATAATCAGTTAAATAGGCTAAGAAAAAAATGCCATTACAAAGCTGATTCTCTGACTGGACTCAAGGGCTCCATGTTGTCATAGTAACACTGACAAGAACACAGAAGCTTTTCATTTACATGGTCAGCTATTTGGCCAATCATTCCAGCACAACACAGTTCCTTTTAGCGATACAATATATTATGTTTATTATTAATATTTATCTATCACTTGCAGAACATTCTTGTTCTTCACACTTATTTGAAAAAAATGGGTTGCTGTTAATATTCTTGGGTGGCCCATGGAAGTAAAGCCTATGTGGAAAACACTGTGCAGATGAATAAACGGCTGATAAAAAGTAAGTTGTTCAAAAAAAGTGGGTAAATTCAACCTCCCCCCGATAATTAACATATTTTAAAAAGGTCATTAAAAATGATCAGTTAAATCATATCAACTGAAATTAAACTTTTTTTGTGATAAAAAATTTCAGCTTTATTGCCCAGCTAACAAAAATTTAGTGAAAAATCAGCTAAAACCCTTTTGGTTAACATTCCTATGTATGTTTATGATTCACTACACAACCCTGTTTCCCAAAAAAGCATCGGGTGCGTTTCCACCTAGAACCGACACAGTGCACATATTACAATTGCATGGCTCTGTAGGTAAGAGAGTCCGGATGCTAAACTGATCTGCCTACAGTCCAGACCTGTCACCCACTGAAAACATCTAGTGCATGATGAAATGAAAAATATAACAAAGGAGACCCCAAACTGTTGAGCAGTTGAAATCCCATATTAGGCAACAATAGGCAACATTTCACTTTCAAAACTACAAAATGAGCATATATTTTTCAAACAACAAAATTTCTCAGTTTCACCATTTGATATTTTACATCAGAAAATTAACAAGTTGCTTTAAAAAAAAAAGCAAGCCAAGTCTAACAAATTATACTAGGAACTCCATACGATACAGAGGAGCAATAGTGTGGAACAGTCTATCTAGCAAGGAATCAATGGCCAATCACTTCAACAAATTCATGCGTTTACCAGCTAAATTTAACATTAGCAGAATAAACTTTGATCCGATTGTCACTGTAACTAAATACAACAACAACAGTTATGCATACAATTAATTAACTTAATGTGAATATAATTAACAGATAACAGATTTTAAAGTTGGGCTTTTTTTTAAGATTGTATACATTTTTAGTTTTTCGTATTTGTATCTGTACATGCATGACCCCACCAGCTCTGCTGATCAACTTGTGTTTAAATTAATTTATTCATTCATTCATAAATAGTAGGCTTGACAGATGGCCATAGTCAGATAATTAAAAGAAATTGAGAAAAAAAGAGAAACTGTAATATTCTGGCCAGTGTTGGGGGTAATGAATTGCAAAGTAATGTCTCATCTCATCATCTCTAGCCGCTTTATCCTGTTCTACGGGGTCGCAGGCAAGCTGGAGCCTATCCCAGCTGACTACGGGCGAAAGGC
>JAPEKM010000016.1:17814958-17826799 GCA_027575975.1 Cathorops multiradiatus
TTGTGCTCACACTGCAGAAACAACTCAGTCCATTACAGCTGCTACAACAAAACCTTCCGCTTTTATTTTACTGCAAGAAGAAACAAAACTTCCCGTGTTATGAGGTTGTTTTGAAAATGGCATGTGACCGGTATGCGCATGCTCCGTGATGTCACTTCCTGGTTTAGTGTGTTGGTCCCGAGGTATCACGTCGTCACCTATAGGCCTGGCAGTGTACTACAGTGTTTTGGGTCATTTCCAGTGAATCGAAACAGCGCTGTGTTTACGGAGATTTTTTTTTTTTAAACGACAGCGTATTGGGTGAGGCTGCGTACTCGTGTGGACAGGGCCTCAGTGTCACCTGTGAAAAAAACCAATCATGTTTTAGAAAAGAAAAAAATACTCTTTCAAAGCCCTTCATAGTAACGAGTTGATAGAAATGTAGTGGAGTAAAAAGTACGATATTTGCCATTCAAATGTAGTGAAGTTAAAGTCATAAGTTGCCAAAAAATTAATACTCAAGTAAAGTACAGGTACTCAAAAAGTGTACTTAAGTACAGTATTCAAGTAAATGTACTTCATTACTGTCCACCTCTGGAAAAATTTGCTCATTTTGAATTTGATGTCAGCAACACGTTTCAGAAAAGTTTTTGAATGGACTTTTCTTGGCAGTCCTCTCAAGGCCGCGGTCATATTTGTTGCTCGTGCACCTTTTCCAGCCAGCCTTTTCAGCAATGACCTTCTGTGGCTTACTTTCCTTGTGGAGAGTGTCTATGATAGTCAGCAGTTTTCTCCATGATTGTGACTGCATATATTGAACTAGAACAAGAGATGCATGGTAGACTGTTTTACTCAAAATGAAATATTCTAATATTTTGAGATACTGGATTTCTGATTTTCATGAGCTATAGGCAGTAATCATGAAAATAAAAAAGGCAGTTTAGATATTTCACTTTACATCTAATGAATGTAGAATATATTAAATTTTACAATTTTAATAAATTATTTACATAAATTATGTGAAAATGAACTTCACAATATTCTAATATTTTGAGCCGCACCAATAGAGTCGCTGGATGATGGCAAGCGATTTATCATGTGTTAATCTGCTCTGCTACATCTGTCTCCCCCGCCCCTAAATGGCGACTGCTGAACTGTTTGCGTCATGTTGAGCGAGAGCAAGACTTCAAAACAAACAGAACCGGATATATCGGAGGAATTGAAACTAGCTTCTAGTTAGTTTTTCGTTTTTGGAAGTGGGAGATTTGGTCGCGCTTCTCTCTCAAACATTGTGACTGTTTTTCGTTTCCGCACAAGAAAGCTGGTAAGCAGGGCTGGGCCATTTATTATTTTATTAGAGCATGTCATGGAAGAATGTAGTGTTTTGCTTTAGTGCAGGGACAGTAACTCTCCGTTACCAGCTAGATGCATCCTTTCTTTGGGCATGATATCTTTTTCGCTTTATATTAAGAAAGGGTTCTACTAGACTATTTTGATATTTGACATCCATAGTGAGTGACATAGTGAGGATTTTTTTTTTCTGTTTGCGAGTGGTCATTATTTAGTATTTACCAGTAGTGTTCCTTAACATACTAGTATTGAGCAAATACTTAGCCTGTGTCATGGAAACTCTCAACTTAAACTCTCCCAAGCAAAAATGATTCAAAGTCAAAAGGTTGCAGAAAAGTTTAGACTTTTATTAAATCAATTAATAAAGGCCGAGTGAACCGACTCAAAATCACAAAATTCTCATTGTATACTGTTTCAAAAGTGTATACAAATAATTTCATTGGTTAACATGTCACGTCATACCACTTCAGCATTTTCTATTGGGCAGTACATCTCACGCTTGTCATATTTTGTATCAACCGAGCCAAATTTTCCAATATGAACGGTCAATTCAGGAAGAACCAAAACATAAGAAGTGATGCGTCGTGAACAACGCAGCATTCAGTGTATACAGTGCTTGATTCAAAATGACTAGAGTAAAATCAGCTTAAAGATTGATACAGGCTGCAGGTGCAAACGAACACAACGCTAGAGAGGGTACAAACATGGCTAGTATACCACAACACAGGATTTAAAAAAAAAAATGCACATTGCAGCTGTAAAGCTTGTACTGTAACAATATCCGATTCAGAATAACTTGATAAAATGTATTACATTAACATGCAAAACAGTCCAGAATGAACAATTGCTTAGTTCAACATGGCCTTGGCTCACTCATTACAACATGTGATAACTCTGCAGGCACTGAAATTAGGATAATACACTTTTTGAACACAAAATGACCTTTCAGTATAAACAAACTCAGTGTCTCTACTGTAATTCATAAATGTATTACTTTTAATAGAATTAACTTCATTTTATTCTTTCCTGAAAATGAACATACTCGGCTTTGAATTAATATATAATCAGTATAAAATGAAATTAGTGTATGTGTGTGTTTTATATGAATCAAACTACATTTTGAACATTGTATTTTACATCGAATATTGAACAATTTAGAATAAAGCCCATAAACCCGTGAGATACTCTCCAGGAAGTACATCAATAACAGGAAGCAGTATTGCTTCCTCCCACTTTGCCACACTGATCTCTACATAAAATATCTTGATAGCTCATTGGCCACTCGGAGTGAAGCCAACTGGCCGCCATATTACCACGCACATCAGATCGGTACGGTCATATCTCTGCCTAGGAAGCTACACAAAACTCAACATGTTATTCATCTAATTGTTGAGAAAAAAACACAAACTGGACATGTTATTCATTTAACTGGGCGTTATTTGTACATGTGTGTGTGTATAGTTGATTTTTGTGGGGTGTTTGTTTTTATTCAATTCATTTTATCATTATGGATACATTCAAGAAGATTATGGCAGATGTTTGTTGTTGTTGTTTATTCAACCAAATAGAAAATCCATAGATAGTGTATACATAACAGAGAAGAAAACAAAGTGTACATTACAACATGACAGAACAATTCTGTTTTACATAGAGATGGAGACAGGATGTGGGTCAGGGTCCACAAAAGTCATGTCATTTCCTGTTGCCTGGAGGCATGTGAACCATGCTGTTCCAGATCAGCAATATAAATAAATAGAAACAAATTAATTCTATTCACAGCTTTCTTGCGAGAGACTTTGTGGGTTGTCATGCCGCCGCCCCCAGATGCTAGTCTTTGATTTCGGGTTTATCCAAGCAGCTGAGGCTGAGGGAGCCGAATGTAGTCAAGTGGAGGGAGCCGAATGTAGTCAAGTGGAGCTAGCTATGACAACCATGTTTTAGTCAGAAGATAACATCTTTTTAAATTGTGTATTTTTCTGGTTTAACATGTGCCGTTTGGTGCACAAACAACTTGTGAAAGCTTAAAGATTTATGAATGGAATCTGTTTTGAGCACCAAAAACACTCACAAAACATGTCCAGCACCGTACGCTGTTCATCTGTTCATGCAAATCCTGTCTTTTCACTAACATTTTGAACCTGAATCAACAACATTAATTATATTGAATTGCTGTTTAGATATTGTAGATTTTTCAAACATTACACTATATTAGTCATTTAGCTGATGTGTTTATTCAAAGCGACTAACAATAAGTCCATGTAGCTAAGGGAATCCAAGAGCGACCAATGCTGAAGTACTAGTATAAACAGATAGCCTTCAAATTCCATCCAATATCTGGAATGATCAGGGTAGTTAAGAAGGTGAAGAAGCTTAGACAAATACATAGACAAGGAATTATTTGTGTTATGTTTATTGTTTCCAAAGTTTGACAGCATCTGCATTAAAATAGTTAGCCTATACTAGCTTTTTATTATTATTTTTTATTTATAAAAGCTCTCCTAGCTTTTGTTTCTTGAGCCTATACATATTGAGCCTATATGGTATTTGGCAGACGCGTTCATCCAAAGTGACTTGCAGTATAAAAATACTACATTATTAGGAAGTCACTACAATAATACTATCGCTCTATTCTGACATAGCCTACTTTCCAGATGATAACTGCTGCATGACTGCAGAATTTCCCTTTGTTTGGTCTGGCTAGGCTCTACCTCAGCCTTTAAGCAAACAAACTTGATCTCTCTTTTACACATAATTTTGCCAATTTTATTACTGTGCAGATAATTGTATGACTGTGCTTTTGTAGTTCCTTAGCTCATCACCATAAATGCCCTCACTAAGAATAAAATAACTGACAATGTCAACATAGCTGACATCGGGCCACAACTTCATGTTGTCTATCCATTCTGTGAGGGTAGACAGATGGGGCACTTTCATCATATTATGCCCAGAGCATGTCAGAAAATCGGACCAGTGTAACCATCTTTTAGTCGTCTTTGAGCTTACCTACCTAGCAGTTAGCATTAGCTACAAATGCCAACACAGTGGAGCAGAAGAAAGATCCCGGCTTCCACTATGACGCAGCAATGAATCATGGGAAACGTCAGAATTCCGGAAAGTTGTGGCTTACACAGACTGAAAAATTAAATGAAACTAATCATGCAAATAATGTATGGGACAGAGAGTTACATGTCGATATTACAAATTAACTGTTTACACAAAGGTTGATACCAATCCATAGCTATAGTTACAAATTATTCATAATCAATCAGTCACCTAATAATAATTAAGCATGTCCTAAATTAATTACAATTTAGTAAATAATTATAACAAAACAAAAAATTATTCTAACACTACATTTATTAGAAGATACTTTGACGTAAATGTCAAGAAAACCTAAATAGTATCCGGCAATATCTATTTATAACTATATCAAAAATAAGCTCAATATAACAATTCAATAGTATAAAAAAGCCAATGTGTATTCAAGAAAATGAGATCTGAGATGTTGGTGTATGCACTGAGGAATAATCTCTAAGTTATTGAACTCTATCGGAATCGATTTCATATGTGTGATGTGAATTATGTTACCAATAAATACTTGTAACAACTCTCTGACTTTTGGGGAACAGAGGAACTGGAAGCATGTTTAAGAATAGGCATGTACTTTTTATTTTCACACTTTTCAGTGACTTATAATGACCTATAAACACACTACACACATGCGAAGGGGTGTCGCAGCTCTCTCTCTCTCAGTCCTGGCTGTCTGCAAGATACACAGAAAGACAGGTTAATAAACAGCCAGTAATTACATACAGTTGCCCCTCATCACATTACCTACTGGTTCAACCTGACTCCTCGCTGTTCACAGTCGATGCACGACCACGCCCCTGCTGCCACATACCCCCACCACCTTACTCAGGCTGGGGAGCTGTCCGGCCTGCAGCTGACACTCCCCCTAGCGGTAGAGGTAATCTGCCATCACCATCCACATCCCCGGCCTGTGGACCACCTAAAATTTAAAGGGCCAGATACCAATGAGTGGTCCACATGTTGGCATCCTTCATGCGGTGGAGCTGCTGGGGCACCAGAAAGTGAGGACCACCCACTTGATGGACAGACACTTTTTTCTATTATCCTATACTTTGACTCTCACATGGAGAGCTTGTGGCTTATGTACAGCACTGGACGCTCCTCCCCTCCACCACCTGGGACAAAATGTCCCCCAGCCCTTTGTCTGACACATTGGTCTATTAAACAAAAGGGAGAGAAAAGTCAGGAGAATGCAACAGCAGGCCCCCACAAAAAACTGCCTTTGCCTGAGCAAAAGCCCATTTGCATGGCTCCATCCACTGGACTGGATCTGGTGCCCCTTTTTAGTAAGGTCAGTCAGCAGGTTGGTGATGTCAGAAAAGTTAGGCACAAACTGCCTATAATAGCCCAACAGCCCCAGACTCTGCCTCACCCCTTTTTGGTCTTAGGTCTCAGGCACGTCGCAATCGCTGCTGTCTTATCAATTTGGGGATGCACCTGCCTATGACCCAAGTGGAAGCCCAGATACCATACTTCCACCCATCTAGTTGCACACTTCTTCAGGTTTGATGCGAGTCCAATATGCCTCAGTTGGGCTCTCAGCAAAAAAAAAAAACAGCCACTCTAAGTTTACACCAATTTGTCACCCTTCCTTTCGGATTGTCTAGGGCTCCGGCAATGTTTCAGCATCTCAAGGACCCAATTCTCCATCTCCACAATGCGTATGCAGCAGCCTACTTCAATTGTATTTATACCAATCTGTCACCCTTCCTTTCGAGTTGCTTTCTGGGATGGTGAGAGGTGGTCTTCACAGGGGACTGGGGTGAATTGGGCCATACTTTTTAGACTTCCCTCTGGTCCCAACAGGACCGTACTAAGATGCTCTAAATGCAGCTCCTGATCATTACTATAAATATCATTGAAGTAGGCCACTGCATACGCATTGTGGGGATGGAGAATTCGTTGCTGGAGCCCCAGACAACCCGAAAGGAAGGATGGCCAATTGGTGTAAACTTAACAGAGTGGAAAAAGCTGGGTTTTTTTCACAGGCTAATGGAGTCAAGGGGATCTGCTCATATCCCTTTGTTAAATCCAGTGTCAAGTAAAAGCAAGCCACACCGAGCCGATCGAGCAGTTCATCAATGTGGGCATGGGATATGCGTCAATTTTAGACACTGCATTTATTTTTCTATAGTCCACACAGTACCAGACCGACCCGTCGGTCTTGGGAAACAAGACCACTGGGCTGCTCCAGTCACTGTGCGACTTCTCAATTACCCGCATCTTAAGCATAGCCTGGAGTTCATCCTGAACCACGTTTTTCTTGTGCTTGGGGAGCCGATACAGGTGGCTGTGCACCACCACCTCTGGGGGAGTCTCAATGTGGTGTTCTGTGAGGTCAGTGCGACCGGGGAGGAGCAAGAACACATCACAGAATTCCTCCTGTAACCTAATAACCTGTGCTCTCTGGGACCGAAAGAGGTGGTCTCCACAGGGGACTGGGATTAATTTGGCCATACTTTTTAGACTTGCCTCCGGTCCCAGCTCTGCCCTCCCCAGAACTACCATTGTCAGAGCTACAGGAACCTCCTCTCTCCACGGTTTCAGGAGATTGAAGTGGTAAATTTGAAATGTCTCCCCTATCTGGACATTTGAGCTCATAGTTGACTTCAATTCGCGGTGTGACCTCAAAGGGCCCTTGCCACTTGGCGAGTAATTTTGAACTTGATGTAGGCTGAGTATTTTATCTCCTGGTGCAAATTCCCTTAGCTATGCCCCTCTATTGTACAGGTGAGATTGACGTTCTTGGGCCTGTAGCAAATTCTCCTAAGTTAGGTGACTCAGTGCATAGAGTGTTGCTCTTAGATCAAGAACATATTAAATTTCATTTTTGCTTTGAGAAGGCTCTTCACGTCGCTGTATATGTCAGTTATGTCACTGTGTTTGCATAAACCTTGCCACGAACATCGAAGCAGCAACAACAACACGGAGAAGAAGCAACAACAATAACGGATGACTTCACGTTTGTACAGCCGCTGCTTCTCATTGCTTAAAAATGGTGACCTTTCGCAGTCTTGCTATCGTTGTTGGTCTTAACAGTTCCGCCCCCCTGCTGATGTAAGCGGTTCTTTCCTCTGGCCCAGCAAAGAGTTGGTGCTAGCTTGGAACTGTTTTTTCTGCCCCCAGAGCCAGTTCTTTGTCAATGGAAGCAGAAAACCCAGTTCCAAACTAAGCACTGGCCCCAAACCAGCCCTGGAACTGCTTTGGTGCAAAAGGGGCATCAGTGCACAGTGTGTTGCTTTCAGGTCAAGAACGTATTGAATTTCATTTTTGCTTTGAGGAGGCTCCTCCTCCCAATTTTCTATAATGGTGTCTAAGACACGACAGGGTTTGTGCCCATGCAGCAATTCAAATGGGAAAAACCTGGCGGAGTCTTGGGGGACCTTGTGCACTGCAAACAGAGGGTTTAGCCGCCTGTCCCAGTTTTTAACATCCCTGTGAATGAACTTACAAATCCTATTTTTAAATTTGTGATTAAATCGTTCATCCAGCCCGTCCATTTGTGGATGATAAACACTTGTACAAATCAGTTTAATCCCTAATCATTTGTACAGTTTGCACAGTGTGTGTAACCTAAAAGGAGTGCCTTGATCCGTCAGGATTTCTTTCTGAATCCTGACTTGGGGAAATAAGGCAGAAGAGCGCCTCTGCAACACTGCATGCTGAAACATTGTGGAGAGGCACTGTTTTCAGATATCCTGTTGCATAATCGATTATAACTAACACAAAATGATACCCTTGTGTAGATCGATCTAATGGCCTGATGAGATCCATGCCAATTCTTTCAAAGGGGATCTCCATTAATGGCAACGGATTCAATGGTGCTTTTGGTGTGGCCATTGGATTTACCAGCTGGCATTTGCGACATGCCGCACATAACCGGTGGACATCGGTGCGAATCCCTGGCCAATAGAAACAAGCCATGAGATGATTTAGTGCTTTATCCTGCCATAGGATTATGATGAGCCACATGGAGTAAAAGTTCCCTATGGTTCTTTGAAACCAACAACCATGTCATCTTTCATTTGAGTGTCCTGCATCACTTAATATAGCCTATCCTTAATAATACAGAAATATGGGAAGGAGAGCACATGTTGGAGGATTTGACCATCAGTGACTTTCACTTGGTCAAAAGCATGTCTCAGAGACTTCTCATGCACCTGCTTCAATGGGAAATCCCTGAAGGAATTCCCCAAAGAGAGAGGAGAGCTCTCCTCCCTGTATGTGATCATGTCGCAGAGCTGATGTGGATGGCCCTGGGACCACCTCCCCAGCTAACATTGCGGTGTGATTCCCCCATGATGTACTACTGCAGGACCCACCCACTACTAACTGTTTCATTAACGTTTTAAACCCTGGCCAGCCTGTTCCCAAAATCCGTGGGTGGGTGAGGCTTGGACTAACTGCCGCCTCCACATTATGCTTTTTCCCCGGCAGTGAATAGTGATAGGCATTAGCGGATATTTATGTACATCACTGTAGGTACAGTAGTACTATGTATCACACGGTGCATCAAAATTATGCAGGTGCAATTGCACTCCTCACATGAGGCATCAGAATTATGTACTGTAGGTACAATACGAGTTTTCACACAAGGCACCAAAATTATTTGGGTGCAATTATATTATTAAATCAGTCTCATAAAATGAGTCTCATAAAATTAGTTCATTAATTTTACTAATCAATATTTCTGTTAATTATTAAATTAATTAATGAATTACTCTAGTGATGCACAGGGGCGCCACGAGGGGGGAAAGTTCGGATGATTCTAAGGGCCTGGCACTGACAGGGGGGCCTGTGAGGGATATTAATCTTATTTCAATAGTATTGCCTTGTGTAAGTTTTTTAAATAAAATATTTCATTTCATTGGTTAAAATATGCAAATTATGCATGGTTATGATTTGCTGTAACATTTTCCTTGAATTATTTATGATCTTGTCATTTCACCCCTCCACCCTTTTTTTTTACTAATGGTACAGTCTGATTCTGGGAGCAGGATATGTGAAATGTGTATGCTCCATGTATGCACAGCGCTATTAGCGCAGCTCACATCAGCTGGCACTTTTTCTACGTGTGCAACAGAGGTGTACATTCTAGAAGTTGCTAAGCAGGAGCAAGTGTGATGTGGTGAGATAAATTATGAAGTCCGGATATCACACTGTGTGTGAAAAATGACCTTTTTTCATAGGTATCTTTATTCTATAATTAAGTCTAGATGTTTTGCCATTGTTCATGTGTGGGTTTGTTGATATTGTTAAGTATTTAACTTAAATATTTTGCACATTTAGCTGTGGTCATAGATATTATTGCTATTCATGTGTGGATTTATTGATACTGTTGCTAAGTATTTAACTTGAATATTTGAACATTTGCTGTGTTTTCTAATAAATGTGTGATGCCTAAAAGAAACCAAAAACACTTAGTGGATTTCTTGCAGTGCACTATGTAATTGTATCAAAAAACTAGTGTAGTTATTCATCAAGGCATACATTTGATCACATACAATAAGTCAATAAATGGAGGAAACAAAGGAATACATTTTGTAATCCTGATTATTGATGATCTTTGCTGGAGGGCTCTGGAGTATACATAATGTGCATACAGAATGTTATAAATCCATACTGATACAGTGATGCAAGCAATTTCTTTCAACATAAACATTTGGATTGAATGAACTCCATAGGGTACTGAGTGGCCTAAAAATAGTTGCTCATAAAAAAAAAATATTATAATGGAATTTTCATTTTAAGGCAACAGTCTATTCAGTCTAATTCTGACAGTTCTGCATTTAAAATATTCATATACCAAATAATCATATCACCTAAACTTGCTAGGTAGCTGATCATATGCATAGTAAAGTAGAAGTGCCAGCCAAAAACAGACTTCAAATTCAGTTGCTTGTGCTTGAAAATTGTACCGGGGGGGCCCTAAATTGTAATCTTTCATAGGGCCCAAGATTTCTAGCGGAGCCCCTGAATAAATCACTATCATATCTGAAATGGATCTTGATGCTGAATTGAGGACCTATGTTTTTAAAAGCAAGGTACAGCATGATGGCGGCGTATATTCCAAACAGAGCTCGAGCAAGCTTACAGCCCTGCTTGACACCACTGTTGTATTCAATTGACTTGGACAGTTCCCCATCAATAGGCTATCTGGCATGCACTCCAGAGTAGAGCTTCTTGATGACACAAACAAACTTGGGAGGGCATCCAAGCTTACTCAGGACCTTGAAGAGGAGCTCTTGATTCACGCAATCAAATGCCTTAATGAAATCAGTAAAGGCAATGTGCAGACTCTGATGCTGTTCACTACACTTTTCCATAATTTGACGTAAGATAAAGATACCATCAATTGTGCTTCGATCTTCTCTGTAGCCAGACTGAGATTCAGGATAAACTATAGCTCAGCAAGTCATTGACGATGCTCTAATATGATGTCAGAGATTACCTTGCCAACCACACTGAGCAAAGATATGCCACAGTAGTTGCCACAGTGACTGTGATCTCCCTTTTTAAATAGAATACAGATAATGGTGTCAGTCACGTCTGCTGGCAGATTTCCTGATGTCCAAAACAGATTGGAGATAGTGAATGAGAATGATGTCAGAGTTTGTCCACCATGCATGAGTATCTCAGGAATTATACCGTCTGGACTAGGGCTCTCCTTGAGTTTGGTGTTCTTGACAGCAGTCCTCATTTCTTCCATGGAAATGGGATCATCAAACTCCTCAATGAATGGATGTTGTTCCTGCTCACCAAGTATGCTCAAATGAACATCAGTGGGTTGATTTAAAAGCTCATCAAAATGTTCAACCCATCTCTCCTTGATGTCATGTGGAGAGGAGAGGAGCTCCCCAATTTTTGGTCTTACTGGATTGAGGGTTTTTGGCTTTGGGCCATAGACGGCCTTGATCATAGCATAGAACTATCTGAGGTTTTTCTCCTTTGCGTATCTCTCTGCTTCATCTGCTTTTTGCTGAAATCATTTATTCTTAAGTCTCCTGATCTCATTTCAAAGTGCTTTCCTGTCACAACTGAGTCTTTTGTCTTTAAGCAGAATCTGAGATTATGGTCATCAAAACAGTCTTTGCTCCTCTTCTTTTTCTTACCAAAAACATGTTTGAAGCAGCATTTTCAGACTGTCCCAAGATTCTTCACCAACTTGGAGTTTAGATACCATGTTTTAATCTATCAGTAAACTGATAGACTTCACTAACTTGTAGATTATTCCTCAGTGCTCACACCAATATCTCACGTCCCATTTTCTTTAACACACATTGGCTTTTTTATACTATTGAGTTGTTACAGTGGTGCTTGAAAGTTTGTGAACCCTTTAGAATTTTCTATATTTCTGCATAAATATGACCAAAAACATGATCAGATTTTCACACAAGTCCTAAAAGTAGATAAAGAGAACCC
>JAPEKM010000016.1:17849818-17862983 GCA_027575975.1 Cathorops multiradiatus
AAATTGGTGTCTTGTTTTCTTCTAATAAGAAATGCTAGATCGTTTCAACTATTTTCAAGATATTTTCACTTGCTAAGGTATCATTTTTTGCAGTGTACAATTTCCTTTACACCACAAGAAAAGTTCACAATGCAGCACCAGCAATATCCATCAGGCCAGGGGCATGCCTAGGACCAGGCTATTGGGCTGAAGCCCAATTGTTTCTATAGCACCAAACCTGTCCTGCCGGCCATAGGTTATCTTTGGCAATTCCCTTCCCTCCATGATTATCTTTACCTCTGCAGGGCTACTGTTCAACTGTCTCAATTTGATTGTCACCAAATGCATATACATGCACACACGCACCTGCGCGCGCACACCAACTCTCTCCGTTTCTTTTTTTAAATAATTTATTAGGACATGAGGGTGAAACTTTTGTTGACACGTTAAAGTCAAACAAAACCCAAGAATAAATGCCATTTGCTGATCACAGCAAGTGCCCTGATATGCCCTCTACATGTTTAATTAAAAACTTTAACTAAAATTTATGATATTGCTAAAAATAGGCTTACCTGGATGACCATTTGCACTGAAACCGGATAGCCGCCCATGACATCAATGGCACCCTAGAGTGCCGTTTACCTTCATTACACAGAGCTATCAAATAAAGGCTTCGAATAAAAAAAAAAATAATTTAAAAAATCACCTGGTGTCACCTCTCCATGTGTGTATGCACGCGTGCACATTTTCACTGCTTGAGGTGGGTTAAATACAGAGAAAGAACTTCCCTCTGCTCTAATGTATATGTGAAAAATAAAGTATTCTAATTCCAAATAGTCTAATCAGAAATTTTCTGTGACCATGTGATTTTTACAGGCAACAATATATGTGAATCAACAGATTTCACTTTTATGAAGTTCAAATCTCACGCCGTTAAATATCACATACTATTTATTTATTTAGTATGTAATGTCTACTATTTATTTAGGATAGCTAAATGTCAATTGACTTTTTTATTTATTCATGTTTTATTTTTATTTTTTTTGTTCTGCTGAGTAAACTCACAAGAAAAAAAAAATCATGTGACTGAATACAACCTATTGAGGACTTGGCCCATACATTGTCTACATGCAGTTCAGCATAAAATAATTAGTAGTAGGCCACAGGCAGAACATTAATCTCATTTTGTTTCAAGCTTTAAATTAAGAAATTAGAAAACTAGCCAATTTCAGTTGCATTTAAAATGAAGCCAACCAAAATGTTGACAAAGAATGTTGATCAGTGAACCCTTTTCTCATGACTAAAATGTGATGCTGACTAGACATAAATGAGTGTAATGTTGTTCGGTCATTGACTTGGAATAATTAGCTATTTTACCTAATGTTAACCTGGCTAGGTTATGCCACCAGAGCCTCATAAGTTATTGATAGATTTGGACTAAAAATAAGAATGAAAACAGAATGATGTGAGAAGTTTTCTAAGCACATGGGATGCAGTAACAAAATCACAAACATCTGGAGATGTGTAACAGTGTAATTTGCTCTGGAACATGATTACTTACATTGATCCAACGTGAACATAAAGACACCCTTTATTATACTATAAAAATTAATTTGAGCAAGAGCATATTTCAATTTGAGAAAATAAAGTATTTTCCCTATATTTTTGTGTTGATATATGGGGGGTAGGCATTTAGACAATGTATGGGCTAAGTCCTCAATAGGTTGTATTCAGTCTGACTTTTTCTTGAGAGTTTACTTTCGGTGAAATTAAGTGGTGGTCAGACAAACCAATTTGGCTGCCATTATGCGAAGAGCTAGTGAAACTGTCTCCAACTGTTTTCGCAATTTAGAGGCCAATGCACAGTCAAGATACCCTCAGAAAGTTGCTCTTTACAGTGGGATGGATCCTTACACGTGAAGGATTTTTCCTATGAAAAATTATCTATCCATTGAGCTTCCCGACATCACAAACTACCTTGTACTGCAGACATCATTCTACACAGACAAGCAGATGAAAGCCTGAAAGAGCATGAAGGCATACAACTTTTTATATGTGGCTGTGTTAAATATCTAGGGATCAAGACACTGCAAGATAAATCCTGTAGCGTTTATGCCTGGGTAAGTAGGTATTTTTGGGTTCTTTGTATGCATCTTTGTGATGGTTACTTGGACGCTACAGGGTTTGGTATTGGGTGTAAACAAACCACAGCTACTCAATTCTCAAACTTCCCTGCTCTTCTCTCCTGGTAAATCACTCACAAAGATCTACAGAAAGCCATTTAAAGACCTGGGTATTGGTGAAACAGGATGAAGAAGTTATCACAGCTCACTGTACCTGCATGGCCGGGTCAGCAGTTTTGTGCTGTTAACTCATAAGCTCTGCTTTTGTGCTTATGTGGATCATCTCGATTATCTTATCGATCTAGTTCAGTGTAGGAGCCCAATGTATGTCATCATCCTTGTAAAGATTGCTGGGACATCCTGATAAATAAAGTGAAAACATGCAATTTACAATATGGTGACCATGATCAAAACGTAAACAAAACACATCTAAGGATGTAAGCAGCTCTTGAACTTCAAAACATCACAAAGTAATGGAAGCTGGTGGGAAAAGTGATTTGTGAATCCAAGCGAAATAAATCAGAGGAATTTACAAACCTTTCATGAAGTGATCACTGCAAACTCTCCCTTCCATCGCAGCAAAAGGTTCAAGAGCCACCTTTCTCATTGTCTTTTAGTAAAATTCATTGCTCTTTCACCCTTTATCACTTCACAGGGAACCTGAAAAACTTTTCATGGTTTAATTGATTTGAATAGTGCAAAACAATGCAAACGTAGGGCATTTTAATGACAAGCAAGGTGTCCCTGCGAGGTCGGAGAGAGGCTACTCACAATCCAGCAGGGAGAGAGGAGAGTGGCTGAGTACAGTATGCCCTGGAGTTCCACATCATACTAGTGGCAGGTAGCAAGTGGAATGAACCAGCACTCAAGATGACCTTCTGTCAGAGTTTAAGCCCTGATATCCTCTCTGAGCTGGCATGTTGTGATGAACAACTTTCACTAGCCTCCCTAATTGATCTGGCCATCAGACTGGACCATCTACTTCACAACAGACCCTCCTTACAGCACTCACCTGTCCTTCCACAACCTCCACAATCCTCCACACCGATAGAAATCTTTAATACTCACAAGCCCCATTCAGAGAGATGGAGGAGGTGCCATGAGGGGTTGTGTTTCTACTGTGGAGAACATGGCCATCTCCAAGCACAATGTCCAGTTTGACCACCCAATCCCAGAAAATAAGGCCACCTTCGCAACGAATCCAGCTCCAGCAGCCTGGTGAGTCACAAAATCACTTCAATATAGCACTTTCTTAAACTTCATGTGTTACTAAAACTCCCAGACTCGACCCATGTTCTTTCTGCCCTCATAGACTCAGGAACAGAGGGCAATTTCATCAACCTTGAGGTCATCCAGAGGCTTAACCTGCCCCCAGAAAAGCTCCAATCTATATAATAAGCAGCAAAGTTTGTTTGTTTGTCTTGAACTAATGTTGCCATTTATTGATGGATTTTCACCAAATTTGGCAAGTAGGTCCAAGGATGACCCAAAATTTTGCAGATATAAACAAAATTAATGTACAGTATGAGCCCCATAAAGGTCTCTGGGGGGCACAACATCCACCCACCCCCTCCCTCAATGCCTTTCACATTATATTTACCAACACAAACTCTTAACAGATCTTCATTAAACTTGGCACGTAGGTACAGGAGATGGCCATAATTTGGCAGAACTCAGAAATTCCATATTTGGGCCCCAGTGGGCCCCTGGGTCGTGGATGTTTGGATTTTTGTTTGCCTTGGGTTAACATCACCATTTCTCAATGGATCTTCACCAAATTTGATGTGGGAGTCTAGGGGCAACCCAGAATTTTGCAAAACCCGAGCAACACCAGGTAACCTGCTAGTGACCACTAAGCCTGAAGACCATAGATGGCAGACCCACTGGGGAGAGGCTCCTCACCACTCGCACCGCACCTATAGAAATTCAGGTTGGGGGCCCTTCATATTGAACGCATCTCCTTGTTCCTCACTCGTACCACTCATCTTGCCATAGTTCTGGGTTTCCCTTGGCTACAACTACATGCTCCCCTTATTTCCTGGCAGCAGTCAGAAATGTTACAATAGTCACACTCATGTTTTTGTGAATGTCTGCAACTTCCATAAATCACCCTGGCTTCCACTTTTGTGGAGAGCCCCTCACCCGGGGGTGTTGAGCATGTTCCCGCCGGTTATCATGAACTCAAGGAAATGTACAGTAAAGGTAAAGCCAGTGGTCTACCTCCTCATCGACCATATGATTGTGCTACTGATCTCCCAGGCATGACCCCTCCACATAACCACATCCACCCACTATCCATCGCAGAGCAAGATGCCATGGAGGAGTATGTCCAGGAAGCACTGCAACAGGGATATATTCGTCCAGCCATGTCCCCAGCATTAGCCAGCTTCTTTTTCGTGGAGAAGAAAGGAGGGGATCTATGCCCATGCATTGATTACAGAAGGCTAAACAAAATAACAGTTAAGTATCTCTACCCACTTCCATTTGTCTCATCGGCTTTACAATGGCTCAGAACAGCTTGCATATTCATTGAACTTGGACCTCAGAAGTGCTTACAATATGGTGAAAATTTTTGAAGGGAAAGACTGCCTTTAGTACCACCTCAGGGCACTTCGAGTATTGTGTGATGCCATATGGACTTTCTTGCACTCCCAGTGTCTTCCAGTGTCTGATAAATGACATCCTCAGGTACATGTTAGGACACTGTTATTGCCTACTTTGATGACACTTTGATCTACTCCCCCGGCGAGGCTACTCATCGCAAACATATTACATCAGTGCTAAGAAAACTAACTTTATGTTAAAGCAGAAAAGTATGAATTCCACATAACTCGGATTTTGTTCCTTGAGTACATCATCAGTGCTGAGGGCATGAGCATGTACACAAGCAAAGTCTCTGCAGTCACCACATGGCCCACACCCTCTATGGTCAAAGAACTACAATGGTTCCTCGGATTTGCTAATTTTTATCGCTGATTAATCAGAGAGTTTAGTACCATCATCTCACCTCTCTGCTAAAGAAGGGACCTGGACACCGCCAGTGGAACAAGGCCACAGAGGAGGTTTTCGAACAGCTCAAAGCAGGCTTCACATCAACACCCATCCTCCGACACCCCAATCCCACCAAGTCCTTCACAATGGAAGTAGACACATCAGAAACTGGAGTGTGAGGGGTATTGTCTCAGTGCTTTGTGGAAAAGCCCAAACTACACCCCATAGCCGCCTTCTCTAAGAAACTTTCACTAGCAGAACAGAATTACAACATCGGAAACCAGGAACTTCTTACGATAAAGCTACCCCTTGAAGAATGGAGACATTGGCTAGATCCTAACAGATCACAAGAACCTTGAGTACCTAAGACAGCTAAATAGCAAAACCCATGTCAAGCGAGATGGGTACTCTTTTTCACTCAATTCCTACTATCTCCTACTATCCTGGTTCTAAGAACACTAAAGCCAACACCCTCTCCAGAATTCAATCTCGAACATCAACCAAGAACCTAGTCCTATCGTGCCACCCAACTGCTTTTTCAACACCACCATATGGGAATTTGATAAAGCAATATTTCAGATGCAGCCACACAACCCTCCAGACACTTGCCCTCTTGGTCTCATGTATGTCCCACCTCAGTTCTGAGGCCAGCTCATCACCTGGGCCCATTCATCCCTCATTACTGGACATCCCTGTCATCAGTGCACTTATTAGATTAGATTCAACTTTGTCATTGCACGTGTCACAGGTACAAAGCAATAAAATGCAGATTGCATCTAACCAGAAGTGCATAGCAGTAGATAATATGTGTAATATACAAATATAAATGTACAGAAATTACAGGGTATGGAATGGTATAATGATATAGATATTTACAATATGTACAAATGTGTGATATGAATGTACTATTGTGCAATGGTATGATATAGATATTTGCAGTATATACAAAATGTGGTATGAGTAAACAGTAGTGCAAATGGTGATGGTGCAGTGAAGTCAGTTCAAGTCAATTCAGTTTGGTCAGGGTGTGTGTGTGGGGGGGGGTGAAGTTCAGCAATGAGATGGCTGAAGGAAAAAAAATTGTTCTTGAACCTGGTGGTTTTGGACTGAAGACTCCTGTAGCACCTTCCAGAGGGAAGGAGAGTGAACAGTTTATATGCTGGGTGGCAGGAGTCTTTGTTAATATTTATGGTTCTCCTGAGACATCGCTTCCTGTAGATGTCCTCAATAGCAGGAAGTGAGGCTCCCACAGCATGCTGGACAATTTTCAACACCGTCTGCAGTGCCTTCTGGTCCGAAACAGAGCAGTTCCCATATCAGACTGTAACACAGTTGGTTAGAATGCTCTCGATGGTACAGCAGTAGAAGTTCACCAGGATGTCTGAAGAGAGAGAGTTTTTCTTCAGAGCCCTCAAGAAAAAGAGACACTGGTGAGCCTTTTTGCAGGTTTTAGCAGTTGGTTGTCCAGGTGAGGTCCTGCGAGATCTGGAGCCCCAGGAATTTGAAGCTGGTTTATCAGCTCCTTTAAAATAAGTATTGGTGGGAAAATATGATCTCCAGAATCAACTAGTTTGCTTCCTCCTGCTCTGGCTTGGCCCAAGCTAAGGTACCCTGGGCTCCTCAAGTGGGCAAGATCTGTTCATTGCCCATGCCCCAAAGACCCTGGTCACATCTGGCCATAGATTTTATCATGGACCTACCCAAATCGCAAAACCATACTCTCATCATAGTGATGATCACTTTTCCAAGGCTTTAAAGCTCATTCCCCTGCCCAACTTACCTACATCATTTGAAACAGCCAAACTCCTCTTTTCACACATCTTCAGGTACTATGGTGGGCGGCATGGTGGTGTAGTGGTTAGCTCTGTCGCCTCACAGCAAGAAGGTTCCGGGTTTGAACCCAGCGGCCGGTGAGGGGCTTTCTGTGTGGAGTTTGCATGTTCTCCCCGTGTCTGCGTGGGTTTCCTCCGGGTGCTCCAGTTTCCTCCACAATCCAAAAGACATGCAGTTAGGTTGATGTGGGACGGCCTTGGGCTGAGGTGCCCTTGAGCAAGGTACCAAACCCCTGACTGCTCCATGGACGCTCTGGGCTGCCCACTGCTCTGGGTGTGTGTGCGTGTGTTCACTGCTTCAGATAGGTTAAATGCAGAGGATGAATTTCACGGTGCTTGAAGTGTGCATGTGATGAATAATAAAGGTTTCTTCTTTTTTCTGTGGCATCCCAGGAGACATTATGAGTGACCGGGGCCCTCAGTTTATGTCCAGGGTTTGAACCAAGTTCATGGTCTGACTCCCTGTGGTCAAACTTACTGAAACCCTCAGTTTATCAACCACAATCCAGTGGCCAACTGGAACGTGCTAATCAGAAGATCAAGTGTTTTTTAAGGTATTCTGCATGGAGAACCAGAAGGACTGGTCACAATTCCTCCCTTGGGCTGAGTACACACAACTCAAAGCACTCGGTTACCTAGCTCATGTTGTTCCAGTGCATCCTTGGATATCAGCCACCACTGTTCCCGTAGGAGGACTCCTCATCTTTACAAAGCTTGGCCATTGACTCCTGGTTCTGAAGGGGTGAACAAGTGTGGGAAGGGGTTCACCAATGACTGAAACAGGTAGCCGGCAGGTATAAATGCTACACAGACACAAACACGGGTGATACGCCTGTATACTTACCAGGTGACAGGGTCTGGGTATCCACCAGAGACTTGCAAAATCCCAGTACATGCCATAAGCTCTAGGCCTGCTACATTGGTCCCTTTAAGGTACCCTGACATTTAATCACAACTTTCATGCACCTTGGCATGCTTTCCACCTGTCTTTCATGTTTCTCTTTTGTAATCGTCACTCCTGGCACAAAAATTCAATCAACTCAGCTTTGTTTGATGGCATGTGACCATCCCTCTTCTTCTTGATCACATTCCAGAGGTTTTCAGTGGGGTTCAGGTCTGGAGATTGGGCTGGCCATGAAAGGGTCTTGATCTTGTGGTTCTCCATCAACACCTTTATTGACCTGGCTGTGTGGCATGGAGCATTGTCCTGCTGGAAAACCCAATCCTTTGAGTTAGGGAACATTGTCAGAGCAGAAGGAAGCAAGTTTTCTTCCAGGATAACCTTGTGCATGGCTTGATTCATGTGTCCTTCACAAAGAAAAATCTGCCCCATTCTAGCCTTGCTGAAGGGACCCCCAGATCATCACCGATCCTCCAACAAATTTCACAATGGGTGTGAGACACTGTGGCTTGTAGGCCTCTCCAGTTCTCTGTCTAACCATTAGACAACTGGGTAATCGGAAAAGCTGACAATTGGACTCATCAGAAAAGATGACCTTATTCCAGTCCTCTTTGGTCCAACCTTTATGGCTTTTAGCAAACCTCAGCCTGGCTCTTCTTTGCTTCTCATTGTTGAAGGGCTTTCTTCTAGCTTTGCATGACTTCAGCCCAACCCAGAGGAGCCTGTTTTGACCCATCCTTGCTGTACACTTAACCCCAGCTGCCATTTGCCATTCTATTTGTAGATCATTTCATGTCATCCTACAGTTGTTGAATGACATTTTGAAGGAGTTGATGATTATCCCAGTCAGTGGAGAGTCATTTTCTCCCTCTGCTAGTCTGGAACTTTGTTGTTCCTAATGTCTGCTACTTGACCTTGTTCTTATGAACTGTCATCTTTTGAAATTTTGAGGATGGAAGCAGCCTGAAGTTCACTGTAACCCTCTGCCAATCAAACCAGATCTTCTTTTCACTTCACTTCTTTTTCGCACTCAAAACTATTCTTTTTAACTCTTTTGGCATGATGAATATATATTTTTGTATTTCAATTAACTTTAAGGTACTACTAGCACTGTTTTTTGCTATCTAAACTGGTCCTATTGCAAGAGGATCACAGCAGTGTTTTTTTCATACTTTTCCTCATTAAATAAGATTTGGTTCAGGTGATCACCTAATCAGTACCTCATTAAGTCAAATGAGGTATGCTTATGTTTGAATTCCATCACAGACACTGGAATAAAATAGCTGCCATACATAGAGATGCTGATTTAAGAAAAAATTTAAGTGATCCCTTAATTTTTTTCCAGACCTGTATATATAACTTCCCTTTCACCCTTCTGGTCAGGGGTGATGTGCATCTTCCTCAAGCTCTACCTCTTCCTCTACCAGAAGTTTGGGAGTTTGAGGGTTCTGTGCAGTATCTTAGCTGTTCCTAGGACTTCACTTTTCTGGACAGAGACTTTAGATGTTGTACCTGGAATCTGTTGGAACCACTCTCCCAATTTGGGAGTCACAGCCCCGAATGCTTTTATCACCACTGGGATTATTTTGGACTTTACCTTCCACATCTGTTCTAGTTCTTTCAATGCCTGGTACTTTTCAACCTTCTCGTGCTCCTTCTGCCTGATGTTACTGTCAGCTGGGATTGCCACATGTATCACAACTACACTCATCTGCTCCCCGTCTACCACCACGATGTCTGGTTGCTTAGCTAGCACCTGCTTGCAAGTCTGGAACTTGAAGTCCCACAGGATCATAGCTCTGTTGTTCTCAACCACTTTTTTGTGGTATGTCCCATTGGGACTTGGCGGCTGTTAGTCTGTACTCAGGACAGATGTTCATGTATATTATCCCAGCCAGTTTGTTATGCCTCTCAGTGTATACTGTCCCAGCTTGCATTTTATACCTTGTGACTATGCGCTGGACTGTCTCAGGGGCATTTTTGCACAGCCTGCACCTTGGATCCTATCTATTGTGGTAGACACCTGCCTCTATGGACCTAATACTTATTATCCTCATAACCCTCTGTCTTCTGCTGCCTGAGTTCTACTGAGTTACTAGTTTATCATGGCTGGGGGAGGGGCAACTTTCTGATGTATTCATGGATGCTCTTTTTGTTATCCTGGATCGTGGTTCTGGCACTCACTAATCCTCATCCTTCCTGTTTCCATGGCTCAGAGAATCTTAGGGTGTTGGATATAGGGTGGAACCCTCCATGCATTGTGAGGAGTTTACATGTCTTGACATCAGCTGCATCTGTATCCACTTGTGGCCAGCTTACTATTTCAGCTGTCCAAATGACATCGCGATGTCCTAACTGTAGATCCTGGTGAGGTGGCTCAGTGAGTCGATACCTCATTCACTCCTGGCATGCAGCTTGATGTATAGGAAGTGCCTGTTGACACACACACACACCCCCATCTCTTCCCTCTGTCTGTCCCTTGGAGTTACATGTCAATCCTGAGACACCAGTTAGATGCTGACCTCTTCCGCTCCCTGGATGGACAGTCAAAAATTGCATTTGGAAGATCGCTCTGGACACTTACAGTAATTTATGTCTGAGGACTACAGTTGATTTGCTAACTTTAGGACTGCAGTTGTCATGAACAGTTTTACATTCAAGTTTCCATCAATGGAAATTTATAACTTCAACAAAACAGACTTCAAGTTAAAACTGTAATTATTTTCCTGGTTTTACAGTTATACTTTGTGACTATATAGGACCTGGTTATAGAAGCGAGTTATTTATAATCACACTATCTGTTATCACCCAAATGAGGATGGGTTCCCTTTTGAGTCTGGTTTCTCTTGAAGTTTTTTCCTTATGTTGTCTGAGGGAGTTTTTCCTTGCCATCGTCACCACAGGCTTGCCCACTGGGGATAAATTAGGGATAAAATTAGCTTATGTTTAAAGCCTTTTAATTTTCTGTCAAGCTGCCTTACGACAATGTCTGTCTATTGTTAAAAGCAGTATACAGATAAACTTGACTTGACCTTAACAGTGCATGCCAGACTTGCTAGTCACTTGTGTGATGGCCTTGGAGTTGGACTCCAATGTTTTCTACAGCCACACTGAGTTCTTGATGAAGGTTATCAGTGCACTGTGAGCCTTGTATAGGACCAAGCATTCCAGTATCTATGTGTGGGGCATTGAGTCATAAGCTTTCTTGTATCCAATCCAGGCAGTGCTCAGGTTGGTCTGTCTCATCTTAGAGTCTTGGGGGATTACTCTATCGACCATTAGATGGTGCATTTACCCTCTGGTGTTGTTTCCAATGCCCTTCTGAGCTTTGCTCATATATTGACTCATGTGCCCACTCAACTTGGCTGCTATGATGCCTGAGAGTAGCTTCCATGCTGTTGGCAGGCAGGTTATTGGCTGGTAATTTGAAGGTATTGTGCCCTTATTGGGGGTGGCACGGTGGTGTAGTGGTTAGCACTGTCGCCTCACAGCAAGAAAGTCCTGGGTTTGAGCCCAGCAGCCAGCGAGGGCATTTCTGTGTGGGGTTTGCATGTTCTCCCCGTGTCTGTGTGGGTTTCCTCCGGCTGCTCTGGTTTCCCCCACAGTCTAAAGACATGCAGGTTAGGTTAATTGGTGGCTCTAAATTGACCGTAGGTGTGAATGTGAGTGTGACTGGTTGTTTGTCTCTGTCAGCCCTGTGATAACCTGGCGACTTGTCCAGGGTGTACCCCATTTCTTGCCCGTAGTCAGCTGGGATAGGCTCCATCTTGCCTGCGACCCTCTAGAACAGGATAAGCGGCTGCAGATAATGGATGGATGGGTGCCCTTATTAGGATCCTTCATGACCAGGATTGTCCTGCCCTTTGTTACCCAGTTGTTAGCAGCTCACTCATTTGTGCTGTTAGGTGTTCATGGAGTATTGTTAGCTTCTTCGGCCAGTAGGTGTGGATCATGTCAGATCCTGGTGCTGTCCAAATGTCTGCCTTTGTGATTTGTTACTAGTTCTTGTTCTGGGAGGTTGCTGTGGTCTGTTGTTTGGTCCACCAGCCACTGGGTGCTGTTATTTCCTTGTAACTGGAAGTACTCCCTGGCTGGGTCTTTGGAGAACAGGCCATTTATTCTCTTGACCTCTGCTTCTCAAGTGTATCTTTTCAGCCTAGTAGCCTGCCCGCATGCACGCACGCACGCATGCACGTGCATGCATGCATGTGCGCCTACACCAATTCTCTCATTTTACTCACACATTATTTAAGAGTGTTGATAAGATCAATTTCATATTACAGACATTCAATGAACAAACTAATAGTGTTAACCGTATTATGGATCCTACAGCAAGTAAGGCCAATAACTCCCCTGTTAGCATTAGCTAGTGCTAAACAGCCAAACGGATACAGAGCATAACTGCCACAGACAGTTTGTATTTATTCGTCTTTTAGGAACATTTTTGTTACCAGTACTGTGTCTCAGTTTGGTATAGCAATGCTTAGCACACATGAATTGGAGCTTGTGAGGGGGGGAAAATGGCACATCCTTTGCAAAGGTAGTTTTCAAGCTGTGGGTGGAGCTTTTTGCCTTTTTTGTCATCTCTGTTGTTCTAAAAAAATTTATATCCCCTTATTTCTTATATGGTCTGTCATTCTTGTAGCCTGGAGGTGTGTGTAAATGGTGGCTACTTAATCTAAAAAAAAAAAAAAATATATATATATATATATATATGCCGTTATAATGCACTTTAAGATTGATCCCTTGCTATCACTGCAGTGCAGTACCCGACGTTCCGTAATCTACATGTAACGCATGTAAGCAAAACCAACCTGTGATTTTGGCGGATATGCCTGAAGACTCCGAAGAAGCTCCATTCCTGAGGCACATTAACTGAATATTTTCCATCATTCACAGATTGTTTTTTTTTTTTTTTTGACATTTTACTTTTTTATTGAGTTTAGAAGTGACAAATACAAATCTGACAGTTAAACACAAGAGTTCCTCACCTACACATTTCCATGCGTGGTGCATTTACACTTCACAAAACTCAATTGTTTTATAAAACCAATAAACAATACGAAACAAAATTAAAAAAAATAACCAACCACAATAAAAAAAAAAACAAGTAAGCCCTCCCCACCCCCCACCAGTCAATCACGACCTACTCAGGAGTTGTTTACTAAATTGATTAAATATCCAATTTAGTCCTGGATTATCAATCCCTCATTTGGTTTAGGAATGGATCCCATATTTCTGTGTACAGATCCATTTTATCATTTATTTTATATATCGGTCGCTCATATGAGGCTGTTTCTGCTAAAGCGTTGTACCATTCAGAGTAAGACAGGCTATTC
>JAPEKM010000016.1:18206598-18216758 GCA_027575975.1 Cathorops multiradiatus
TTGGGCTTCCATGCTTAGACTGCTGCCTCCGCGACCCGGCCCCGGATAAGCGGATGATGATGGATGGATGGATGGATAATTTCTTCACTACATGACCATTTTGTTACTAGAGATAATGACAAAGTGTCTGTGAATCTTAACACACTTTAATCGCTTAGTTACACACTTTAATTGCTTTGTAACATTTCTGTAACGGCCTTTATTTTGTCCTAAGGGTACAAAAATGTTTACACTCAACCGCATCTGATATGTTTTGTTACATGATGGTTTAAAAGTAATTAAAATATGATCCAACATATTTCTGGATATTTGGTCTTGAATATTGTCCGATTGGCATAAAATTGAAAGGAATAAATAAGGAACGAGAAGGACACTCGGTAGAGTAGAGTGCATAGCTCCGCCAAGCCACATAATATCAAGATCAATATCACAATCCCTTAACCTAGGATAATACTAAAGCTGTCCACCAAATTTCATCCAAATCCATTTACTACTTTTTGAGTTACGTTGGGAAAAGGCAAAAAAATCCTGGATTTGTATACATATTTGGATTCTGGTGCCACATACAGATCTGGATTTGCATCAAAATCCAGTCAATGGTTCCTTGGCCCATGGCCCACCTTTCCACCAAATTTAATCCAAATCCACTCACTACTTTTTGAGTTACCTTGGGAACAGGCAAAAAAAAAAATCCTGGATCCACATACATATTTGGATCCTGAATACACATACATATCCGGATTTACTTAAAAATCTAATCAGTTATTCCTTGGCCCATAGATCACCTTACCCCCAAATTTCATCCAAATCCATTTACTACTTTTTGAGTTACCTTGGGAAAAGTCAAACAAACAAACAAACAGAGGCGAAAACATAACCTCTTCCAACACAGAGGTGTTGGAGAGGTAAAAGAACACAGAGAAGCATGCAGTTATTGGAAAATAATCAACAGAGGAATAATGTGATGCTGACTGACACAGAACAGAGTTACTTTTACTCTTCCAAAGTTGATTATTTCCCATTAGCATTATGTCCCAAAGTGTTTGATTCCTCTTAACCACAGCAATTTGGCAATGCTAAAGACAGTCATTACATCACCTGCCTTTTCTCTCTTTAAATAAATAAAGAAAAGAAGAACCCAAACAGTGTACACGTTCCTCTCCTGAAGATTTTCTTAAAGCACTGACACTTGAGCCTCCTTCCCATCACTGTTTATTCTTAGATCTGGATTATGCAGAACTTCCACAATACAAGTCCTTGTATAACCTGTTACTATAGTACTATACCTACTACTAAATTAACTTCATCAACACCCTCTGACCAATCAGATTTGAGAATTCAACAGCACTGTGATATATGACAATTTTAGATGCTAAATTAGCGAAATCAATTTTACTTCGACGTACTTTAAGTCTTTAAGCCGGCTTAAGCCTCTCGTTCCAAAGCCGGACGGGCCGTAAAGTTTTTGAGCGGAAGACTGTTTTTGCAGCGCTGATAAAACGAGGTTGTTCCCATGCCCTTTCTCTTTGAGTGTGTCATACTGTAGGATGTTTGGATTGTAACTTTAAACTGGAACAAGTCACACTGGCCAAAGTCTGTCCTCCTTTCTGTCAGCGCTAACTTCACACAACTTTAACGTTACTCCTTTTTCCAGACTCCAGTCAGCAGCTGTACAAATGAAATAACAACAAGTCACCAGTGCGTACTCTTGCACATGACGAATGAATGAACTCAAGACCATGTTAAACGTCAGAATTTCTCTAAAACAACAGCCAGAACTATCAATGCTGGGTTAAAATTATACTTTTTGTGAACCATTGACACCATGCAGTCACTCTGAGGCTTCTGTAAAATAAACGTTTGGACAGTATGGCTTTACTTTCAGGGCGTGACGTGGTTGGCGTGTTGGTGGAGGCTTACCTTCGAAAAGTTGCGCGTACTGCGGGAAACCTGCAGCTCGGAGCCACTCACAAGCTTCCTTTGCTTCGATCTCTGCAACAGCAAAAAAAAAAATCTTTTCAGATTCAAATACAACACTATTTTTATATTTGCACTGACGACTTCCATTGGGATTAAAATCAGATTCATTTTCAGTTCAAAAAATAATCATTCACATGATATGAATGAAATTTTTGCTCGTGGTGGAGAGGGTGGAGACCTCGACTGGCTCTCATAGCCTGCAGGGATCGGCCGTCAGACATTCTGTCACATGTCCCAGACCCGGTGAAATGTAACTGAATTGTCTTGGCCAGCCCTAAGGGTCCCATCTGCATCCCATCATTGCTGGCTCCAGGCCTGGTCCAGGACAGGAATTCAGTCCTGCCTTGCTGAAGGCCATTTCCTGAAGTGGCACTCCCATACCTGCTACCACTCCTCTCCCATTAGCCAGGGCTTTTTAAGAACTATTTGGAGCCATTCCATTTGCCAGACTGTCTCTTATAGACTTTTCTCACTGGTATTGTGTCTTCTTGATTCCTCCTGCCTGAATTTTTCCTTGTTTTTGGTCAAGTTTTTTGTCCCTGTTTTTGCTTGCCTGTTCTTTTGAATTGTGTCTTTTGCTACCTCTGCCTGGATTTCCCTTGTCCCTGTGTTCATCAGTGTTTGTGGAGATTTTTTCGGTCCTGTTTTTTGTCCCTGATCATGTTTATCTGCTCCTCTGTGGTTTTGACTAATGATTTTTGCCTGAGCCCTACTGTACCTTTTTGCCTGTCTGCCATCTACTTCATTAAAGAACTTTTTCTCTTTACACTGCCTGTTTTCTGAGTCTGCTTTTGGGTCCCCACTTCACCTCAGCTCGCCATTCCTGACATTGCTGACGTTTCTGCACATCTGTGTCTCTATCTTCATGTTTTTAAAATCCTGAGATAGATAGGTATTTAAAAAAAAAAAATCAGTGGTCGTGACCTCCAACAGGCGATAATAGAAGTTATTAGTAAACATTTCATGTTAAGCATGCTCCTTTGCCAAGTTGAAAAAAATATGAATTTCTGTGCATGAACAATTACATCCAACAAAAATAATTTCTTACGACAGCAGCTTTCATGAAACATAAAATAATTATTATCCCAGAATACCACATTTATAAATTTAACATTATGTAGGCCTTGAGACATTAAAAGTAAACGACATAAGGATTAAATAATTTAAATACATGGTACATATATGCAGATATTTATACTGATTCTTTATTGGTTACAATTATTTTGATACAACTTAACACTTCATTACTAATGTCACATGGCAATATAAATACACGTACATATTCACAAGAAAGACAAAGGACTTACCCAGTGAATTTGTGAGCAATAACTAGTGAAGTAGTAAGTAGATTTTGTTAACTTATTCATCGAGGCAGCATGGTGGTGTAGTCGTTAGCACTGTTGCCTCATGGCAAGAAGGTCCTGGGTTTGAGCCCAGTGGCTGATGAGGGACTTTCTGTGTGGAGTTTGCATTTTCTCTGGGTGCTCTGGTTTCCTCCACAGTCCAAAGACATGGAGGTTAGGCTAATTGGTGGCTCTAAATTGACCGAGAGTGTGTATGGTTGGTTGTGTCTACAGTATGTGTTAGCCCTGCGATGACCTGGCGACTTGTCCAGGGTGTACCCTGCCTCTCGCCCATAGTCAGCTGGGATAGACAGGATAAGTGACTATAGATAATGGATGGATACTTATTCATTATTTTTTAAATTTCATATTTCATTATTTTCACAAAGCTGCTGTCCATTAAAATTGTAAATTCTAAAAAGGGAATGTTGTAAACTATATAGCTGTTAATAGTACCAATATTAAGAAAATTATGGCAGATTTACCTTTGAAAATCAACAAATCTGGAGACTTCCGGTGGCGCTGAAGCGAATGGCAGCCTAAAAACCCCGTTCCCAACCAGTTGGATATTTATCCCCTTTGAAGAACTTTAAGATAAGAAAACTGTATTGAAATTTAGCATGGAGGGGGATAAACAAAAAACAACTAAATGTAAGCAAGGCTCAAGACGTGATAAAGGAGAGACTGTCGAAGAAACATACGGCGAGGGGGAAAGCTATGAGAACAATGGTGAAGCTAATGAGGAGGTAGTCAGCCCCGTCATGCAGGCCATCTACAACGAGATTCATGCACTCAGGTTGGATCTTAAAAGTGAAATGAGTGAATTCCGACTTTCCTTTCTCAACGATATGAAGGAGTTGAATGTGTTTAGAGGAGAAATCAACCAGAAACTCCAGGAAGCCACAGGTGAGCTACAAGCTACTATAACAAGAGTGGCAGAGGCCAAACAGCGCATATCTGACATTGAAGAATGGGACATGGCAGCGAAGGAAGCTCTCACCCAGGCACTAGAGAACCAGGAGGCTTTGCAGGCTAAGTTAACCAAGCTAGAAGCACGCTCATGCCGGAACAATCTCCGTATAAACAGAGTTCCGGAGGAATCAGAGGGGTCCAATCTATCGGAGTTCGTAATGAAGCTAATAAAATCAGAAGTCGGCCTGCAGGTTGTGGACATGGACCTCAGAATACAGCGCTGCCACCGGGCACTTGACCCAAAGCCTCCCAAAGACGCACCGCCTAGATCATTGGTGATTTGCTTCCTTAGAGTGAAAGAGCAGGTATTGCATACTGCGTGGAGAAAGAAAGATGTCCGCCATGAGGGAAAAAGCATTTATTTTGATCAAGATTACCCTCCCGAGATACAGAAGAAAAGAAAGGCATATGTGGGGATATTGAGAGAGCTCAAAGCCAAAGGAATCCGCTTCCAAATGCCATATCCAGCTAAGTTGAAGGTGTATCTTGACAGCGGCACCCAGGTCTACAAGAGTGTGGCAGAGGCAGCTAAAGACCTAAAGAAGAGAGGATTCCCTATGGAAAACGTTAAGGGGCCAGTCTCTGCAGCATTGATGCATCGGAAATTGGTAATGTGGGAAAAGGCAGGTGCAGATTGCTGTAGACAGGCAGTGGACCATGGGCGAATAAGAGAGAGACTACGGAGTTTTTAACGTGTTCCACCGGGAGCATCTGTTGCTGGCGAGTGAAATGCCTGAGTGTAAACATTTCCACACTATCGCGGGGTGAGTGGCTGGAGCCATGTACATCTATAGAAGGTAAACCCAGTGACTGAAATACCAACGTGTAACCTGGGACTAACCCTCCAGCTTGGACCCTCTTCTTTAACACTGGGCTTCAAAAGAAAAGTGTTATTGACCCTCATGTAAAGTGGTTGACCAGATTTGTTTAAGTTGACTCTTATACTTAAGAGTTAAATACTATAGTTTTTCTGTTTCTACCAAAATTTACCTAAATCAGAATTATATAGACCTACCTAAGATTATAATGCTTGGGCTTTTGAGTTTTTGATTTTTGCCAAATTACTATGAAAGTTTAAGTAACTCCTCAAACTTATCTATGCTGAATTTTTATACCTATTTTATTTTCGTTTCCTAAAAGTGCCTATTCCTATTCATATACCTGAGAGCGTAATACTCGTGATTTTCATCTCTCTGCTAACTTACAAAGAGACATAATATTATTATTTACAGAGCTTGATAAGATGGAACTTTATACCGGTTATGGGGAAACAGGCTTGAAAAGAATGTCACTGATGCAGAGTATCTTTTTTGATACTGATGAGAGGCCCTCGATGGACGCGAGGATTTCCTCTCAACTGGAGGTCTTAGTTGAACTTCGGACTTGGAAGTCTTTGGTTTTTGTTCTTAAGTTTTGTTGTTCACTGTTCCTGTCTGGGATATCATGGCTAATGTTACACAAGTGTACAAAGGTTGAAAAGAGTGTATGCCTTATCAGGAGTATAAGGTAGTCACACTAAATGTCAACGGGCTGCATAATCCGATTAAAAGGAGTAAAATTATAGCTAAAATGAAACGAGAAAAATTGCAGGTAGTTTTTTGGCAAGAGACTCATCTGTCGTCTTTAGAACATGAAAATTTTTAAAAAGTTGGTTTTCAAAATACCTATTACTCATCTCAGAAATCAGGCTGTAGGAGGGGAGTGGCTATACTGATCCCTAATGCAGTACATTTTGACTTTATTTCAGAAATGAAAGATAAGAAAGGGAGATTTGTTTTAGTAAAGGGCAAATTAGACGATAAAGAAGTAACCTTACTTAATGTCTATGCCCCTCCGGGAAGCAAAAAAATGTTTTTCAAAAAATTATTTGAATTGATAGTTTCTAAAACACAAGGAATTCTAATTTTTGGTGGTGATCTTTCTAATTTTTGGTGGTTCAACTTCAGCCTAAATAAGATACATCTAATCAGAGGCAAAAGATTTTAGTTCAGCGGATGCTTGCAGAGCTGGGTTTGATTGATGTGTGGGGAGAATCTCATCCAGGAGAAAAACAATTCACCTATTATTCCCCATGCCACTCTGTATATTCACGAATTGATTACTTATTTAAGTCTAAATCAGACTCGCACAGAGTCAGGGACTGTAAGATAGGGATCAGGGATGTATCTGACCACTCAGGGGTGTGCCTAACCCTGCAACTAACTAATCAACGGAAAAATACACTTTGGAGACTTAATACGAGCATCTTAAATGACAAAGCAGTACAGAAACAGATTCAACAGGAATTTGAAACATATTTACAAAATAATGATAATGGAGAGGTGTCTCCAAATACTTTATGGGACGCAGCAAAGGCAGTCATTCGAGGTAAAATTATTGCCCTCACAGCCTCTCGGAAAAAGGAAAAACAGAGAAGACTTATTGAACTACAAGAGGAAATGAAATCATTAGAAATTAGACACACTGAACAAAAATATCCTCAGATACTAAATAGAATAAACAAAATTAAACAAGATATAAATGGTATATATGATGAGGAAATTGAAAAACAACTCAAATTTACCAAACAAAGGTATTATGAGACAGGGTCTAGGGTGATGAAACTACTTTCCTGGAGAGTACAAAAACAACGGGGAAAGAATACGATTTATAAGATTACAGTAGGAACCCCAAGACACAAAAGGTATGCAGTAAATCAGAGGATATCCAACATGCTTTTGAACTATATTATAAAGACCTGTATACCCAACCGACCATGGCAGATATCACAACAATAGAGACTTTCCTAAGTTCACTAGACCTACCATCGATAGGAGAACAACAGAATAAAGACATTATTGCTGAGATAACAGCAGAAGAACTGAATAAGGCCGTCTCAAGATTGAAAGCAAATAAGGCTCCAGGCTCAGACGGATATCCGTCCGAATGGTATAAAACATTTAAACTTCAAATTACACCTGTGCTGCTTAACTGTTTTAATCATACGTTGAGAACAGGGGAAGCCCCCCATTCATGGAAGGAAGCAGTTATCTCTATCATCCCAAAAGAAGGAAAAGATAAAGAATGCAGCTCATACAGACCAATATCAGTCTTGAATGTAGACTATAAATTATTCACTTCAGTTCTAAGAGACTGGAAACTATTGTTCCGGAGCTGGTAGATTTAGATCAAACAGGCTTTGTGTTGAATAGACAGACACAGAATAATTTAAGGAGAACATTACAAGTGGTGAGTTACATTAGAAAACATCAGTGCAATGTTGGTCAGCCTAGACACCGAAAAGGCATTTGACTCGGTGGGATGGGAATATCTATACAGGGTACTTGCAAGATTCGGCTTCAAAGATGGCTGTATTAGAACGTTATACTTCTTGCCAACAGCCAGGATTAGAGTTAATGGACACCTGTCGCAAACTATTTATTTAGAAAGAGGGACACGCCAGGGCTGTCCCCTGAGTCCGATCCTATTCGCATTATTTATTGAACCCTTGGCTCAAGCAATTAGAGAGGACTCCAAGATAAAGGGGATTACAATTAGAGGAGAAGAGCATAAGACGTGTATGTTTGCAGATGATGTTCTGCTTTTTATCACGAGCCCAGACTCAAGCATCCCTAAATTGATGTCCGTGCTAAATAAATATAATTCATATTCTGGATATAAGCTAAATATTCAAAAAAACGCAAACCCTCACATTTAATTATACTCCTCACCCAGATACAAAAGGGAAATACAATTTCAAATGGGACTTGCCCAAATTAAAATATTTTGGAATAAACCTTACTAAAGATATGTCAAAACTTTTTGAAAACAGCTACGGCCTCATTAATAAAGAGATCAAATCGGACATCTCTAGGACCCTCCTTCCACTAGATATGAGTAATAGAATAGAAATAATTAAAATGAATGTGTTGCCACAGCTTCTTTGTCTTCCAGTCATTGCCTTTGGAGGTACCCCAAAAACAATTTGATGAGTGGAATGCCTGGATCTCAAGGTTCGTTTGGAACAGTAGAAGACCCAGGGTTCAGTTCAAGACACTGCAGCTGAAAAAAAGAGAAGGGAGGAAGAGTTTTGCCATGATTACAGGATTATTATTATTACGCTGCGCAGTTGAAACCCTTGGTATACTGGTGTGTTCCAAATTATGAATCCAAATGGAAATACTTGGAAATTAAGCAGATAAAAATTCCAGTACAATCTATAATAGGAAATAAAAGCCAAACTAAAAAACATTATAACAACTTGAATCAATGAACTTTATTTACTCTTAAGCTATGGTTTATGGTTTTGAGGAAGTTACAAATAGAGAAACAGGCTAGGGTCTTGAATTGGGTAGCATATGATCCAGAATTTGAACCTGCTAGATTGGACGAGGGCTTTAAACAGTGGGTTGGGAGGAGTATCACTTCTTTTTGTTCCCTCACCTCAAACAGTAAATTTCAGAGCTATGAATTAATTTCAGATACATTTGGACTGGAAAAGCAGGACTTCCATAGATATCTGCAAGTCAGAGACTATTATAATAAAAAAAAATTACCAATCAAAGAGGAGAGGGAACACAATCTGATTTCTATATTTCATGATGCATACCAAAAAAAGACAATAAAAAGTTGGTCTCAAGAATATATGGAAGTATACAAGCCTCTAAAAAACACTCTACGATATCCATGAAACAAAAATGGGAGAGGGAGTCAGAAACACAAATGCCAGACGAGATCTGGATGGAAATATGTGAGACACAAGCGACCACCGCAAACTCGAGATCGTTGAGAGAGTTCTGCTGGAAGAATGTAGTGAGATTTTTTATAACTCCAAATTAACAGCACTGCAAACAGGCACACAGAGCAGAGGCTTCTGTTGGAGACAATGTGGAACCTCTATGGCTAATCACTTCCATGTTTTTTGGGCCTGTCCGAAAATCCAGTCATACTGGAGGGAGGTGGCTACCGAGATAAATAAAATAATAGGGGTGGATTTAGGCTTCTCTTTCGTTCCCTTATATCTAGGCAAAATACCAGAAACAGTTCTACAGAAGGATAAATACCTATTGAAGATAATTTTGGCAAGTATTAGGAAAGCTATAACCAGAAAATGGTTGCAACCCGATCCTCCAACATTGGACCAGTGGTGCGGTATGGAGAGACTTACCTTTGTTTTAAGACTTCAGTTGGAGCAATGTACAGAACACTGGGAAAAATGGATTGTGTATGCACCTTGAAAAGTATGACATTATACCAAGGTGAGGGTTACCCTGGTGAAAACCCTCACAGGATCTTTAAGGATCCATGAGTGTTGCCAAAGATCCTTCAAGATAAGGATCTTTATTGGATCCTTAAAGGATCTTAGAAAGACCTTCAAAGATCTTCATATGCAAAATCATTTGTAAAGATCCTCAAGGATTTGACAAAGTTCTTTTAATGATCCTACAAAGATCCTCATAATGATCCCTGCAAAGATCTTTGCAAGGATCCTGCAAGATCCTCAACAATTTAACAAGGATCCTTCAAAGATCTTAAAAAAGATCCTTTTCAGGATCTTATAAAGATCTCAACTGCAATTCTCAAGGATTTAATCAGGATTTTGTAAGGGTCCTTGTCAAGGTCTTGACAAGATCTTTGTTAGGATCCTTGAAGATCCTCGAGGATCTAATGAGGTTCTTTAAAAAAAAATTTTAATGGTCCTAATTCAGTGGAATTGGCAAGGATGGAAATAGATGGAAAATTGAAGATCCTTGAAAATAACTTTGAAGATCCTTGACAATATGTTAAAAGATCTTTGTAGATCCTTGAAGCCCATATGGAAAAGATGTAGATAAATCTTATAAAATTTGTATATCCTTTGTCTGAAACTTGTATGTAAAGCATACA
>JAPEKM010000016.1:18452582-18465790 GCA_027575975.1 Cathorops multiradiatus
TGATTGTAGCATGTGAAAAGCATATCTTTTCGAGGTACACTAGACCTTTGAGCTCAACATACAGAATCTTATATTCTGCCTTATATTCTGACCCTAAAGAAGAGTTTAAGAGAACCATCAGTTCTGTTGACATTTGTCTTGGCTTAAAATCAGCCTAAATTTAGAGAGAAATCTTCCTTTTTTTCTTCTTTAAGGAAGATGTCTCTTTATCGTCTCTCCGCTGCTCCCTAAGGGACACCCAGGTCACCCCGCTACCTCTCGTAACGGTCAGCGCGCTAACTTCTTACGTAAACTGTATGTCTACAGAATTTACGACCTATTTGTCTTATGCCTAGTGGGCTTCTAGGACACCCATTTTTTCCACTAGTGGGCTTCTAGGGAACGTCCCGGTTCTCTGTCCTGGATGCCGGCTTCATACCACAATAGGGACTTATGGCATGAGCATTTGATATTAATATTAATTAATATTTCAATTAATCAATATTAATACGGTAGTTCCCTGAACTACTCCTCTGAAATGTCCCCATGAATTAACTGAAAACAGCATACATTCCGCCTTCACAATTTACTTTCACCATGGTAAGAATGGGATTTCGTTAGGTGATTAATGTGAACTCTCAAATCTGTGTTCAAATAGATTTTAACAAGTCCACCAGCAGTAACGTTCGGTGGCGGGGATTAGCTGGTGTTAGCTGTTGTTAATGCATTTGAAAGTAGTGATACTACTGACATCAGCAAGGATAATAAAGATCCCTCAGTGTTTGGATGACAAAATATTCCGAAAGCCACGGGGTTCCTTCCATTTTGTGTTACATGTTTCACCCGGTTTATCCGTAGCTCTTGTACAATAGCTAACAAGTTATCTAGATGCAGGCAACGAAGTTGAGGTAACACTAGCCTAGCTATATAACGTTCGTTGACCGTTAGCTAGTGTTAGTTGCTATCTGATAGTGATGAAGTGCACTGCCATCGAATAGCCATGAATTATTGACACACGGATGATCATTTTAATTACGGTAGTGAAAAACAACCCCGAAACGTATCAAATAAAATGTTCAGAAACCCTAATGCTTTTCATCAGATATCTAGCGGGGGGTTTGCAAGGTCATCTTGACGGCCATCTTGACTACCGTCACCGTCACCTTGACTTCAGGCATCCATTTCGGATTAACAAAGTGAGACCACGTTATTAGAAAAAAAAGTACATCTGACGAGGTGATATATGAGACTCCCCAAGATTAGCAGTTTGATGGGAGAGAATGCATTCTAATATAATTGGCAATCGTGAAAATTACATGGTTATGCTAAGATATGGTAATGATACAGACATTGATTCATGTTCTGAACGAGGTGGCTTCGGGTGAACGTGTTGATTTCAAGTCATCATGTTATGATTACGGTAGTTAAAAACAACCCCGAAACGTATCAAATAGGCCTACAATTTTCAGAAACCCTAATGCTTTTCATCAGATATCTAGCGAGGGGTTTTGCAAGGTCATCTTGACGGCCATCTTGACGACCGTCACCGTCCTTGTCTTCAGGCATCCATTTCGGATTAATAAAGCGAGACCACATTATTAGAAAAAAAAAGTAGATCTGACGAGGTGATATATGAGACTCCCCAAAATTAGCTGTTTGATGGGAGAGAATGCATTCTTCTATAATTGACAATCGTGAAAATTATATGGTTATGATAAGATATGGTAATGAGGCAGACACCATGTTCTCAATGAGGTGGCTTCGGGTGAGCGTGTAGATTACAAGTCATCATGCTATGATTAAGGCTTTAACTGATGTGTAATTTCCAGACGTCTGAATTAAGAAGTCATGTAACACCAATTTCCACATGTGTTTCACTTCACAGAGAAAATGCTTCTGAAAGTAAAATACAAAGGAGAGCAAAAATTTGTCAAGATTGATTATGTAAAGTTGCCGGAGCTGTTTGATTCAGGTAAAAATGGTTATACTCAGATGATCTTTATGTAGGCTTGTGTAACAATTTAAAATCACTATAGCATTTTCATGAAGTACAACAGGTTTATTTGGCCACATTGGAATAGGCATAGCTCTACATGTTTCTTTCTCCCTGTGCATGTTTGACTAGAATAAGTTATATGAAGTTAATTGCCCAAACCATCATGACATATACAGTGGTGCCCAACTATAATGAATACACCACTGTTGAAAATATTTTAAACAATATTTTACAAATTTTTAAGCCAATATTTAACACCCAAGTTATTCCCTAAACATTCATAAAGTAAGTTTAATACAACATCAGTTGCGCTTACAACAGAAAAGTAAGGTCAATAATACAACTTAAATGACATTTGTCCATTTTTATGAAATTATGCTGGTGCAAAAGCGAGTTCACCCCAATGTTAAACTCCCATAGAGAGGATCATGATCTGTTTCAGTAGTCACAGTACATGTTAACAAGCATGTTTATTTTGGTGAAATCCAGCATCCTACTGTTGATGGCATCAGCCCCAAACCGTGTCACTCCCACTACCAAGCTTGACTTTAAGCACGTTTGTACAAATCACTTTTTACCACCACACATGCTTGACACCATCTAAAGCTAATTTGTTTACCATTGTATCATCAGAGACAAACAAACTAAGGATATGGATCGCTGGAACCATATCCTGTGATCTGATGTCATGTGTGGTGGTAAAAAAGTGATTTTTATAAAGAAAGGTACCTCATGCTTAAAGTCAATTGTGGTAGTGGGACTCATATGGTTTGGGGCTGCATGTATGTCATCAGCATTGGGAAGCTGAATTTCACCAAAAACATGCATGTCAACATGTACTGTGACTACTGAACATAGGGGTGTACTCACTTTTGCACCAGCATAATTTCACAAAAATGGGAAAATGTAATTTAAGTTAAATTATTAATCTTGCTTTTCTGTTGTGAGATTAACAGATGCATTAAACTTACTCTATGCACATTTTGGAAATGACTTGTGTGCTTATTGAAATATTGTTCAAAAGATTACTTTTCAACAGGGGTGGACTCATTATGTGCACTATGAAACTAGAAAGGCTAATTACTTTTGCTTCCAGCTTCCATGTGGAAATTGATGATGTATTTTAAGAACCACATAAATATATGATCCAAAGGTGTTTTCTAGTAATTGCATCTTATTCATGCTTGTATTCTCTACAGCTTTCAGGAAATTTGGAATTGCCATTGGCCGTTTAAATGAGGCTAAACTGTTCGACAGCACCCGGACAGAAATCGACGAAGATGTCTTCGAAGAAGTAGTGACCTCTAACCACCAGCACATGTATGAACTGTGCCTCGACGGTACAACAGGGGGTAGGTACTTCTTAACTTAATTACATGTTCAGTGTGCTCTAAAGTGCTTCCAAACTGTCATAACATTGTCTGTTCACATGCATGCACATGCCCATTGCATAGGTTATGTTCTAAAATTCATTGTTACGTCCAGAAATGCTTCCATTGACTACAGATACCATAGTGAATATTTTTTATTCCTAAGTTGCACATCACCACATGTTGATAGGACAAAGAAGACCGCTAGCCCGGTATACAGTCCCCATTTCTAGAACAAGTTTTTTTTTTTTTTCTGTTTCCTAATGCAGATTTTGATGCTGAGATGTCAGTCAGTCGGGAAAGTTCCATCCTGGAAGCTGAGCCTGACACCATTATCCTGAACGTTGAGAGCCCGATGCAGTTCACCTCAGACAATACAGCCCACTCAGTAAGTATCAGCAGATGTGCTAATCTGTAGATGTAAAACAAATGCAGAGCATTATTCCATTGACAGCTTGTTCCAAAACACATGACTTTTGTGTTTGTTGTCTTTGAAGCTTATAGAGGACATCCTCAAAAATAAACCTGGTGGGGATCAAATTCTGAGGGAGTACAGGAGGACCAACAAACTGACTGATTCTACGAGGCGGAAGTTGGTGAACTTGGTTGTTGCCAACATGACTGAAATTCATGGGTAATAATAACATCTATGAGATTTTGTAATGACCTGTGTATCTATTGTTTTGAATACAATGTCAATTTATTGGGGGGGTGTCAAAGTGAATTGATAGTCTCGCATCATTCTAGAAAGCTGTAATACTACAGCATTATCAATAATAGCATACAGAAGATTATTGTTTGGCTATGCTGTTAACATCACACTGTTGGCTGGGGGTGTTGAAATGATTATGATGGGATTAAAAACATCTTTTAACATTCCCCTATGCTTTGTGCTTACTTTCTCAATCTGTCAACTATATGCAGACCTACATAGATGATAATGTATGCTGTATTGCCTGAAAGTAGGTAAATATCGTGAACATGTCTTGATGCTTTTAGCACATCACCATCAAGGAGTGTGAGGGAGCTGCACGCTAAGGGGATAGTACAACTCTTCCCACAACTGAAGGACCCCTTTTCCGAGAAGGGTTATGTGAGTATTGTATATTTTTCCTTTTTACTCAACTCCTACCCACCTGGCCAAAAAAAAATCAACCATCTGATATTCAATTGACCTAATCATTTTTTTAATCGCCATATAGGAACATTTCTACGACTCTGACAGCGGAACAGGATTCATTGCCTGGCGTCTCAAAACACTTCAGAAGAGAGCCGCCGAGGACCAACAACCTCCAGCACAGAACAAAAGATGGAAGGGAGGGCCATCGTCTGAACGCAACGTGACCGAGCCGGAGCTAAGCGAAGAACAACTGAAAGAAGCTCTAAGTCTCATGAGGCATGCAGCTGATGATGAGGTCGTCCGACTGAAAATGAGGCAAACGTTCCATCATCGCCAGAAAATGGTCCATGATCACCTGATGTCAACTGATGTGCTTTCTACCTTTCTACGGTTTGCTGATGTAAAGCGTCTGGTAAGTAAAATTCTAAACGGCCACACTTATCGTGACTGCAGTTCAGGACCGCTGCTAAGGTTTTGGAGGCCCTAAGTTTAACCGGTCAGGAGGCCCCCCTCATAATTAAATAATAACAGTTAATAATCTCGAATTGAGTAATGGAATACACATCTTTTAAAAGAATAAACGATGGGCTTTTTGATAACTAATAAATGTTTTGTAATGTAATTTAACATTTTTTCATGACGTTTTTTAGTCAATCTCAATTTAGGAGGCCCCAATTTGGGGGGCAAAGTGGTTGGTGCTCCAAGCACTGGTTGGTGCCCTAAGCACTCTGCGTACTCTGCTTATGTCTAGCGGCGGCCCTGCTGCAGTTGTATTATTTTGATCATACTCTCTAGGTAGTAGAATTTTTGTTTGTTCTGTTTTGCCATCTCCAGATTGAGCAAGACTTCGCTCTTCTCTTTGGAGAAGAAACGTCAGCAAAACTACTTGAGAGGTGGCCAACAATGTTCAAGGCCAAGACGATCGAACAGAGTAAAAGCCTGTCACATATCAGCCCTGAACTTCAAGAGCTCATTCAAGCAGCAGAGTCACCTCAATCAAGAAGCAGTGACTCAGAGGGTATGTAATAATCAATTTGGTGTGCGTGTTTAGGGCTGTCACAATATTCAATAAGTCAATTTATCACCCAGTGAACAGACGGAGGTGTGCATTATTCCCCGAGAACAGGACACCTATGATGTCATGCGGGCGTCTAAGCTGCTTCTTTTCATAACTTTCTGGCGAACTGCCGTTACTAATTCTAAACTACAGGTTGCTATGGCCAAGACCCAGTCGTTCTTTCCATCGCATTTGGTAGTTCCGTCGCATTTGGTTGTCAAGTCAAGACCCAGTCGTTAGTTCTATCGAATTTGGTTGTCAAGTCGCCCCAATGTTCTACGCACGTCCTTGCACGCGTCCGATAGAGGCGCGTCTGACTTGCTCACTAGATTAGGAAGTGGTGCCCATAGCAACAAACCAAGCGCAGTGGTTAATCTACTTTCTCACTCTCTACAAGCCTTAGATCAACATATTAATAAATTAATACTTAAATGCTGGCAACCGGGTGATAAGCGGAATAACGGCCTTCGAGGTGTCCTGATATCAAGGGAAAATGGACTTGGCGAAGCGAACAGCCCTTCGGCTGTGCCGTCGGGCTGTTTAGAACGCTCCGCCTCGTCCATTATTTCCCTTGATATCGGGACACCTCGTCGGCCGTTATTCCTTACATATCGTACAATAAGTTTTTACAAACATGATAACTTTTTGTCCACAATAAGTTATATTTGCGTGCTTCTTTGTTTTCCTCGTCACTCTCTCTTTCTCTAACCAAGAAACTGTCTTCCTTTCTCTGCATACGCTCCTTCAAAAACTCACATACACAATCTGAAAGAAGAAAATGGTAACATGAGGATACACAGGAGCCATGATTTTTTTTCTTCATTTGACTATTTTAATGAAATTTCAATGATTTTCAATAGGCCTGGGTCCAATGGACCCTAACACCCTGTATGAAACAAACACAAACATCTTACAAGGGTTAAATCGCTGAATCTGTATGGAATCATAACATTTGAGGATATGGAAACGTTATCCTCCCACTGTGTTAACATTTTGCTCTTTGTTTGCCTTCTCTTTTAATGTTCACTTAGATTGGGACAGCGACCTATCATCGCTGGTGCTGCTGCTCTTCTTACTGCCTCCTACTTCCCAAGGTCGCCGAAAGCCAGGGCGACTGTCGGCTACACAAGCCGTTGAACAATTTGTGGTGTTCCTAAAGGTTAGAGACAAGCCTACTGGCGCGCACACACACACACACACACACACACACACACACACACACACACACACAGAGAGAGAGAGAGTTGATACCGATATTCACCTCATGTTTGTTGCTTGTTTAGGATATTGTCATTACGCTGTCAATACACACACATGAAAGTAAATACTTACCTGGTTCCTTCTTACTGATTTTAAACAACTTGACATTTGCATGTCTGCAAGCCTTCTTCTACACACTCATAAATATACTTACTACTTATGAGAGAGATTGCCATTGGTATGAATACAGTGCACAGCAATAATGAGTCCACCCCTGTTGAAAAGTAACATTTTGAACAATATTTTAATAAGCACACAAGTAATTCCCAAAATGCTCATAGAGTAAGTGTAATACAACATCTTTTGAGCTTACGATAGAAAAAAGTGAGTACACCCCTATGTTAAACTTGAGTCTGAGAAGGGGCCGTGTTGGCCCGAATTGTCTCGAAATTGAAAGGGATTAAAAGGGAGGTCATTGGTGTGCATTTCATCCTCGCCTTACATTGAACTTTTACATTCTGAGTCACATCTATTTTAGCCAGGTGCAGACTCAAAAGGTAAAAGTTCAATGTAAGGCAAGGATGAAACGCACACCGATGATCTCGCTTTTAATCCCTTTCAATTTCGAGACGTTTCGGGCCAACGCGGCCCCTTCTCAGACACTATATGGGAGTTTAACATAGGGGTGTACTCACTTTTGCACCAGCATAATTTCACAAAAATGGACAAAACTATTGACCTTACTTTTCTGCCGTAAGCTCAAAAGATGCTGTATTCTATGAGCATTTTGGGAATAACTTGTGTGTTTATTAAAATATTGTTCAAAATGTTCCTTTTCAACAGGGGTGTAGTCATTATTGCTGTGCACTGTAGATGTTGAATGCTCATTGCTACATTGATGCAAATGTTGGGGTTGATACTTACCATAGTTGATGTACATGTACTTGTATCTTCACGAATAACAGCTAACAGTACATTTTAACATGTATTGTGTTATGTGGACATTCTGTACTGTCCTTCTCAGCATCACATCAATAACATGCCATCTATCGGTCATATGTCTACCTATCTCACAGACCGGAGACAGTGTCCAGGGACATTTGGATGCCATCGCCCAGACCCGTCAACCTTACCTCCTCGCGGTTGGAATGTCCAGGGCCAATATCCACAGATTCTTCATTGTCATCGACAAGATTGCCATCCCATGCCGTGCCACAACATCACTTGGGGCCTTTGATGAGCTATTCAAAGCGCATTTTGTCTTTGGAACAGAGTTCAGCGAGTGCCTTGGTAACATGTACACCTTCATTCAAACCACCATTTTCAACATAGACGTCGGACTAGTCAAAGAAAACCCTCGTGTCATTGAGCTCCGATCAAGATTTCTGCAGTAGTCCCAATAGACGTTTTTACCCCAGATATGATTTGTTTCATTTGCAAGAGCCGTCATTCTGACGCAAATGGTTTGGTGAGGCATTTAAAATTAATGCATGGACTATGTCCTGGAAGAACTCTGAGGTTGAAATGTGGTATGTGCGCACATGTTTCTGGAACTTTCTCTGGATTTCGTAAACATATTAAAAGAGTGCATGAGCAAAGATCTCCTAATGTTGAGATTTCTGAAGCTGCTAACACTTTTCAAAGCAGTCATGACCTGTCAGTAAATGCAGTGGTACCTGTTGGTTCATCTGATTTAGTTGTCCCATGTTCGAGTTCATCTTTAAAAACTGGAGAGTATGTTAACAATATGTGTTCTTCTGTTGTGGCAGAGCTTCAATCTGCTGGTATTGGTCAAACAAATGTCCATAACCTTATTTGTTCTTTAGAGGAAGTTGTCAATGGGATACAGGATCAGATCAAAGAAACTGTGTTAAGCTGTTTAAGTGATGCTAAAACTGTTGAGAAAGTTGAACAATCATTAAATCAACTTGACAATCCATTTACTCCTCTAAATTCTGAGGAGAAGCATCAGAAGTATTTCTCTAAGAAATGGGGTGTAGTTGCTCCTGTAAAGAAAGTGATTGGTTCCCGATTTGACAACAGATGGAACAAGGGAACTGGCACATTTGATCAAGTTCTTGTTCGTGATACATTAGCTTATGTTCCGATTTTGCTTACGCTCGAATCAGTTCTGAAACAGTCCAGTGTCATTTACATGTCCACATCCGTACAATCATCAAGTCCAAATCTTTATGCCGACTTAAGAGATGGAGCATATTTTAAGGAACATCCTTTGTTTTCCAAAGACATGCAATCTCTTCAGATCCAATTGTTTTACGATGATTTTGAACCCTGCAATGTTTTAGGTTCGAAAAAAGGCTCGCATAAAATTGGTGCGATTTACTTCACCTTGAGGAACTTCCCACCAAGGTTCAATTCCTCCCTTGCGAATATTCATTTGTGTATGCTTTTCCATACCCAGGATATTAAGAAATATGGTTTTGCAACCATTCTTGAGCCTCTTGTAACTGATCTGAAGGTTTTAGAAATGGATGGAATTGCAGTTCCAGGACTTGGTGAGTGCATTAAGGGGAGCATTTTTCAGGTCACAGGTGACAACCTAGGCCTACACGGCTTGTTTGGTTATGTCGAGTCATTTAGTGCCAAATATTGCTGCCGTTTTTGTCTAACAGAGAGAGACGAATATCAGAACGTATTCTCTGAAGACCACCCAAACATGTGCTTAAGAACCAAAGAAATATATTCACAACATTGCCAGCTCTTACAGACATCCCCTGATCAGTCCCATGTATATGGTGTGAAAGGACAGTGTTCACTAAATTCTCTCAAATACTTCCATATAGTGGATAATTTTGCTGTTGATATTATGCACGACATTTTGGAAGGTGTAGCACAATATGAAGTGAAGCTTGTTCTGAAATACATTGCTGAGAAAGGTGTCTCATTTAAACAGATAAATGATAGGGTTCAGTCTTTCAACTATGGATACTTAGAGCGAAGGAATCAACCATCAGCTCTAAAACTGGAGGATTCCAGCAATGACTTGGGTCTGAATGCCATTCAGTCGTGGTGTTTAGTGCGCAACATCCCATTAATGTTTGGTGATGTAGTCCAGCAAAATGATGGTCACTGGCTCTTGTTGATTTTACTACTGCAGATTATAAACATTGTATTTTCCCCATATGTGACCAGAGGAATGACCGTGTATTTAAAACATCTCATTGTTGAGCACCATCAGCTTTTTAAACAGCTATTTCCCACCAAGAATTTGCTACCAAAACACCACACAATGATACATTATCCACAATGCATACAGAACATTGGTCCGATCATTCATGTCTGGTGCATGAGGTATGAGGGAAAACACAATTTTTTCAAAAGGCAGAAGAAATGTTTCAAAAACATAACATGGTCACTGGCAAAGAAACATCAGAACTATATGGCTTATCACTGGGAAAGGTTCACGAATGACAGGTTGACTTTTGGCCCAGGCAAAATGAAACCAATATCATCTTTACCTGCCAAGGAGCAGCTTTCTACTCATTTCAACATGTCGTTTTCCGCCATGATACGATCCGTATCATGGGCCAAATACTTTGGTACCGAGTATCGAATTAACTGGTGATTTGCACAGAAGTCTTAAATGATATGCCAGTTTTCCAAAATATTTACTCCATTGTTGTGAAAGATGATAATGTTTTTTTAATTGTAAAAAAACTGGACACCGTTTGTTTTGATGAACATGTTTATGCTTTTAACGTGGCTGCACCAAGAGATGACATTTTTAACATAATTGATGTTAATGTTCTGTTGTATTTTAAACCTTTTGACTTACAAATGGCGCACAGTGAGGATAGTAAATACTATATTGTCCCATACTGCCATTTCCTGTGAACTTAATGCATTTTTTTCTAAAATAAACACTTAATCTTATTTGTCTTAATTTGTCTGTCTGATTTGTATGGTTTGATAAGAGCAAAGAAGCAAAATTGTGACTAGCTGGTAAAGAACTCCAAATAGAGTTAAATAAGATGACTCAATCAAGAGTAAAGATCACTCTGGGAAGAGTTGTTGGCTTACAGAGTAAATCCTTGTCTACTCCCAGTAGAGTTAATCTAGGTGGTTATGTAACTCTATGTAGAGTAAATTTAACTCTGAATAATTGACTCTCGGAGCAGAGTCAAATTTAATCTGTGTGGGGCGGGACCAATAGATATCTGAGACAGAGTCAAAATTGACTCTATTAGAGTTAAAAACAACTCTGGCAATTTTACTGTATATGTGGATTTATGTGGATTTGCTTACTCTGCTGATTTGTGTCAAGGGCATAATATTTTGGGGCCTCTCTTCTAACCCAAACCATAACATTTTAAGTCATAACACGATTAAACTGAAGAGGTCACACACACACATAAATACTTAGCACTTAGCGACAGTCGACAGAGAGGACTCTGGGTAACGTACTTACGTACTTAGAGATCTTCCCTCTTATTTTTCTGTACTTTTCTATACTTTAATAAACTTCAGTTCTGTTGACAGAATTCTCTCGTTGACCATTATTATTTCCACCACAGCCATCACATCAAGTTTCATTGCTGATTTGAAACCTGTGGCTGCACGCATGCGCTACGTAACATACGTTGCGCGTAACAGCCTATCAAGGGAGGGAAATATTCAATCCGCCTCCGATTTTCCCATAAGGCGAGGCAGCACATCGGAAAAAAATGAAATAATTAAATAAATACTTCCGTGAAATGAACGTTGTTCATGAGTCACAACACGCAAGTCCAAGTCAAGTTTCAAGTCATTGAGGGCAAGTCTAAAGTCAAGTCTCAAGTCTTTCTTTGTGCGACTTAAGTGCGACTTGAGTCCGAGTCTCAGACTCGAGTCCCCATCTCTGCCATGACGTCACGCATGATGTTAGGCGCACAAGGTCCATACTTCAGGAGGCTCTCCTTCCATGCAAATTGGAATACTACCAATTGTGTTTGATGCCATTTACATTCTAATTTTTGAGTGGTCAGTTTTAACGTGCATATGTAATCATTATACCAGGGTGCTAGTTTTTTTTCTCGAATCATTTCTCTTTGAAGTGGAGCTACATCATGTAAAGTAAAGCAGAATGTTGACACTCGGCATTCAGTTGCCTGATGAAGTTCTGTGGGGTCTGATGGTGAGCCAATCAAAGTTGATAACTCTGGGAGACTGTTTGTGCAATAGTTGATGTGAATGTACATTTGATACAGTAGCATGGCAAGGTGCATATCTTATTGCTCAGACATATTTTGAATAAGATGAGATCTGAGGTAGCTTCAGCCTGTGGAAATGTGTCTATATTTTCTCTATTTAATCTGAATGTTTGTATTAGATCAAGAGTGTGACCACCATTATGAGTAGGTCCTACCATGTTCTGATTAACCACTACTGAATCTAGAATGAACACTGTTTTCAGAGGGTCTTACAAGTTATCAAAGTGAATATTAAAGTCTCCAACAACTAAGGCTTTGTCTAAGGAAATAACAGATCTGTGATAAAATCTGCAAATTCAGAAAGAAATTCAGAATATGGCCCTGTGGTTTGTAAATAATAAGCAACAAAATTGACTGGGTCAACTTATTTTTGTGGCTACATATGTTAGTATGAAGAACTTCAAATGTATTGAATTTATAACCAGTTTTTTTGTTGTTGTTACACCTAGATAATCATACATAACTGCGATGCCTCCTCTGCCAGCTTGATGAAGCTGGTGTATATAATTGTCTCCAGGAGGACTAGCTTCATTTAAAACTATATACTCGTTTGGTTTAATCCATGTTTCTGTTAAACACAGTACATTAAACTCCTGACCGGTAATAAGTTCATTCACAGCGCGTTAGACATAAGAGATCTAATATTTAATAGTCCTACCTTTAGATCAAAGGTACTGGCAGTGGCTGTACAGTCAGTATGATCTAATTTTATATTAATTAGATTATTAGAATAAACTCTCTACTTTTTTGTATAGCTCAGGAAGCACACACCGTCTCGATATAGTGGAACCTGAGTGACGACTCTGTGCAGCTAGCAGACAGTTGATTTAGCTTGTTTGTCTGCTCCCTGGCCTTGGCTCTGTATTGTCAGAAATTAACTAGGACTGTTCTGGGACTATAGCTATGCTTCAAGAAATGAGAACTAGAGCCCTGCACTCCCGCGGGAGTCCCAACGCAAAGCAGTGCGGCGCGGGACAAATTTTGAAAGCTGATTGCGGGTGCGGGCGGGAGGGAGAGTGCACAGTGCGGGAGCGGTGATAAGCGGCAGTCCCGTGAACTAAAAATGTATAATAAAGTTATAAATTATTATCTCATTATCAAACTTATTGGATTCGAATCACACCAATCTAAAGATATCCTGCTGTGGTGGAAAAAACACTGCTACGACTTCCCCACACTTGCCAAATTGGCACGGCATGTACTGGCCATTCCAGGTTCCAGCGCACCATCCGAGCGCGCGTTCAGCATTTGTGGTCGCATACTGGAGGAAAGGCGC
>JAPEKM010000016.1:18810610-18823670 GCA_027575975.1 Cathorops multiradiatus
CGTAGTCAGCTGGGATAGGCTCCAGCTTGCCTGCAACCTTGTAGAACAGGATAAAGCGGCTAGAGATAATGAGATGAGATGAGACACCATTCTGTGAAACTTTAGAGACTTTTGTTTGTGAAATTGCCAGGAGATCAGCAGTTTCTGAAATACTCAAGCTAACCTATCTGGCACTAACAAACATGCCACAGTTAAAGTCACAGAGATGTACAGGTGCTCCTATTAAAATGAACAGTAAGTATATTTCAAGAAACACCCAAAGGTTACCTTGCAATGCATATTTTCAAACATATGACACTTCTGCTTCTGTGTAGCAGGACCAGGACCATGTGTCTCCATGGTCTTAACTCACTATCTTGATAAGGCTAATCAGAATTGCCTGCTTTTAGGAAGAAACTTTTAAGAGTCAACTATTTTGCTATGGTCTTTTTTCAACCATGCAGTTGTACAGAGAGCATTTGCCTGTAGCTGGCATTAGCATTATTTAGCTAAGATGTGTAGTTTGCTATCTTCTCAAATAAAAATGTGTATTAAATAGACTTGAGACCTGTTTTACAAACTACATGAATCCCATTTTAATTTCTGTCTCGTTATTTGAACACTAGCACTGTAGCTGTGTTCTGCTCAGGAAAAGAAAGAAGAAGAAAAAAAGACAGCAGCAGCCACACAGGCTATATGAATTAGACTCTAGCAGCAGGTACAACCCCTAGTGACCGCAAACTTAAATAGCTACATTTAAACAATTACTTTTTCCTCTGCCCATTTTATGAAGCTCATTGAGCTGCTCCACTATGCTGGATCACCATGTTACTGTCGTGTAGTGGCTTAAGTACCCCAAAGACCCTGAAGTTGGCGAAGCTAGCCAAGATTCAATCATTCTGGACCAGCGGAAGGATAGGAGGAAAGCTAAGAGTGATCCAAACCTGGTATCTGGACAAGGACAGAATCCTAATTCTGGATTCACACCTCCCTATTTCAATGAAGAATCCTTGTATGAGCCATTTTTTAATTTTCATTATTTTGTGTTGTTGTGTAATTTACCTCCATGCCATTCCCCGGTTGTTGCGAACTGTCGTGGGTTTAACCCTTTGCGTGCTTCATTGGTAAGCCAATTTACCTTTCGTGGCCATTATGGCCGAAGAGGCAAAACGCCAACTTGAAGTGACTGAACTTTGTGAAAGTGCAGTAAACTCTGTGTCTGAAAAACGCGTGGTCAAATTAACACCAAAAGCATTGTTGGAGAAAATAAGCCTGTTAGAAAAGCAAAGAAAGTCTGCATTTGGCAAATTAACTAACCTTAGAGAATGTATTTTGAAACTGATGGGTGACAAGCATGTAAATGAGGTTGAACAAGAGTTTGTCGGTTTTAATGTGTTGTGTGAAAACATACATCAAGTGCACACATGCTTATTGGGGTTGTTGCCTGCTGATGAAGCAAGCAAGCATAACATTTGGTATCAAGCTAAAATGCTGGGTGTCAATGAATTTATTGCAGGGGTAAACCAATGGTTGTTAGACAATAAAACAGGCTCAACCACAGGAGTCTGTGGTGCCTCTCATCAAAATGATGGGTTATTGGGTCAAACTGAAATGCAAACGGTGGAAAGGGAAGCTGATGACCGCAATGAGAAAGGAGCTATGGTGGAAAGGGAAGAAGAGGAAGAGGAAGATGGCATCCGACCTCAGGACAGTATCTCCAATGTACAATCACAGCACCATGGCACAATTTATTCTTCTACTTCTTCAGCTGCTAGGCGCAAGGCAGAGGCAAAACGAAACGCACTCTTGGCACGGGCTGCTGCTTTGGACGAAAAATATGCATTGGAGGAGCAAGCGCTCATACTGAAGAGAAAAAAGGAACAACATGAGTTGAACACTGAGTTAGCTGAAGTGACGGCTAAGCTGGCAGCATTGAACGTTGGCAGTAGTACCCATGTAAAGCAATCTGATGGAATGTCTTCTTACATGAGGAAGGGGGCTAGGCCCAAGATTATGCACACCTCACTCAACCCAAAGGCTCCAACATTTGTACCTCCACCATTACATCAAAATGCAACTCAACCATTGGAAGGCAATGCCTCAGCATTTGGACCGGTCATGTCAACTTTCGTGCCACCATTACCACAGCAGCATACATCACAACTGCAAACTAATGCTTCACATGGAGTGCCACCTATCATGCCAACCTTTGGGAACAATCAAGGTGCTGCTTCAGCCTTCTCATGGGTTCATCATCCATCACAACCGACAGCAGTTGTCAGTCAGAGCTTCCAAAGGCCTCTGGTGCAATCAAATACCATCTTCAGCCAGAACCCTCAGCCTACTTTAGGTCGACAAGTGTTCCCACCTATGCAAAGCCAAATTCAAACCCCAGGTCTCTACCACTTGCTTCAACAACAGAATGACATAACTACTCTCCTTGTTCACATGCAAACTGCGCAACAGCTACCACGCAGGGAAATGCCCATTTATGACGGAGATCCTCTGCAGTTTAACACCTTTATCAGAGCCTTCGAACATTGTGTGGAAGCCAAAACAACATCTAAAGGAGACTGCTTATACTACCTTGAGCAATTCACTAGGGGGCAGCCAAGGGAAATGGTACGCAGTTGCCTTCACATGCCTGCTGCCAGAGGATTTGCAGCAGCAAAGAAGCTGCTCAAGGAGCATTTTGGAAATGAATTCAAAATCACTGCTGCATATATGGAAAAGATCATGGAGTGGCCGAGCATGAAAGCTGAGGACCCTGAAGCACTCAAGGCTTATGGTCTTTTCTTACGGGAGTGTTCCAATGCCATGGCTGACCTTCAGCACTTGGAGGAGCTTAACATGCCAGCTAACATCAAGATCCTGAGTCAAAAACTTCCGTATAAACTCAGAGATAAATGGAGAACTAAGGCATGTGACATACTGGAGAAAACTAAGCAAAGAGCAAAATTCTCAGACATTGTGAGTTTCATTGAACGCCAGGTGAGAATCACTTCGGATCCAGTCTTTGGCGACATACAGGATGGCTCACCTGCAGTCAAAGGGGCAACTAAACCAACTAAGTCATCAGTTAAACCCTACCTGAGACGCAACAGCTTTGCCACACAAGTGGTCATTCAGGATAGACCCAGCACACAAGATGATGATAACCAAGTCACATTCACTAACACTGATTCCACTTCCTGCATGTACTGCAACATTAGCGGTCATACTCTGGATCAATGTTTTAAGCTGGGAAGAAAGCTGCATAGAGAGAAACTGGAATATTTTAAAGAAAATGGCTTGTGCTTCAGTTGCTTGTGCACAGGCCATCTGAGCAAGAATTGCGACAAGCGCATCACTTGCAAAAAGTGTAATAGAATGCACCCCACTGTACTACACATTGGAGACAAGCAAAGAGTGATGCATATGGGTGGCGAACAAAATAATTCTGAGCAGTCAAAGACATCTGACAGCTGTTCTACATCATCCGCTTGTGGTCTTACAGGGGCTGGCCACTGCAACGGAATTCTACCCATTCTTCCTGTAAAAGTGAAGTGCTCCAAGGGTAACAAAGTCATTGAGACCCATGCCTTCCTGGACCCAGGAAGTACAGGAACTTTTTGCACCAGGAACCTCATCGAGAAGCTGAATATGGAAGGCCGAAAGCTCAAGCTACATATTCGCACGCTAGGCAATGCCAACGTGGTGGAAAGCTCTGTTGTTGACAACCTGGAGATATTGGCCTTTTCAAATGACTGCTTCTACCCACTTCCCAAAGTATGTACTCAGGAAGAAATGCCTGTCTCTACAGCAAACATCATCAGTGAAAGGGAGCTGAGAAAATGGCCATATTTGGAGACCGTGAAATTTCCCCACCTAAACGCTGGAGTCGACTTGTTGATTGGCACAAATGCCTCCAAACTTATGGAACCGTGGGAGGTCATCAATAGTCGTGAAGGCGAGAACGGTCCTTATGCCATCCGCACGCAACTGGGGTGGGTAATTAACGGGCCGTTAAAGGGTAACAGCGACTGTGAAACTGATCATCCTCAAGTTCATGCCAACAGAATCGCAATTGATAGAATTGAAGAACTGCTAATTAGTCAGTACAATCACGATTTCAACGAGCGAGCTGCTGATGAACAGGAGGAAATGTCGCAGGAAGACAAAAGATTTATGGAGATAATGAAAGGCTCCGCTCAGCTGCAAGAGGGGCACTACACGTTTGAACTGCCTTTCAAAAGCAAAAATGTTTCAATGCCAAACAACCTCAGTGTTGCTGTGCAACGTATTCGTGGTCTGAAGAGGAGACTGCAGAAGGACGCAAGCTTTCACAATGAGTACAAAAGCTTTCTTACCGATGTTATTAGTAATGGCTATGCAGAGGAGGTGCCTCAGCAACAGCTCAAAGCACCAACCGAGAAGGTGTGTTATATCCCACACCACGGTGTTTACCATCCGCAGAAGGGGAAGCTGTGAGTGGTGTTTGACTGCGGAGCAGAATTCAAAGGAGTCTCTCTCAACAGTCAGCTTTTGCAAGGTCCAAACCTCACCAGCTCATTAGTTGGTGTTTTACTGAGGTTCAGACAGGACAAGGTAGCCGTAATGGCAGACATAAAGGCTATGTTCCACCAGGTTAGGGTGGCAGAGCAGCACAGAGACTACTTAAGATTCCTGTGGTGGCCTCAAGGTGACTTGAAAAAGGATCTGGTTGAGCATCGCATGACTGTCCATTTGTTTGGAGCAGTGTCCTCACCCAGTGTTGCCTGCCACACACTTAGAAAGACTGCTGAAGACAATCAAGCCAACTTTCCAACAGAAGTGATTAAAGCGGTCAACCGTAATTTCTACATGGATGATCTGTTGCAGAGTCTGCCCTCTGAACTGGAAGCTGTCACTATGGTCAAGCACCTTATGGACATTTGCAGCAAGGGAGGTTTCACCCTCACACAATGGATCAGTAACAGCCGGAAAGTGCTTCAAAGCATTCCAGAGCATCTCAAGTCCAAGAACCTGCACGAACTCGATCTGGACAGGGATAAGCTGCCATTAGACCGGGCCCTGGGCCTGCAGTGGTGCATTGAGACAGACACTTTCAAGTTCAAGCTGAAAGTCAAAGAGAAACCACCAACTAGGAGAGGCATGTTGTCCATCATCAGTTCTGTCTATGATCCGCTGGGATTCCTGGCACCTGTAGTGCTACCTGCCAAGTTACTACTGCAGGAGTTGTGCAGGGCTAAGTGTGATTGGGACGATCCAATACCTCCAGCTTTCCAGCAAAAGTGGAGCAAGTGGCTGGCAGATCTGGAGAAGGTGGCAGATTTCAAGATCCACAGATGCTTGAAACCTGATGGATTTGGGACAGTGATCAGCGCCCAACTGCATCATTTTGCTGACGCAAGCGTGAATGGATATGGCACGGCTACTTACCTGAGGATGGAGAACATGGAGAACAGGGTTCATGTTGCCTTCCTGTTTGGCAAAGCCAGAGTGGCTCCGCTGAAGCCGGTCACCATTCCCCGTTTAGAGCTCACTGCTGCTGTAGTTGCAGTAAGAGTGGACAAGATGATTCAGGCAGAGTAAAAGGTTATTCCCTTTTTCTTTTGTTTTCACTTTGGTGTTAATGGCTCATTGGAATTTGTAATTGCTCTTACAGACTCAATTAGGGGTGGGTGTGTATGAGCCATTTTTTCCTTTTGCATTATTTTTGTGTTGGTGTAATTTACCTCCATGCCACTAGAGGGACTCTCACTCATTGTAAACTGGGAAGCATTTAAATACCCATGGTGAACTAACACAGACAGGGGCTGACAGGAAGCAAACAGTTATCGACTGTGTCTGTGTACTTTGAAACAGGTGGTTATGGTGAGAAATACACTTTGTAATTTTGGTTACCTTTTCGTTTTGCGTTTTCTTATGAGTTATTTGCCGTAGCGTTTTGTATTGGGAAAATAAACCTGCACATCCTTTTTACCTTCATCGACCGAATTCTCCGTGTGGTTACTTTCAAGTGCATAGGCACACGTCCTAACAATCCATCAGCCTCCAGGAGTTGGCTATACAGGGTTTAGCCACTTACATTGGTCGATAACTCGCTTCAGTGGGATTACTGTTCCTGATGTTTCGTTTGGATATTCCGGATGTGAGGAGGGCAAGTTTTGGAGTTGCCGAAGACTGCTGGAGCTAACTTGGAGCTGTACAGAAGCCAGCTAAAGAGGCAAGCCGAATATCCGCGTCATCACACCGGGAGAGGCTCATCAATGCCGGCCAACGCTCGATTGCGGTATGTGGTGATCAGCGCTGATGTGTTTTGAATGGCCATTGTTTCTTTGTGTGCACACATTCGCTAAAAAATCCAATGCATTGGTAAGACTCGCGTGCGTCTAAAATCGCTTTGCTCGCCGAGACGAGTTTGTGGAACACTGCGAACTTTTGCGCATCTAAAAATAACTTTCTCTGGTCGTTGCGAACTGTCGTGGGGTTTTAACCCTTTGCAGACTTCATTGTTAAGCCAACTTATCTTTCGTGGGCATTATGTCCGAAGAGGCAGAACGCCAACTTGAAGTGACTGAACTTTGTGAAAGTGCAGATGTAAAATCTATGTCTGAAAAACGTGTGGTCAAATTAACACCAAAGGCATTGCTGGAAAAAATAAGCCAGTTAGAGAAACAAAGAAAGTCTGCATTTGGCAAATTAACTAGCCTAAGAGAATGTATTGTGAAACTAATGGGTGACAAACACGTAAATGAGGTTGAACAAGAGTTTGGCAGTTTTAATGTGTTGTGCGAAAACATACATCAGGTGCACACATGTTTATTGGGGTTGTTGCCTGCTGATGAAGCAAGCAAGCATAACATTTGGTATCAAGCCAAAATGCTGGGTGTCAATGAGTTTATTGCAGGTGTAAACCAATGGCTGTTAAACATTAAAACAGGCTCAACCACAGGGGTCTGTGGTGCCCCTCATCAAAACGATGGTTTATTGGGTCAAACTGAAATTCAAACGGTGGAAAGGGAAGCTGATGACCGCGATGAGAAAGGAGCTATGGGGGAAAAGGAAGACGAGGAAGATGAAGATGGCATCCGACCTCATGACAGTATCTCCAATATACAATCACAGCACCATGGCTCAATGCGTTCTTCCACTTCTTCAGCTGCTATGCGAAAGGCAGAGGCAAAACGAAATGCACTCTTGGTACGGGCTGCTGCTTTGGACGAAAAACATGCATTGGAGGAGCAAGCGCTCATACTGAAGAGGAAAAAGGAACAACACGAGTTGAACACTGAGTTAGCTGAAGTGACGGCTAAGCTAGCAGCATTGAAGGTTGGCAGCAGTACCCATGTAAAGCAATCTGATGGAATGTCTTCCTACATGAGGAAGGGGGCTAGGCCCAAGATTATGCCCGCATCACTCAACCCATAGGCTCCAACATTTGTACCTCCACCATTACATCAGAATGCAATTCAACCATTGGAAGGCAATGCCTCAGCGTTTGGACCGGTCATGTCAACTTTTGTGCCAGTACTACCACAGCGGCATACATCACAACTGCAAACCAATGCTTCACATGGAATGCCACCTATGATGCCAACTTTTGGGAACAACCAAGGTGCTGCTCCAGCCCCCTCATGGGTTCATCATCCATCACAACCGACAGCAGTTGTCAGTCAGAAATTTCAAAGGCCTCTAGTGCAATCAAATACCATCTTCAGCCAAAACCCTCAGCCTACTGTAGGTCAACAAGTGTTCCCACCAATGCAAAGCCAAATTCAAACCCCATGTCTCTACAATTTGCTACAGCAACAGAATGACATAACGACTCTCCTTGTTCACATGCAAACTGCGCAACAGCTACCTCGCAGGGAAATGCCCATTTATGACGGAGATCCTCTGCAGTTTAACACCTTTTTCAGAGCCTTCGAACACTGCGTGGAAGCCAAAACGACATCTAAAGGAGACTGCTTATACTACCTTGAGCAATATACCAGGGGGCAGCCAAGGGAAATGGTACGTAGCTGCCTTCACATGCCTGCTGCCAGAGGATTTGCAGCAGCAAAGAAGCTGCTCAAGGAGCATTTTGGAAATGAATTCAAAATCACTGCTGCATATATGGAAAAGATCATGGAGTGGCCGAGCATGAAAGCTGAGGACCCTGAAGCACTCAAGGCTTATGGTCTTTTCTTACGGGAGTGTTCCAATGCCATGGCTGACCTTCAGCACTTGGAGGAGCTTAACATGCCAGCTAACATCAAGATCCTGAGTCAAAAACTTCCGTATAAACTCAGAGATAAATGGAGAACTAAGGCATGTGACATACTGGAGAAAACTAAGCAAAGAGCAAAATTCTCAGACATTGTGAGTTTCATTGAACGCCAGGTGAGAATCACTTCGGATCCAGTCTTTGGCGACATACAGGATGGCTCACCTGCAGTCAAAGGGGCAACTAAACCAACTAAGTCATCAGTTAAACCCTACCTGAGACGCAACAGCTTTGCCACACAAGTGGTCATTCAGGATAGACCCAGCACACAAGATGATGATAACCAAGTCACATTCACTAACACTGATTCCACTTCCTGCATGTACTGCAACATTAGCGGTCATACTCTGGATCAATGTTTTAAGCTGGGAAGAAAGCTGCATAGAGAGAAACTGGAATATTTTAAAGAAAATGGCTTGTGCTTCAGTTGCTTGTGCACAGGCCATCTGAGCAAGAATTGCGACAAGCGCATCACTTGCAAAAAGTGTAATAGAATGCACCCCACTGTACTACACATTGGAGACAAGCAAAGAGTGATGCATATGGGTGGCGAACAAAATAATTCTGAGCAGTCAAAGACATCTGACAGCTGTTCTACATCATCCGCTTGTGGTCTTACAGGGGCTGGCCACTGCAACGGAATTCTACCCATTCTTCCTGTAAAAGTGAAGTGCTCCAAGGGTAACAAAGTCATTGAGACCCATGCCTTCCTGGACCCAGGAAGTACAGGAACTTTTTGCACCAGGAACCTCATCGAGAAGCTGAATATGGAAGGCCGAAAGCTCAAGCTACATATTCGCACGCTAGGCAATGCCAACGTGGTGGAAAGCTCTGTTGTTGACAACCTGGAGATATTGGCCTTTTCAAATGACTGCTTCTACCCACTTCCCAAAGTATGTACTCAGGAAGAAATGCCTGTCTCTACAGCAAACATCATCAGTGAAAGGGAGCTGAGAAAATGGCCATATTTGGAGACCGTGAAATTTCCCCACCTAAACGCTGGAGTCGACTTGTTGATTGGCACAAATGCCTCCAAACTTATGGAACCGTGGGAGGTCATCAATAGTCGTGAAGGCGAGAACGGTCCTTATGCCATCCGCACGCAACTGGGGTGGGTAATTAACGGGCCGTTAAAGGGTAACAGCGACTGTGAAACTGATCATCCTCAAGTTCATGCCAACAGAATCGCAATTGATAGAATTGAAGAACTGCTAATTAGTCAGTACAATCACGATTTCAACGAGCGAGCTGCTGATGAACAGGAGGAAATGTCGCAGGAAGACAAAAGATTTATGGAGATAATGAAAGGCTCCGCTCAGCTGCAAGAGGGGCACTACACGTTTGAACTGCCTTTCAAAAGCAAAAATGTTTCAATGCCAAACAACCTCAGTGTTGCTGTGCAACGTATTCGTGGTCTGAAGAGGAGACTGCAGAAGGACGCAAGCTTTCACAATGAGTACAAAAGCTTTCTTACCGATGTTATTAGTAATGGCTATGCAGAGGAGGTGCCTCAGCAACAGCTCAAAGCACCAACCGAGAAGGTGTGTTATATCCCACACCACGGTGTTTACCATCCGCAGAAGGGGAAGCTGTGAGTGGTGTTTGACTGCGGAGCAGAATTCAAAGGAGTCTCTCTCAACAGTCAGCTTTTGCAAGGTCCAAACCTCACCAGCTCATTAGTTGGTGTTTTACTGAGGTTCAGACAGGACAAGGTAGCCGTAATGGCAGACATAAAGGCTATGTTCCACCAGGTTAGGGTGGCAGAGCAGCACAGAGACTACTTAAGATTCCTGTGGTGGCCTCAAGGTGACTTGAAAAAGGATCTGGTTGAGCATCGCATGACTGTCCATTTGTTTGGAGCAGTGTCCTCACCCAGTGTTGCCTGCCACACACTTAGAAAGACTGCTGAAGACAATCAAGCCAACTTTCCAACAGAAGTGATTAAAGCGGTCAACCGTAATTTCTACATGGATGATCTGTTGCAGAGTCTGCCCTCTGAACTGGAAGCTGTCACTATGGTCAAGCACCTTATGGACATTTGCAGCAAGGGAGGTTTCACCCTCACACAATGGATCAGTAACAGCCGGAAAGTGCTTCAAAGCATTCCAGAGCATCTCAAGTCCAAGAACCTGCACGAACTCGATCTGGACAGGGATAAGCTGCCATTAGACCGGGCCCTGGGCCTGCAGTGGTGCATTGAGACAGACACTTTCAAGTTCAAGCTGAAAGTCAAAGAGAAACCACCAACTAGGAGAGGCATGTTGTCCATCATCAGTTCTGTCTATGATCCGCTGGGATTCCTGGCACCTGTAGTGCTACCTGCCAAGTTACTACTGCAGGAGTTGTGCAGGGCTAAGTGTGATTGGGACGATCCAATACCTCCAGCTTTCCAGCAAAAGTGGAGCAAGTGGCTGGCAGATCTGGAGAAGGTGGCAGATTTCAAGATCCACAGATGCTTGAAACCTGATGGATTTGGGACAGTGATCAGCGCCCAACTGCATCATTTTGCTGACGCAAGCGTGAATGGATATGGCACGGCTACTTACCTGAGGATGGAGAACATGGAGAACAGGGTTCATGTTGCCTTCCTGTTTGGCAAAGCCAGAGTGGCTCCGCTGAAGCCGGTCACCATCCCCCGTTTAGAGCTCACTGCTGCTGTAGTTGCAGTAAGAGTGGACAAGATGATTCAGTCAGAGTTGGAGATTCCACTGGAGAAGACGTGCTTCTGGACTGACAGCACATCAGTTCTCAAGTATATAAAGAACGAGGACCGCAGATTTCAAACCTTTGTTGCTAACAGGATAAGCACAATCAGGGATAACTCGGAGGTTGAGCAATGGAGATACATTCCCACATCCCTGAACCCTGCTGACGATGCTTCACGTGGATGTAAGACAGAGGATCTTGTGAAGCAAAAATGGATGGAAGGCCCAAAATTCTTAAGTGAACCTGAAGAAAGGTGGCCCACATTTCCTGTGGACATAAGTGTTACCGCTGATGATCCAGAGGTCAAGAAAAGCCTGACCGTCAATGCAATACTTATTGACAACAATGCCACATCACAACTGATCACTCACTTCTCTGACTGGCAAAGATTGAAGGTTGCAGTTGTATGGTTCCTGAAATTGAAAGAAACTCTGCTCAAAATAAGTAAGAAAAGGAAAGAGTTGGAGCTGTCAAACACTCATGCTACCAGGGCAGTAATGTCCGATGTCCAAAGGGAGCTGTAAGTTTTCTCAAGGACACTTGGGAATCAGAAGGTGACCCTGGAAGATCTCTCGGAGGCTGAAACCTCCATCATCGCTTTCTGCCAGAGAGAGAGATTTCCCATTGAATTTTCGGCCCTAGCTCTTGGCAAATCACAAGTGCCAAGAAGTAGCAGCATTTTCAAACTGAATCCAGTGTTGGAAGGAGGGCTTTTACGAGTTGGAGGGCGGCTAAACAAAGCAGCTATTCCTGAGAACATTAAACACCCCCTCATCTTGTCCAAAGATCAGCACATCTCTGAACTAATCCTCTGTTACCTCCATCTACAGTTTGGGCATGGTGGTAGAAACCATGTTCTTTCCACTGCCAGGAAAAGGTACTGGATCACAAGTGGACCAACAGCAGTGAAAAAGGTCATATCCAGATGTCTAATTTGTAAGTTTCAGAGTGTGAAACCTGGCATGCAGAAAATGGCAGACCTGCCAGAAGAGCGAGTGGTTCCTGATCTACCACCATTCACCAATGTTGGGGTAGATTATTTTGGGCCAGTTGACGTGAAAAAGGGGCGTGGCCTTGTGAAAAGGTATGGCGTGGTGTTCACTTGCATGACAAGCAGGGCCGTGCACTTAGAAATGGCCTACTCTCTCGACACAGACTCCTGCATTAGTGCACTGCGTAGATTCATCTGTCGTAGAGGACAGGTGGCGCACATGAGATCTGACAACGGCACTAACTTTGTGGGTGCCGAAAGAGAACTGTGAGAAGCCTTAGCCTCTTTGAATCATACCCGCATTGAAAGAGCCTTGTCTGAAAGGGGAATCAAATGGAGCTTTAACCCTCCTGCCGGGTCTCATCACGGTGGTGCTTGGGAGCGCATGATTCGTATGATCAAGAAGATTTTGTGCTCTGTACTCCGTCAGCAAACTCCAGATGATGAAATGTTTCATACTGTGCTCTGTGAAGCTGAAGCCATGCTGAATGATCGCCCTATCACACGACTCTCAGGGGACCCCACCGACCTCGAGGCACTGACGCCAAACCATCTGCTACTCCTAAAAGGGAAACCAGTTCTCCCACCAGGACTATTCGACAAACAGGATGTATATGCAAGGAGGAGATGGAAACAAACTCGGTACATCTCAAATCTCTTTTGGAAGAGATGGATTCGCGAATACCTTCCGCTTTTGCAGGAACGCCAGAAATGGAATCAGGAGAAGAGGAACTTTGTTCCTGGCGACCTGGTCATGGTCGCAGATCACACAGCACCACGTGGGTCATGGATACTTGGCCGCATACTTGAAACATTCCCTGACAAGAGTGGTCTAGTACGTGTGGTTCGTTTACAAACCAAGACCAATATCATTGAACGACCCATAACCAAAATATGCTTGCTTAATGAAGCTGCTGAATAATTGGTTATTCCCTTTTTTTCTTTTGTTTTCACTTTGGTGTTTATGGCTCATTAGATTTTGTAATTGCTCCTACAGACTCAATTAGGGGTGGGTGTGTATGAGCCATTTTTTCATTCTCATTATTTTTGTGTTGCTGTAATTTACCTCCATGCCACTAGAGGGACTCTCACTCACTGTAAACTGGGAAGCATTTAAATACCCATGGTGAACT
>JAPEKM010000016.1:18835744-18846105 GCA_027575975.1 Cathorops multiradiatus
TATGTGTCAGCCCTGTGATGACCTGGCGACTTGTCCAGGGTGTACCCCGCCTTTCACCCATAGTCAGCTGGGATAGGATCCAGGGTCCTATCCCAGCTCCCAGCTCGCCTGTGACCCTGTAGAACAGGATAAAGCGGCTACAGATAATGAGATGCGATATTCCATATTCATTACACATCAAGTGAAATATTTCAAATGTATTTTTATTTTGATGTTGATGGCTTATAGCTCATGAAAATTAGAAATACAGTATCTCAAATATTATAATATTTCCTAAGATCAAATACAGTACAATACAGAAATGTCCAACTTCTGAAAAGTATGTTCATTTATACACTCAGTACTTGGTTGAGGCTCCTTTACCATGAATTACTGCATCAATACAGCGTGGAATGGAGGTGATCAACCTGTGGCACTGCTGAGGTGTAACTGAAGCCCAGGTTGCTGTGATTGCGGCCTTCAGCTTGTCTGTATTTCTGGGTCGGTTGTTTCTCATCTTCCTCTTGAAAATAGCCCATAGATTCTCTCTGGGGTTCAGGTCAGGCAAGTTGGCTGGCCAGTCAAGCACAGTAATATCATGGCCAGCAAACAATTTGGTAGAAGTTTTGGCACTGTGGACAGGTGCTAAGTCCTGCTGGAAAAGGAAATCAGAATCTCCATAAAGCTTGTCAGCAGATTGAAGCATGAAGTGCTCTAAAATCTTCTGGTAGACACTGTGTTGACTTTGGATTTGATAAAACACAGTGGACCTGGACCAACACCAGCAGATGACATGAGACCCCAAATCATCATAGACTGCTGAAACTCCACACTGAACTTCAAACATCTTGGATTCTGTGCCTCTCTGCTCTTCCTCCAAACTCCAGGACCTTGATTTCCAAATGAAATGCAAAATTTACTGAAAAGAGGACTTTGGACCACCTGAGCAACAGTCCAGTTCTTTCTCTCCTTAGCCCAGGTAAGCTGCTTTTGACATTGTCTCTGGTTCAGCAGGGGCTTGAGATTAGGAATGTGCCAATTGTAGTCCCTTTCCTGAAGATGTCTGTATGTGGTGGGTCTTGACGCACTGACACCAGCCTCAGTTCGTGCCTTGTGAAGTTCTCCCAAGTTCTTGAATAGACATTTCTTGACAATCTTCTCAAGCCTGCAGTCATCCCTGTTGCTTGTGCACCTTTTCTAGCCAGCCTTTTCAGCAATGACCTTCTGTGGCTTACCCTCCTTGTAGATGGAGTGTCGTCTTCTGGACAACTGTCAAGTCAGCAGTCTTCCCCATGATTGTGGTTGTGTGTACTGAACTAGACCAAGAGATACACAGCATTTATACTGCTTTACTCAAACTTGAAATGAAGCACTCTCATATTTTGAGATTTTTCTTTGCACTGTGGGCCATAATTATCAAAATTAAAACAGAAAAATGCTTGAAAGATTTTAGTTTACATGTAATGAGTCTAGAATATATTAAATTTTCACTTTCTTAAATGATAAATATAAAACTATTCCACAATATTCTACTTGTTTGAGATGCACTGGTATGGTGTTGACATGCACCCTCTGTACCCCTTTTATCTGGACTCCCCATGGTGTTCGTGCACTGTGATCATATGTAATGGATTGAGTCATCGATACGATGAATCTCCGTCCCCGGCCATTTAGTGTCTATGCCTGCGATGGCTGATCAGCCTGATGCGCAAACTCACTGACAGTCAACGCAGACAAACTGCGAATCTTGTGAAGTTTGCAGGGCAGAAATAGCAGCATGGTGATGAAGATGCTGTTCATTCAGCCTGGCAGTCCTTGCTTCCTCAAACAGCTGGCATTCCTTGTTGCAGGTCCTGCACCACCGAGTCCGATCTTTGGCGGTCTTCTTGAATGACCCAGGGTCAATCCTGTAGCCCTTCAGAGAAGCTTTAAGGACATATTTGTAGTGCTTACACTGTCCGCCCTGCGATCTTTTTCCAGTTGACAACTCGCCAAACATGAGGGCTTTTGGAATCCTTTCAGGACCTATGCGCACTACATGCCCGGCCCAGCGTAGCTGTGCGTGTGTAACAAGTGATTCTACACTTGGGATTTTACAGAGATCTAAAACTGTAGTGTTAGGAACTTTGTCCTTCCAGGTCAAGTTGCAGATCTTGTGAAAGCAGTGTTGATGGAACTGCTTCAACACTTTGATGTGACCACGGTATTAGGTCCATGTTTCGCAGCCATAGAGGAGAGTGCTCAGTACCACAGTTCTGTACACCTGGACTTTTGTGCTTAGCCATATGCCATGGTCAGACCAGGGGTGGTGTTGCAGCCGGCCATAGGAAGAACCAGCCTTACTGATGCGTGCTGTGATTTTGTCATCAATTTTAGCATTCTGTGCAAGAATACCTCCAAGATAGCAGAATTTCTCAACTGATTTCAATGCTTCTCTGCACACAGTGATGAACTGAGAGCATGGTGATGATCCATGCCTCGGCTAGTGTAGTACCTCTGTCTTTTTGATGCTGATGGTAAGGCCATATCTGCAGCAAGCTCTTGAAAAGTTGTCAACAATAAGCTGAGCATCATCAAAGGAATGGGCGATAAGAGCACAATCATCCACATACAGTAGATCCCAGAGTAGCATAGATGACGTTTTGGTCTTGGCCTGAAGATGTCTTAAGTTGAAAATGCTGCCATCACTTCTAAAGCGAATCATTATACCATTATCGCAGTCTTTGAAGGCATTGTGAAGCATGGCTGAAAACACGATGCTGAAAAGCAGGGGAGCCATGACACAACCTTGCTTGGTTCCATTGCCAATGGCAAAAGGTGCAGAAATTGAGCCTTGGTCTACAACGTGGCCAACCATGCCATCATGAAACGAGCGGATGATGTTGACTATATAGGGAGGGCATCCAGCTTTGGCGAGTATTTTCCAGAGACCCTCATGACCCACTGAATCAAAGGCCTTTGTAAGATCATTGAAGACCATGAAGAGCTCCATGTTTTGCTCGACACAATTTTCCTGTACTTGCCTTGCTGAGAAAAGCATATCGGTGGTGCCACGCGAGGCACGGAATCCACACTGGCTTTTGGATTACCTCATCCACAATAGCGGCAGTGAGGCAATTGATGATGATCTTTGCAAGAATTTTACCTGCTATTGCCAGGAGTGAAATGCCGTGGTGATTGTCATAGATGTGTCTGTTACCTTTGTTTTTGAAAAGGTGCATAAACAGGGCATCATTAAAGCCCTGTAGAACAGCTTCCCTCTCCCAGATGACATTAAACAGCCTCGTGAGCTCAACTGCAACTGGCTTGCCACCACACTTGTAGATTTCGGCAGGTATCCCATTGGCGCCAGCCGCTTTTCCCAGTGAGATCTGTTTAACAACCTTGATGGTCTCGGCTTCTGTGGGAGCATTGTCAAGTTCTTCATGGATGGGTCTTTGAGGAAGTTGGTCAATGGCTTCATCAGAGATGGTCGACACAGTTCAATACAGAATTAAATTGTTCTGCCCACCGGTTGAGAATGCCAGTCTGATCTTTGATGAGCGTCTGGCCGTCCGCAGCATACAATGGCATGCTGCCGTGGGATGAAGGACCATAAACAGCCCTCAATCCAGTGAAGGCGGCTTTGGAGTCTTTCCGGTTGTAAGCAAGTTGCAGATCATCCGCGCAATCTTTCCACCAATGGTTCTTCACGTCTCTCAGGGTGGCCTGTGCTTCTCTCTTGAGACAAAGATAAGAATCTTTCCTGGACTGGGATGATTTATCCATCATGTATATGATGTGGGCGTGGTGTAGGCGAACCAGGAGATCCTGAACTGTGGGATCATTCTCATCGAACCAATCACGATGTTTACGTTTCACGAACCCAATGGTTTCCTCTGCAGAGCTACGGAGTGCATCACGGAGAATGCTCCAGTGATCCTCAAGAGACATTCCCTCTGTTCTGATGCTATTCAAGGCACTTTTGAAGAAACTGAGTTGCCACTCCTGGGAAGGACAGCTTTCGGACATCAAGCTTCTTAGCTGGTACCGCCAGTCTAACCCTCCTTTTTGAAGTTTTGAAGGAGAATGCAATGGTGATACAGAGCAAACGGTGATTGAAGAAGCAGGTAGAGCCCAACATGGATCTTGTATGGTGGACATCACTGACATCCCTCTGACGGACAATGGCAAAGTCGATCTGATGCCAATGCCCAGAGTGAGGGTGCATCCAAGTGGTTTTCCTTGCACTACTTTGCTGGAATAAGGTGTTCATGATGACTAACTGGTGCTGCATACATGTTGTAAGAAGGAGGATTCCATTTGAGTTCACCTGCCCAACACCATGTCGATCAATGACTTTATCCCAGGAGGTGAAGTCACGACTCACCCTGGCATTGAAGTTGCCTAGTAACACGAGTTTGTCTGAGTGAGGGACGGCTTGTAAGAGTTTGTCTAGTTCTTCATAGAATTGCTCTTTAGTCTCATCAGTGTGGGTCATGGTAGGGGCGTATGCACTGATTAAGGTGACATAACCAGATTCTAGGTGAAGACGAAGTGACATAAGGCGTTCATTAACCCCATGGGAGACAGAGTCTAAAAGACTGAGATACCGGTTGTTAATGGCAAAGCCGACTCCAGCTTGTCTGGGTTCGTCTTTAGGTCGACCAGAACAGAAAAAAGTGTACGCAGAGCCACTTTCTGTGAGTTGAGAGCTTTCCGGAAGTTGGGTTTCATGAGGGCTGCAATAGCTATGTTATAGCGTTGAAGTTCTTGGGCCACAATGGCTGTACGGCATTCCAGATTATTTGGATTATCCTGCAGCGTACAAATGTTCCATGCTGCTAAGTGAATCTTTTCCTTACTATTTCTACCACAGAATTGGATGACCAGACCATCGCGGTCAACGGCCAAGTCGAAGTGGAGCAAGCTTTTTTCTAGGGGATCTTTTATACCCCCCTCTCCAAATTGGAGAAGGCAGTGGTGTCCCTGAATAGGGCTGCCTTGTCGTCCTGGCAGGATATGGTCAGGGGCGTTGCTCCAGGTCATTCCCTGAGCGACCATCACACCAGGGCCACCATATGTGTGGACTCGTGACTAGAGGCTTCCAGGAGCATCCTCTCCCTGCCTCCGTCGCCACTTATCCCTTGCTGCAGGACTTGCATGGGATGGAGTATGGTGGAAAAAGTGGCAAGGAAACAAACCTGCACAGTGGGTGATTAAGGTGGTGATGGGTCATGCAATCCCAGCGACACCCTCTCTTCCTATCAATCAGCTATGGGTGCGGGTTCAGGAGCCAAAACGTGCACCCACTGAGTGGAGGCGCAGCAGTTGGCCAGTTAACTCATCCAGAGGGCTGCCCTCACAGTAGCTTGCATTTACTGGGACTTGATTTCGAAGTTTTCCGCTCTGGGTTTTTCTGTAGGGGTTTGCTCCCTTAGCATTTGACTATCCCTAGCTACCTACAAGGCAGTAGGAACTGTAACCCTGGCCAAGGGAGGCTAAGGGTGTACTAACACTTGCCCAAGGTGTCCACCCAGGCTAGCGGAGGGAAGGAGGCACCTTACATCTCCATTCTAGACCGGCTCCAAACAGAGTCTAGCCACTGATCATATGTAAGCCCCAACTGTATGATTAAGGTTAAGAGTTACTGGTAGTCACTAGAGTTACTACCAGTTAAGGGTTACTGGCCACCAGTAGACTGGTGGCATTCTGACAATATGATTACCAATGAAATAGGCCATTAATTTCTCTGGCCCAAATATGAGGAACTTGAAGCATTTGGTTCAGTGTTGGTGGTTTCAAACTTTTCTATCATGGGATGGGAGGTGAAATGGTGTAGGGGTAATCCTGAATGAAGAACATGTTAAGAGTGTGCTGGAGGTAAAGAGTGTCACTGACATTGATGTGTGAAGCTGGAAATTGAAGGGGTGATGAACATCATCAGCACATATATTGTACCACTCAAGTGGTGTGCAAGATAGAGGAGAAAGAAGAATTCTGGACTGAGTTGGATGAAGTGGTTGAAAGTATAACAAAAAAGGAAAGTGTGGTGATTGGGGCAGTACTAAATGGGCATGTTGGAGAAGGGAACAGAGGTGATGAGGTGGTGATAGGTACGTATGATGTGAAGCAGAGAAATGTGGAAGGGCAGATAGTGGTGAATTTTGCAAAGAGGATGGAAATGGCTGTGGTGAATACATACTTTAAGAAGAAAAAAAGAGCATAGAGTAACAAGAGTGAAGGAATGTGTCTCAGGTGGACTATATTTTATGTCAGAGATGCAATCTGAAGGAGATTGTAGACTGCAAAGTGATAGCAGGGGAGAGTGTAGCTAAGCAATATCGGATGGTGCTTAGGAGGATGATCTTGGAGGTAAAAAAAAGAATAAAGAGAAAGCTAAACAAAAAAAATCAGATGGTGGAAGTTGAAGGAGGAAGATTGGAAGTCAGAATTTAGGGATATGGTGAGACAGACATTGGGTGAAGAGGTATTAGATGATTGGACAACTATGGCAGAAGTGGTGAGGGAGACAACTAGGAAGGTACTGGGAGTGACATCAGGACAAAGAAAGGAAGACAAGGAGATTTGGTGGTGGAATGAGGAAGTCCAGGAAAATATAAGGAGGAAGAAGATGGCAAAGCAAAACTGGGGTAAAAAGAGAGATGAATAGAGTAGACAAGAATACAAGGAAATGTGAAGGAAAGCAAAGAGAGCAGTGGCAAAGGCGAAGGAAAAGGCGTATGATGAACTATATGAAAGGTTAGAAACTAAGGCTGGAGAAAAGTACCAATTTGGAAGACAATGAGATCAAGCTGGGAAGGATGTGCAGCAAAGGCTGATAAAGGATGCAGATGGAAATGTGCTGACAAGTGAAGAGATTGTGCTGAGAAGGTGGATGGAGTAGTTTGACAAGCTGATAAATGAAGAAAATGAGAGAGAGAGAAGGTTGGCTGAGGTGGAGATTTTGAATTAGGAAGTACAGCAGATTAGCAAGGAGGAAGTAAGGAAAGCCATGAAGAGAATGAAAAGTGGTAAGGCAGTCAGCCCAGATGATATACCAATGGAGGCATGGAGATGCTTAGGAGAGATGGCAGTTGACTTTTTGACTAGATTGTTTAACAAGATCTTGCAAAGTGAGAGGATGCCTGAGGAGTGGTGAAGCAGTATACTGGTACCAATATTCAAGAACAAGGGCAATGTCTAGTGCTGCAGTAACTATACAGGCATAAAGTTGACTAGCCACAGCATGAAGTTATGGAAAAGAGGAGTGGAAGCTTGGCTAAGAGGAAAGGTGGAAATATGTGAGCAGTAATACGGTTTCATGCCAAGAAAGAGTACTACAGATGCAATATTTTCTTAGAGAATGTTGATGAAAAAGTATAGAGAAGGACAGAAGGAGCTGCATTGTGTGTTGTGGCTTGAGAAGGCATATGACAGGGTGCCGAGAGAGGAGTTGTGGTACTGCATGAGGAATTCAGGAGCGGCAGAGAAGTATGTGAGATTGGTGCAGGATATGTATGAAGACAGTGTGACAGCAATAAGATGTGCAGTGGGAATGATGGAGGCATTTAAGGTGGATGTTGGATTGCACCAGGGCTCAGCCCTTTCCTGTTTGCAATGATAATGGACAGGTTGACAGACATCATAAGGCAAGAAACCCCATGAACAATGATTTTTGCCAATGATATTGTTATCTGTAGTGAGAACAGGGAGCAAGTGGAAGAAAACTTAAAGACATGGAGGTATGCACTAGAGAGAAGGGAAATGAAAGTCAATAGGAGGATGGTGTACATGTGCGTGAATGAAGGTGAGGACAGTGGAATGGTACAGCTACAAGGAATAGAGGTGGTCAAAGCAGATGAGTTCAAATATCTGGGGTTAAAGCAATGGCTAGTGTGGAAGAGAAGTGAAGAAGAGCATGCAAGCAGGTTGAAATGGATGGAGGAGAGTGTTAGGAGTGATTTGTGACAGAAGGTTACCAGCAAGAATGAAAAGGAACATGTACAAGACAGTAGCAAGACCAGCTATGTTGTATGGTTTGGAGACTGGCACTGACAAAAAGAAAGAGGCTGAACTGGAGGTAGTAGAACTGAAGATGCTGAGATTTTCAGTGGGAGTGACAAAGTTAGACAGGATTAGAAATGAGAATATTAGACACACACCACATGTAGGATGCCTTGGAGACAAAGTGAGAGAGGCAAGATTGAGATGGTTTGGACACACAACTTGTAGAGGAGAGATCCAAGGTATATTGGGAAAAGAATGCTGGAGATGGAGTTGCCAGGTAAAAGGAAAAGAGGAAGACCAAAGATGAGATAGATGAATGTGGTGAAGGACGACATGAGGATGGTTTATGCTATAAAAAAAAGATACAGAGGACAGGAGGAGATGGAGGAACATTATCTGCTGTGGTGACCCCTGACAGGAACAGCCGAAAGATGATGATTTCTAAGTAGGTGGAAAAACTCTCCCATTTCCCCCACTGAGTGGAAAAAAGGCATCTTAAAAGCAATTTTTTCACCATCTGCCCTTTCCCAGTGTGCTCCTCACCTCAGAATTTGTTGTTGGCTCAGAATTTCACCACCACCTGAGAGGGGGATTTGTGAAGTTGAGGGATCTGGGGCCTTTTCCTAGGATAGGATGTGTTTCTAAGTTTAGGTTACATCACCTGCAGGTCGGGAAGTGTCCCAAGAGAATGCAGCAGAACGTTTTAGGGGAATTCGACGACACTTGTCTACACCATGTGTCAACATAAAATGGAAATTAATATTTTGGGAGGCAAGGTTTACAATTATTGCCATACCAGGTACCTTCTGTGGAAACTGTTTGTGCTTATTTATCTTCTGGTGCTTCTGTTTTGGTGTAATTCTACCATGCAGGTCTCTCAGATCTACTTTGGGTGTCATGTTCTGTGAAATGTTAGGTTATCTGCAAGGAAGGGGTTAGTTTTGCTGTGCTTTTTGAAGCAGCATCCACCTTTGCATTGCCTAGGGAAACAGGATTTGTTAAATATGTGAGCATTGCATTTACATATTGATAAACTGTTTAGAAAGTAACACAGCTTCAAGTAGTTCAGCCACAAAATGACAGTGTGCAAATCTTTTTTCCTATAGATGTTAAACATTTGTTTCCATAGTGTGCCAAAATTATGGACTACTCCAAATACATATCTACTGTCTGTGTAAATATTGACCAACTATGTAATAATTGAAACAGCATTCAAGATTCAAGAGATGTTTTTTTTTTCAGCCCGTCCATATACAAGTATACAGTAAGGCTGAAATAATGTTTCTCTAAGATGTGTGGTGCAACATAAAAGACAAAATACAAGACAAAGGACACACAAACCAATGCATATCAAAATGGACAAACAGCTAGTGCAAAATGAGCGACAAGTTATGCAATGGTAATGTATGGTGCAGGGAAGTGGTGCTGAGATGTTGAGGAGCTTTACTGCCTGGTGGAAGAAGCTGTTGTAGTATCTGTCAGTGGTGGTTCAGCTGCTTCAAAACCTTTTGCCAGACAACAGAAGGGTGAACAGTCCATGGGAGGGGTGGGAGAGGTCTGCCACAATGCTGGTTGCATGGTGGATAGAGTATTTATTGTACAGTTCTGTACAGTAAGTGATGGGAGGGAGACCCCAATGATCCTCTCAGTGATCCTCACAATCTGCTGCAGGAACTTACTGCAGATGACATTGCAGTTCCTGTACCAGACAGTGATGCATGTGCAGAGGATGCTCTTGACAGTCCTCCAGTAAAAGGTGGCAAGAATGGGAGAGGGAGGCTGGCCTTTTTCAGCCTCTGCAAGAAGAGATAATGCTGAGCTTTTCTGGTGATGGTAGTAGTGTTGAGCGTCCAGATGAGGCCATCCACCCCAAGGAATTTCACGCTGCTGACTGTCTCAACAACAGAGCCTTTGATGAGTGGAGTGCAGGTGGCAGGGCTCCTTCTAAGGTCACCAGCCGTCTATTTTGTCTTTTCAACATTCAGACACCAATCCACCATAGTAGAGGATCTGGGTAGGTTAGATATGTAAGCACATAATTTAGGAGAGGATAACTCAACTGTTATAGGCTAATTTGAACCCAAAGAACAACTTGGGATGTGTACCAAAATCGCTATCTGGGGCGAACAGGCCAAAAATTATCAATCCAAGATGGCTGCCAGTTGTCATATTGAAAATATCAATTTTTGAACCACTCACCACAGAAGTATGTGCAATACCTAATTTTATGGGTTTTTGGGTATGGGAAATCCGTTAGTGACATCATTTTCATGATTGAAGGAAAAGAGAATAAGCTATGGTCAAGGGCAAGGTTTAAAAAAAAAAAACCAAAAATTGGCCAAAATTACAGTTTCACAGAAAACATGAAAAAAAAAAAAAAAATGAATCCTTCA
>JAPEKM010000016.1:18991514-19005032 GCA_027575975.1 Cathorops multiradiatus
TGTCTTTTTGCCGATACAAAACGCTAGTTTTAAAACCATTGCAAAGCTCAAAACAACATGATAGTTCTGTGGAAGTGGGTAGAGGGTTCCTACAAACAAAACCAAGTGTCCCTAGCTCTGCAAGTGCACAGTGTGTGTGTGTGTGTGTGTGTGTGTGTGTGTGTGTGTGTGTGTGTGTGTGTGTGTGTGTGTGTGTGTGTAGAAGAGTAAATACAAAGCCAGTGACCTTACCTGAAGTTGGGCTTCTACAGACGGCATCTTCAGGGGACAGTCCATAAAAGCCGAGTGCAGTCACTGGCTTTGTATTTACTCACTCACTCGCTCTGTGCACTTGACAACATTAGTTGTACATGCTTCTGAACATCCCATTTCAGATTAATTCCCCTTCTTTGCTGTTTTAATATCATTCACTCATTGTGTGTGTCTCTACATCTATCTAAAAATTTTAGTGTATGTAATCTACACCTGTGATGTAGGCTAAGCAGAGGAGCCTAGTTTATACTTGGCACATGACTTTGTGTGTATGTATAAGAAACAGTGGCAACGTGAGCATTGTTTGCATACTCGCCTACCTCTCTATTTTGTTGTTCTGGAGGATTATGTGACAGTCAGTTGATGGCAGATCCAAAATATCCCTGTCTGTCAGGTTTCCGTGTGAAACTGTACAATGTTTAGAGATTTCATGCACAGCTATGTTCAACTCCCTAATGAACTCAATTGTGCCCTCCTGTAGCAACAGCAGTGGTAAACAACTCCCTAGCCCTGGTACCTGGAACAGGCATATTTCATGTTGGATATTTATTCATAGTTGTTCAGCATGCAAGGATGTTTAACAAAAATTCACTTTTTGAGTTTCACAAATGAAACCTTTCCTTTGGGTTGTAAATGCTATGAGCTTGATGTGTTTCATGACTTTAGTCGGCAGGTTAATTTGTGTGCCTGGCGGATCAGATCCGGAACATGGCAAGGAAGGGGTAGTTGCGTCTGGAATTCATTACCATCTCCACAGCTTTTTGGATGTTCAGCAGCAGGTGGTTGTGGCTGCACTAGGATCAGTTTCTTAACTTCCTCCCTGTAGGCAGACTAATCACCATTATGAGTAGGGCCTAACCAATATATCAAGAGGCGGTTGAGCTCAGATGATAATGGTGCTTAATGTCCTTATTGGTATCGGCCAAAATTAAGCAGATTAAGAGCAGATAAAATTCCTTTCATCATTACCTTGCCCATTGTGATGAAATGTTTTGGTCACTTGACCTGATGGGGTTCAGAGTTGGCAGTGGGAGGGGTATTCACTTTGCTCACTCTTTTCAGTCTTAGGAATGTATCAACTACAAAAACTTAAACCTGCTCCATTAATTTGGAAAATTAACTGGCCATCAAAAAAGTCCTGTTTTGGGATAAAGAGCTGGTAGTGGGAGGGGTATTCAATGAGGAGTGTAAAATTCCACTCCATTCATGAACAGAGTGAATACCCCTCCCACTGCCAACTCTTCATCCCATCAGGTCAAGTGATCAAAATGGTTCATCACAATGGGTAAGGTAATTATTTTTATTTATTGATTAAGTATTTGTTTGGTAATTTATTTATTTTTTTAAGTCGTGATATACATACTACATGGATATTATTGTAGCTGAACTTATGCTGAATACAAAAGTCATATGACTGAAAATGGTGCTTCAGTTTGTTGAAATTGACAAAATGGGAGCATGCCAAAATCATTAGAGTGCCAGAAAAGAGAGCAAACAAGTGCCAGTGCACGTTTGTGTTGAAGAACCACGCAAAGATTACACAGGAAATTTGAGTAAATTTTGCTCAAATTGAACATTTCTCTATACCTGGTAACATGTGGTCCCTCTCTAAAAAAGAGCAGAAGTTACTCTTTTGATAAACCATTTTTCCAGAGTCAATTCAGTGTTTTACTCTTTGTAATGGTATTTGACTGTTCAGTGTGTCTTGAAATAAACTCTTGTACCATTTTACTTAGTTTAGAGCCCCAACCAACTACTCTGTTACTCTTCCACGATTACTCTAATTTTGCTCCAACTCCAAATTTTACTCTCAAAATGGAGCAAAATTAAGCACTGGAAAAATTGTTCGGTCCCCCCCCGTGTATGCACTACAGTGCATATGTCAACCAACATGGTCATAAGAACAAATATTTACGCTTAGTCATTCATTTTCAGCTGGTGGAATTGAAGTTAAAAAAAAAAAAAGGGCACAACTCATCAGTGTTGTGGTTCTCAAGATTGAGTTAAATTGCTGTCCTGAATCATCCCAAGCACTTCCTGAGCATAAAACTGCTATTCCATATCTCAGCAAGTTTTACCTCCAAACAAGGAACCTAACCTATGGCTGACTCTATTTTTATTTTTTTTAAATCCTTTTTATGGTGGGCATTCCCATTGTAAAGGAGAAACCAATTGAAACCAAGAGTGAAAGTGATTTCACATGGTAACGGCATGATCGTCTTATGTTTAAGTCAGCACCCAGTGTGCCAATTCAGGTGTGACCTGAGTAAGGTGACATTTTGTTTCATTTAATTTAGCTAATTATTTTTTGGCAGTGGGACGCATTGGAAAGTATAAAGTTTTTAACTTATCATGCTTGTATGATTAAAAACTCAAGATATTTATCTAAATGCATGACTGACTTGTTCTAAACCTGCCAAGCTTTGCCAGCGAAGCACTCAACCCCAGGAGGTTAAATATTCCAGGCCTGGAGAGCAGTGGGAGTTGGCAGTCTTGGTGTTTTTGTGTAAACGCAGTCCTCCTCCTGCTCTTTCTGGAGACTAGCACCCTATTGGCTTGTTGTGTAATGCAGTCTGCTAGCTTGATGGTCTCCTGGAACCTTCGGATTCAACCATGTTTCTGTAATGGTCATAACACAGCAGTTCATGTTTTTCTGTGTAGACATTGAGAGCTCCAGTTCCTTGATTTTTTTTTTTGGGGGGGGGAGTGATCTTGTTTGAGACAGACTTGACAGTACGGATTTGTGCAGTGCTCTCAGACATGGCATGCATGCTGGCTCACCAGCCTCATTTCCATTTCCTTCATGCTCTCTCAACCTACTAATATTTGATTCTGCATCATATAATTGTCTTGGGAGAGAACACAGCAGGTCATAACTGAAACATTGGCCAATAATGTGCTGAATTAATTTCAAAAGCTCAGTGTGCTACATGGTCATGAGCTGATGTATTTGCATCTTTGCATCACGATGCAGGGAAAGGGATCATGCATAAGCAGGGTTGTGGCAGTGGGGGAATGCCCCCACATCAGCTGTGAGTGAGTCATGTGAATGAGTGTGAAAATTGGAGATAAAAATAAAACGCACCTTGTCAAGCCTATCTCCCAGTTCATTCTCGGAGCTGCACGAATGCTACACTGTTGCTAAAACCCAGAATTGAGGAGAAAGTGGTGCCTTAGAGTCCATGTCAGTCACTGAGAATCCTCCAGACACTCGTCAGCCTCCACCAAGTGCCATGACAGGCCCTTGTTGCACTATGCCCAGAGCAGGAGCAGCACTTCTTGTCTCTGCTCCAAGCCCAGACAGAGGACCTGCAGGTGATCCAGAGCCTGGTTCAGCTAGCCTGTATTCCAGCAGTTGCTTCCATGGATGGTGCGGCCACATCACCTGTAAAACTGCTTAAGATGGATCCACAAGACAATGCTGAGGCTTTTGTGGAGCAGTTTCAGCATGTTGCTGAAGCATATGCATGGCCAACCTCAATGTGCAATCTGCCTATTGCTGCTCCTGTCAGGGAAGCCCAGCACAAAAGCTCCCAGTCACCAACTTGCTGGAGTATCCAGACCTGAAGTGGGCTATTCTGCAGCAGGTCAGCTGCACCCCAGAATGACACTACCAGAGTGCTTCCATGCACTGGCATGTAATAAGATTGGCTGTACATTAACTTTGCTCAGCAGCTTTGAGATGCCTGCTGACGGTGGTTGCTGAGCTATCGACGGTGGCTGCTGAGCTACCAGCAGTGGAGCTGTTGAGTGTGCAACTTGAGCATAATTGACTGACTCTGGTACTGGAGCAGTTTGTCATTTGACTAATGGGGGCAATGTCCGCCTGGGTTCAGGACCACCACATGACTGTGGAGGAGGCAGTCCAGCTGGCAAAGGACCATGTGGCAATGCTTGCTTCCAGAAGCTGTGTCTCTTTCTCTCCTGTGTCTTTGTCTACCCCTGTCCTGCAGAAACTGGGGCCAGTCCCTCCCTGTTTTCCCTCCCCTGTGCCAATGCTGCCACTGACTCACTCCATCTCTCCACACGTGGAACAATCTGTGCTTACAAAGCCTGGGAAGGTCTGCAGATGAGGTGGGAAAGCAGGGCATTTCCAGGATTAGTGTTCCTCCTTTCCTGATGTGACTCAGGCTTCCCCACAGTTGAGTGGGAGCATACCAAGGGGGTACGCATCAGGCCTTGGTGGACTCAGGCTATAATCAGACCACAGTTAAAACCTCATTCAGTGCAGGGCACTAGGGAATGCACATTTGATGGTGTATACATGGATGTTTGTAAGTATCTGTTGGTGCTTGTTACTATCCAATTTGGGGGCAGAAAGCACTGTGGAGGTGGTGGTTAGTTCTAGCCTCATCCACGTATTGATTTTGGGAACCAATTGGTCAAGGATTCAAGATTGAGGAAAGCACTTATTTGTGGATGGGTATTGCTATTGCAAAACTTCGAGGGGAGGATTCTATTGCAATGTTATCGTGGGAGACTGTCCCAGGGCTGTCTGTGTCAGCTCCATGTCAAGGAGAGACAAAGGATGGGGAGGGTGCCACCCCTCTACTCTGCAGGAATTTCCCATGGGAGCATTCATGAGGTGAAACTTGGGCATGTGGTTTTTTTTTGTTTTTTTAACCCTCAATGTGAGAGTAATCAATAATTAAAACTTCTAACCTAACATTGCACTCTTCTACCAATATTTATTACTGAAGATGGGTTATATTGAGTGATGCAGGATATTCACACTGAAAAGGAAATAACCCAGTTGCTGGTTCCTAGGAGTTGTCAGACTCTTTATTCCATACAACTTGTCGTTATTTCATGGTGGGGCATTTTGGTCAGGGTAACACTAAACCATCTCATGGCCTGCTTGTATTGGCCAAGCATTTTCAGCAATGTTTGTAGTTGGTGCATGGCATGTCATGAGTATCAGCTTGTGAGTTTGACAGCCACCCCAAAAGCATCATTGTGCTCTTTACCGTTGCTCGAGATCCCCTTTTAATAAAATTATGGATCTCATCAGGCCATTAGATTGATGTGCATGAGGGTATTGTTTTTGTATTAGGCTTGGTGGATAATGCAGCACGTTATCTGAAAGCATTGCCTAGATGTGGCATTTCTGGATGCAGTGTTGCAGAAGCACTCTTCAGCATTACTGCTGGAGTCAGGATTCCAAAAGACGTCCTGACTATGGTACAATGTTCACTTTGCAAACTATACAAATTACTGGGGATTAAGTTGATTTTAGCCAGTGTTTATCATCTGCAGACATGGGTTTGTTGAATGATTTTAATCAAAGGCTGAAATCCATGATTAGTACGTTTGCTCATGGGCATGCCAGAAATTGGGACAAGTGGCTTGAGCCCCTTTTTATTTCTAGTACATGAGGTCCCACAAGCCTCCAGTGTTCTCCCTCTTCAAATTGTGTGGTCAGTTTGTGGTATCTTGGATATCCTTGGGGAAAATTGCAAGGATGGACCTAATAGTAAAAATGAAATTCATTACATTCTTGACCTGAGAGCAGAATTGCACACATTGAGTCTCCTAACCCAGGAGAGTTTGCTCCAGGCATAAGACTGTCAATCCCAGTTGTGTAACTGGGTACACACCCATGAGAACTCTCACTGGGAGATGGTGCTTGTTTTGCTACCCATACTAAGCTCTAAATGACATGGTGAGTTGATGTCAGTTGAACAGATAAATGCAATGCACTTCAGGTTTACCAACTTGGTCTCCTGAAACTGGAGAGATGAGGTTCCTGTGGCTTTGGTGGTTCCCAAGATGGAGGAGCTGGGACTGGAGGCAAGCCTAAAAAGTGCAGCCCAGTTCACCCCATGGAGACCATCTCTTGCTGTCCCAGAGCACAGGTTGTCATGCCATGATGCATTGGAGCACAGTGATTTGGAGCAACCTGGTGGTTTTTGACACAACCAACGGGTCAGTCTGGTTTGGTGTCGTAGACTTTAGAAGTCAATGCAGTGTCTAAATTTGATGCCTATCCGATGCCTTGCATTGATGAACTGCTTGATTGGTTAGTCACGGCTCACTTTTATTCAGCACTGGACTTAAAGAAGAGGAAATTGGCAAATATCCAGTCTTCAAGACTGCTTTCCCTGCATGGGTAAGACCTTAGAAAATGTCGGTTAGCCACCTGCTTCTTCTGCATGGACAGGTCACTATGTCTGTAATGTTCATCCCTCTGTGGCCAAAAATTCCAAAAAAGAATGGTGTTGGTAGTGAAGGAACTGAAGTGGTACAATATGGACCTTGCCGCTCTGAGTGAAATGCGCCTCCTTACAGGAGGACAATGCATTGAATCTGGAGTAGGGCATACCTTTTGGAAAGGGAGCCCTTCAAATAGGAATTCTATCTATGGTGTTGGGTTTGCAATTGGGTCTGTTCTAGTCTCAAATGTAAACCTCATTCCAACTGGAATGACAAGTGCCTGACACTTTGCATACCAATGCAGGGTTAAAAACCATGCCATTTAGAACTTGGTATGGGTAGCAAAATAAGTACCATCTCCCAGTGCCTATGTACCAAAGTCAAGGGCATCTTGTACAGAACCTTTTGCCAAACCTTTCCCCCCCCCCATCCCCAAGGATGACCAGGTCTTTCTCTTTGGGGATTTCAATGCTTGAGTGGGGCAAGGCCATTTTATATGGAAGTGGGTCATTGGGGGGGGAAAAAACTGGGTAGGCAACATGACTTCCTTTGGACTCCTGGGCCTGTGTACTGACATGAACCTTGTCATCAACACATTTCAGGATGAAAACCAAATCGGACATCCTGGATGCATCCCTGTTCTTGGTACTGGCACTTGTTGAATTATCATGAAGCAACAGGCTATTACAGACGTACACGTCATAAAAGCCATGTGTGGAGCAAACATCTACTGGACAAGGCATAGGCTCATACTGTCCAGTATATCTTTGACACCTCAGCCTTGACTGTCACAGAACACCACTCTGGAAATGCTTCAACATGGATAATCTTAAGATCCACTTTCAAGATTTTGTAGCTGCTCTGAAGGAACTGTCTAGCACTTCAGTTCTACCCTGCTACTGCCACTATTGAGCACTGGTGATCTTTCAGAGACCCAGTTGTGAAAGTAGCCACAGAAGTGCTTGTATTCACATTGAGGAAGAACAAGGACTAGTTTGCAAAATCATCCTTAATCTCAGGAATGTTGTTAAAGCATCAAGCAAAAGTTATGGTGGAAAGTGAGCCTTCCTCAATCTTCAAAGCTTCAGTGCAAAAGATACAGCAGATCAAGAATGAATGGTGGATTGTCAAAACAGCTGAAAGCCAAGCCTTCTTGGACAGACGCAGCATGCACAACTTTTATGCAGAAGTGAAAACAGCCTATTGATCCCAAAGAAACTTGGCTACAACAGGTCATGCAGATGACCGATGTGCTTTTGAAGGACGATCAAGCTGTGCTTACCAGGTGGGCAATACACTGAGACTCTGCTCAAGTTCCCATCCACTATGGGTCCCCACATCCTCAATGGTATGCCTCGGCAGCACATGCGCCTTGAGCTAGACCTGCTGCTGACTATTCTGGAAGTCTCCGCAGCCATTGAAAGCTTGAACTGCAAAGCAGCAGGTCCAAATGGCCTTTCAGTGGAGATCAAGGTTAATGAACACCACCTTACTCCTCACTGCCATGTGCTTCTCCAGGTTTGGGAGAAAGTTGACATTCCTTTTGGACTCCAGAAACATGCTTATTACCAATTTCAAGAAGGGGGGCAAGCAGCAAGCATGCATGCAGCAATGATGGGCATCTCCTTGTGCTGTGTTGCAGCAAAAATCCTATCTAGGCTCCTCTTAAACTAGCTCTCTTCAGTTGCTCAACTGCTTCCAGAATCACTCTGGCATTTGTTCCAACCAAGGAACAATTTTTTTTTTTGTGCCGCATCAACTCCAAGAAAAGACTCATGAGCAATGGGTACCCATTTGTTTTGGGACTTGGAGAAAGTGTTTCTCCATCTGCAGGGAAACTATGGAAGATCCTTGCAAAGTACAGCATTTCCTTCAGATTCCTTGCTGTAATCTGCATGCTTCGTGATGACCCCTCTGGAAAAGTCCTTTTTGGAGGTACAAGATCTCCCCTGTTTCTGATCAAGACCAGCATGAAGCAAGGCAATATGTTGGCACCATCTACCTTGCAGCACGGAGCAATGACCATGATGACATGAGCCTGAAAGTCTTTCTGTTAGGTTTGAAAAGCAATATAATCTGGCAAGATTGCCTAGACGGACTTTCTAGATTGGGCTTGGCATTTTGGTATGCAGATGATGCTACAATGAACCTCCACAACAACCTTCAACAAAGCCCTGGTAGGTGGTCCTTTGCATACCATCTTTTTGGACTAGGTGTTAATTCATCAAAAACAAAGAGCCTCAATAAGTATGTCCCAGGTGAACCTCCCATACTTGGGAGCATCCTTTCTTTTTCTGGTATTCTAGACGACCAGATCAACAGCATTCTACTCATGTCGCATTTGGGGAAATTCCTCTGAAAAATCAAGAACTGTGATCTCTTTAAGGGAATGATCAAGGTGTATGGGGCTGTGATCACTCTCCTGTACATATGGGAGACTTGGGTCACTTACTGCTGCCACATCAAGACCCTGGGACAGTTTCATCAGTACTGTCTGCGATATTTTGGGGCTCTCTTGGGAGGAAAAGATAAACATGGTGGTCTTGGAGATGGCTAATATGTACTCCAAGACCCTCATGTACCAGCGACTCCAATGGACTAGACATCTGGTCTGAATGGATGATGAGGGCCTGCCAAAGTTTCTCTCCTATAGTGAACTTCCCATTGGATTGTGGATTACCTTTTGAAACTATACAAATATCTGATTAGTAGTAACATGTCAGTGGCAGGAATTCACCCTCAGCACCTGGAATCCCTGGCCAGAGATTGATGGCAGTGGAGATAGATTTCAACTGTCATGGTGAAGACATTCGAGGCCTCAATACAGAAGTATGCAGAGGAGAGAAGACTACAAGAAAAGTTAGCCTCTGCCCAGGAAGAACCATCCATCCCATGCTCATGCTGTACAAGCCTCTTGTTCTAGACTGGATTTTCAGTCCTGTTCAAGCTCAACAAGGAAGGAGAGGACTCCTTGCCAGTGGTGGACCAATGACTGATTGGCAGAGACTCTTGACCCAGTTATCCCACAAAAAAAAAACCTACCTTTTTGACATTTAGGTTATACCAATTAATCACCTTTTCTATTTGGGTTATTTGGAACCCCAGCTACATTTCAGTGACTCATGAACAGAATCCTCTGCCCACGCAGTGTACATGCTGTTACCTATTTAGAGGACCTTTACAGTAACAATTAGCAGCAGCATTTGCAACATCTGAGGACTGTCCTGAGATCCTTGAGGTACATGGGACTTGCAGAAAACCCAAGAAAGTGTGCAACTGGGCAGGTGGAAGTGCAGTATCTTGGATTCCACTTGGGTCATGGGCAGGTGTGTCCCCAAATTGATGAGACTGCAGTGATTTGCAGCCTGCTTGAGACCAAAAAGAGGGGTGCAGTAGTTCTTGAGGCTGGCTGAATATCACTGAAGGTTTGTACCTTAATTTAAAAACTTAACCCCCCCCCCCCCCCCCCCCTCAAAAAAGTTCCCAACTTACTGATTGACTTTACTAAAAGGGGGTGCCAGATCCGGTCCAGTGGATTGGAGCCATGTAAATGGGCTTTTGCCCCAGTTAAAGCGGCTTCATGTCAGGACCTGCTTTTCCATTTACCTGATTTTGCTCTCCCTTTTGTCTTGCAGACTATCAGCTAGAGGGCTGGGGGCTATTTTGTCCCAGGCAGTGGAGGGGGAAGAGTTCCCTGTACACTGCTGTACATCAGCTGCAAGCTATTGGTGCAGGAGCGTAAGTACAGCATGATCGAAGGAGCATCTCTAAATGAGTAGTCTTCACTCTAATGCTACCTGCTGCAATGCCCTTTCACTCCATTTCAACCATGCCCTGCTCCAGTGGCTCTAGTACATAAAGGATGCCAACTCATGAATCACTCGTTGGTCTCTGGCTCTTCAGCCTGTTAAGTTTGGGATGGTCTACAGGCCAAGTGCAGAGATGCTGGATTATGTCTTATCAGCTGCAGGCCAGATGGCTCCCCAGCCTGAGTTGGGCAGTGGGGATGTGGGTGGCAAGAAGTCAATTAGAACTGGCCGTTAATGCGATGAGTTGTACCTGTTTGATTACTGGCAATTTACTTGTTTGTCTTGTGTTCTTTCAGAGAGAAGCCAGAAATCAGAGAGAAAGCTGAGCTACCCAGCAGGGGTTGAGAAAATTGGAAAGAAAAATAGTTGCTGAAATGTGATCTCTAAAATAAAGTGCACTTTGAGTGATCAAGACTGTCTCCCAGTTCCTCATTCCTTTAGCTGAATGAATGCTACAGTGGTATGCAGAGATGTGCTAATCCTCCCATGAGCTAACTACATGTTGTGCATACCTGCCAGTGTTGTGTTTACTCAGCACTGGTTGGTGGAGAGGTGTGTCTGGTTGCATATGCAGAAACAATTTCAGAAGTTCTGCAATTTTTCATAGGTTTAATCAAATTCAGATTAATATTGTGTAATTCAGTGTAATACTGTTTAAAACACTGGAAATGTAAAACAAATTACAAAGTAATCAAAATTTCCTTTCTTGCATCCAGTGGTTTGTGGAGATGCTTCTGTTCTTGCATTTGCTTTCTAAAACAGTCTGTTTAAAAACCCCTAAAGCTGCTCATGGCAGAAGCTGATGAGAAATGCTTTGTAAAAAATCCCTTTTATTAATGCTGGTAGTTGTTCGGACTGGTTTATTTTTAATAAAAATCCCTTATGAAGGCTCTTGCACTAGAGTATGAACAAGCAGGTGTCACCCCCTGCATTTCATATTTGCTTCACACATGGCAATATAATTGCATTGTACAATGGATTAATTTATGGTAAACTACAATCATAATATAAAGTACTATGCAAAGGTATTAGGCCTCCTATTTTTTTTTTTTTAGTATAAACTTTTTTTAACATGTAGATTTTTATGGCTTCTACATTTGAGTCAGTACCAAAGCATGTTAAATTTACAAGCATTAGTTCTATAGCACAAAATTAAATGTTACAGAAAAATCTTTGTATACCAGTAAAGAAGTCAGCATATTAGGTAGAGGACCACTTTTCAGCCATAAAATGTAACGAAGGCTGCTGGGTTTGCATGCAAAAATAAGCAAGTGCATCAATGTCTCCAGAAGATCTGTGGCCTGTTTTGCTAGATGTTCAGTAAAACTTGTCATCTAATTTCCTTATAAAAGTGCACAAATTGTATCCTAGACTGCTTGGCTTTTAAAGGGACTATTTGACTTCAAGATTTCAAGAAGCTTATTGTCTCATGCATAGTAAAAACATAGTAAAAATTAGTTTTTTTTTTTTAATGTAGAGAAGACTTTTGCACAATTTTTATATAAAATGTGAGGCTTTAAACAGCTGTAGTTCATTCATAATGGCCAGTTTTATTCTGCAGGATTACACACAGGGCCGTCTTGTACTTGGAGCAAAGTGGCTCCAAGTGCAATGCAAGTGTCTTCTAGTTTGAGACTGATGCAATTTGTCATTTTCCTGTCCCATGCCCATGTTGAAATAGCAAATGCACTGAGCCAATCTGAGTGCCCATGGGGGTGTTTTTGTTTTAAAATTGGGTGTAGTCATGCGCATTGTTAGGGCATTGCTATCTTGAGCCAGTGGAAAGCAATTACACAATTGAACAAAACCTGGTCTTGGGTCAATGGTGCAGTATTTCACTTATTTTACAGGCACATCAAGCTACATTGGACCCCTGCAGTAATGAATTCCTTGGGAGATGTCCAAATAGTTCATTATACAGAAAAAGTTGTATACAGTTGTCACACCACTTGCTCGTGCGTAAAACAAGACCAACGGTGTTTATGCTTAATTCACTTACATATTAACAAAGTAAAGGAAATTGGTCATTGTTCTATGCATCATGTAAAGAAGGCTGATGTACAGATGTAATTGCAGAAAGGGTTTATTTACAAACAGGCAGGTAAACTGATCCAAAACATAATGTGAAAGCAGTGAGGAAACTGGGAAGGGTCATGCGAGGCACAAACAAAAGGCAAGAGCGAAAGGCGGCAGAGTCCAAATAGACAAAATGGTGAAAACCAGGAGGACAATAGAGATACAAGGTACAGGGTTGTATACTTGGCAAAATCTGTTTTTGGAGTCCTTATAAGTGTGTTCTACGATTTGTGCTGTGATCAGCTTCAGGTGCACATCATGAGGACTAATTGAGCTTAAGTGCGGCATGCATGCAAGTATCAGTTTGAGACAAGCTGCCACGTATGTACATGAGACAATGTTGTCATGTGAATATTGTAATCTTTCAGTAAAATTTGTGATGTCCTATCAGTTTTATTGCCGAAGAAACTTGTAATCCTGTACTGCTTTAATTTTCAGCATTCCTTATCATGAGTTTCTCCTTCCCAGTCACTATCACAGTTCATTGAGTTAAAGGATCATGAACAGAGGCGATGATTTCTTTATCGAAATGATAGAGGTTACCAGCGTATCCTTGTCAATGTCCACCTACTGACTCAATGTTTTTACTAAATCTTTGCAGTTCAGTTAATTTTGATGTATTGCCAATCACCAGTAATGTCAGGAGTCATTTAGTCCTTTTATCGATCCTCAAGGAGGCAAGTAACACTGCCCAGGAATGGGTTCGGCATTGGCACGATAAGATATGATCGATCCTTTGATTATTGTTCTCGATAATTGTTAGTGATAAGTATACAAGGCTAGGTAAGCCTTTGTTTTATGGTATTAACATGTTAACTTGACTGCAGACTTAATTGCTTAGTTTGTCTCTGGGGCAAGAGGAATTTGCTATAGCGGGGCCACAGTGTAGTAATATGGACCTTGTGCACGTGACGTCACGGCCACGTGATTTCCTGTTTACACCGCCATACTGGGGATCACACTTTCGCAAGTTTGTAAGTGATACCCGCTATTGTCTTAAGTCTGCCTCTCGACTTATGCTGAATCCCTGGATGTCACAGCAAAAAATCACCATAGAGATAAGATTGCTGTTTTAGGGGTCAACCCATATATCATTACGAGTGAAACCAAATCTGTGCTTGATTGTTCAAGTAACGAACTGCCAGACGCAAGTTACCCCGATGTACATCACTATCTAATCAACACGCCAGGGGGTTACAGTGGTCAGTCACTAAAAGCCTACAAGTCA
>JAPEKM010000016.1:19539784-19551004 GCA_027575975.1 Cathorops multiradiatus
AGTTTAATCATTTACATGTGAGCAGATTTACTGTATTCAGTTTAAAATGTTACTATTCATTTAAATAATGGTGTTGGGAATTAATTCATACATAAAAACAGTAGTATTTATTTTTCCACAGAGAGTCCTAAACCTGTGGTGATTATAAAGCCTGATAAGGAGGTGTTCAGAGGAGAGAGAGTGACTTTCAGATGTGAGATACAGAGAGGAAGAGACACTGAGTGGACATACAGCTGGAAGAGGAATGATGACACACTCTCATCCCGAACAACACAGGAGTTTAGTCTTGATTCAGTAGGAAATGATGACAGCGGTGAATACACCTGCAGTGGGAGGAGAAGTGACTCTCAGAGCTCAGAGACCAGTGATGCTGTTACACTGACTGTATCAGGTGTGTTTTATCTCGCATATTGTCAATTTTTATTAACATTTTAAAGTGTGTGCATGCATTTTTCACATGTGACAGAGGACTCTATCACAGACTACTAGAGCATTTTATCTTAATGATGAAACATTAATTACCCCAGCACACACACACAATTGTCTCCTAACCAAAATTCCATACACAGACTTATTCACACCATAAAATCATCTCTAACCTGCTGTATGAAATGCTTATCAAACATGCAGACACATCTAAGGACATTTCTTGGACTTCTTTGTATCTGTTTTCACAAGTTCTTGAATTTTGTGATACCTGTTTGCTTGCTTAGTTTAAACAACATGTTACCTTGTGTCTGTCAGCCAGGGATTTTGTGTTGAGTTCCACACTATTGGAGCTAAAAGGAAGCTCTGTGTGAACTGATGTGTGTTTTTAAATTTACATGTACAACCCCAATTCCAAAAAAGTTGGGACAAAGTACAAATTGTAAATAAAAACGGAATGCAATGATGTGAAAGTTTGTTTGCACTGGGAACAATTTTCAAGTTTGAAAAGCAACAACAATGACCATGTAGCAGCATGTACTGCAACTGCAAAAGGAAAAACTGTAATTGCTGTAATTAAATTACTGTTTAATCAGAAAACTTACTTCTAGCTGCATATGGTCCTCGTACTTCAGTCTTGTCAGAGTTAAGCAGAAGGAAATTATTAAGCATCCAGTGTCTAATGTCCTTTACACATTCCTCAATTCTATTAAGCTGGTGTCTCTCATCAGGTTTTGCAGAAACATACAACTGTGTGTCATCAGCATAACAGTGGAAACTAATACAATGTTTATGAATAACATCACCCAGAGGTAACATATATGAAAAAAAAGCAGGGGACCCAAGACAGAACCTTGTGGAGCACAAAACTTTACCTCAGTATGTCTAGAAATATCACTATTTCTATCAACATACTGATAGCGATCAGTTAAATAACACATGAGCCAGGAAAGGGCCATTCCCATAACTCCCATAAGTTTTTCTTGTCTATCCAGAAGAATCTAATGGTCAGTGGTATCAAATGCTGTACTAAGGTCAAGCAACACAAGCAGCGAGACACAGCCCTGATCAGACGCCAACACTAGGTCATTTACTACTTTAACCAGAGCTGTCTCTGTGCTATGATGAGGTCTCAATCCTGACTGATACATTTCATGGATGTTATTCCTATGTAAATAAAAGCATGACTGCTGTGCCACAGCTTTTCAAGGATCTTGGAAATAAAGCGGAGGTTTGATGTTGGCCAAGAATTGGACAACTGACAGGAATCAAGGTCAGGGTTTTTTAATCAGGGGTTTGAGAACTGCTACTTCAGGAATTATCTGTTTGAATAATAATAATAATAATAATAATACATTAAATTTATATAATGCCTTTCAAAAAAGCCAAGGACACTTTACAATTATAGACAAAAAAACTCCACTAAATATGGGTCAGGATGTAATTCCCGAGGTGTCGCAGCCACAGTCCCACCAAAAGGCACAGGGAAATAAGTCCCACATCTCCACCACAGCCACCATGACGCCGCCAGCAACATCACTCGAACACCATGCCATGGATCCAGAACATGAGCACAGAAGCACCACCATGCACAGCACTGGTATGTCCCAAACCGCCTGCACAGCCGGCGCAATGCCACCGAGCAACATCGCTTGGAACATTATGCCAAGCATTAAAGCACACAGTGCTGGACAACCATGATGTTAAAATAAGCAAGAAGCTCACCGCAGTCCACAGCTGCGAGCACAGGCATCGCCCACGGCAAACCAAATCCTGGAGGGAACCGATGATCAAAACTGGGTCCGGAGCTACACCACCACCGGCGGACAAAACACTCAAATATGCATCAAACTACACAAACACACAGAAAAAGGAAAGTAAATAAAAGTAAAAAAAGTTGAAAAAATTAAATAAATTTAAAAAGCTCCGGTGAGAAGCAGCAGCCAGAGTATGCACGATGTACTCTCAACTGGAAATGGAAATGAATAGATGTGTAGGTAAGGGATCTAGTACAGAAGCTGAGGCTTTTGATGCCGAGATTAATGAAAATAATTCAGTTTCTTTTAGGGGAGTAAAACATTCTAATTGATTATCTGATACAGTTATATTGTTAACTACAGGATCACTTACAATGTCTGACCTTAAATTAGTAGATCGAATTTTTTGTCGGATATTCTCAATTTTGTCATTAAAAAAGTTCATGAAATCATTGCTACTAAAAACTGCAGGTGTTCATGTGTCTATAGTGGACTTATTCCTAGTTAATTTTGCTACAGTATTAAATTGGAATCTCGGATTATTTTTATTTTCTATTAGGGAGGAGAGATATGTTGATCTAGCAGCACAAAGAGCTTTTCTATACTTCAGGAAGCTCTCCTTCCATGCTAATTTGAACACTACCAATTTTGTTTGACACCATTGATGTTCCAATTTTCAAGTGGTCTGTTTCAATTTTCGAATGTCACAATTATAATAAATGTGCTAATAAAAGCAGTCATTTTTTTGTCTCTGACCATTTTCTTTTTAAGAGGAGCTACATTATCTAAGCTATGGTGGAATATTGACTCTAAGCATTCAGTTGCCTGATCAAGTTCTGCAGGGGCTGACAGTGACCCAATCAAAGTTGATAACTCTGGGAGATCATTTATAAAGCTCTGTGCAGTAGTTGACGTAAATGTACGTTTAATACAGTAACATGGTGAGGTGCATATATTATTACTCAGACATATTTTGAATGAGATGAGATAATGATCTGCGATACTTTCAGACTGTGGAAGTATGACTATATTTTCTATGTTTAATCTGAATGTTAGTATAAGATCAAGGGCGTGACCACCATTATGGGTTGGTCCTATGACATTCTGATTAATCCCTACTGAATCTAAAATGGACATAAACAGTGTTTCAGAGGATCTTCTGGGTTATCGAAGTGAATATTAAAATCTCCGACAACTAAAGTTGTGTCTAAAGAAATAACAATGTCTGAGATGAAAGCCACAAATTCAGAAAGAAATTCAGAATATTTCCCTGGGGGCCTGTAAATAATAAGTAAAGCTATTGACTGGGTAAACCTATTTTTCAAGACTATATATTAGTATGAAGAACTTCAAACCTATTAAGTTTATAACCAGGTTTTTGTATTACACCTAGATAATCATTATAAATTACCGTGATGCCTCCCCCTCTGCCGGTTAGACAAGGCTGGTGTATATAAGTGCATCCAGGAGGACTCACTTCATTTAATGCTATATATTCATTTGGCTTAATCCATGAACACAGTACTAACATTGCATTATACTTCACCAAAGATAAATTCCAACCATTTCTTCTTCACCTTTTCTATCTTGGACAAGGAATGCAACATTGATGTGTTACTGCCACAAATAACACAGGCACGAACTTGTTCAGCCATGTTTTCAACTTGCCGTTAGGTCCTCTTTGTTAGCTACTGACCAGATGGGCTCTGCTATCCAGTGTTGCCAGATACTGCTGACGTTTTCCACCCAAAATATGTTCAAATCCGCCAAAATGCACTTAAAACTGCCCAGTCTGGTAACACTGCTCTCCTCGCACGCTCTCTCCTCGTGCTTCAATCAGAACTTCCTTTCCATGGGCGGTTGCAAGCCAAGGTGGGCGAGGCCATGAATACTAATTTTCGATGTGACGTAAGATCGTATGGCTTTTTCAGATCTGCTCATTTTTCCCACTATTTTCTTTCATAAGCTAATATAGGGAATGGGAGTAGAATTATATTTTCACATGCAGCATGCATATGCAACTCAGCATGAACTATGGTATTTCAAAAAGAGCCAGTATTAAATGTTTTTGGTGGAAGGACACCTTTTAATTGTAGCAGAATAGTCAAGCTGTTTGAGAAACGGAATCAGGACCTTATCTAAGAACAAGTAATCTACTAGTGCATCTCAAACAATTAGAATATCGTGAAAAAGATATTCATGAAAGTGAAAATGTATATATTCTAGACTCATTACATGTAAAGTAAGATGTTTCAAGCATTTTTTTTCTATTTTAATTTTGATAATTATGGTCTACAGTGCAAAAAAAAATCTCAAAATATGAGAATATTTCATTTCGAGTTTGAGTAAAACAGGATAAATACAGTGTATCTCTCGGTCTAATTCACTACACACAACCACAGTCATGAGGAAGACTGCTGACTTGACAGCTGTCCAGAAGATGATCACTGACATCCTCCATAAGGAGGGTAAGCCACAGAAGGTCACTGCTGAAAAGGCTGGCTGGAAAAGGTGCACAAGCAACAGGGATAACCGCAGCCTGAAGAGGATTGTCAGGAAAAGTTGATTCAAGAATTTGGAAGAGATTCACAAGGAGTGGACTGAGGCTGGTGTCAGTGCATCAAGCACCACCACGCACAGACATCTTCAGGAAAGGGGCTACAACTGACACATTCCTAATATCAAGCCACTACTGAACCAGAGACAACGTCAAAAGCGTCTTACCTGGGCTAAGGAGAGAAAGAACTGGACTGTTGCTCAGTGGTCCAACGTCCTCATTTCAGATGAAAGTAAAGTTTGCATTTCATTTGGAAATCAAGGTCCTAGAGTCTGGAAGAAGAGTGGAGAGGCACAGAATCCAAGGTATTTGAAGTCCAGTGTGAAGTTTCTGCAGTCTGTGATGATTTGGGGTGCCATGTCATCTGCTGGTGTTGGTCCACTGTGATTTATCAAGTCCAAAGTCAACACAGCATCTACCAGGAGGTTTTAGAGCACTTCATGCTTCCATATGCTGACAAGCTTTATGGAGATGCTGATTTCATTTTCCAGCAGGACTTAGCACCTGTCCACAGTGCCAAAACTTCTACCAAATGGTTTGCTGACCATGATATTACTGTGCTTGATTAGCCAGCCAACTCTCCTGACCTGAACCTCAGAGAGAACCAATGGGTATTGTCAAGAGGAAGATGAGAAACACCCAACCCAAAAATACAGACGAACTGAAAGCCACTATCAAAGCAACCTGGGCTTCAGTAACACCTCAGCAGTCCCACAGGCTGATCACTTCCATGCCATGCTGAAATGATGCATTAATTCATGGTAAAGGAGCCCCAACCAAGTATTGAATGTATACATGAACATCTGTTTCAGAAGTTGGAAATGTATGTACAGTAAATCATTTTTTGATTGAATCTTCAGAAATATTCTAAGAATTTGAAATACTGGATTTGTGATATTCATGAGCTATAAGTCATATTCATCAAAATTAAAACAAAAATAACTTTAAATATTTCACTTCACATGTATTGAATATAGAATATATGAAAATGTATCTTTTTGAATTAAATTACCAAAAAAGGGGAACTTTTTCAATATATTCTAATTGTTTGAGATGCACTAGTACAGTGTTTCTCAACCTATATGGGCCACAGCCCATTTAGTGGGCCACAATTTTTATTTTTTTCAAAATTTTTAGTAGGGTACAATTGCTGGGTTGCATCTGATGTCACAGCCAGTTCATTAGATATGCAAGACATGAAGTGGTGGTCAGCTAAACTCACTGTTCACAAAGCATTACTATCACTGGGGCACCTTGCTAATCATTGAATTGCCCTATGCTTGCTTTTTTTTTTTAGCTACTCAAATCAAACAAACTGTGAAACTGATAAGTTTCTTCCAAGTTCCCTGTGAAGTGATAAAGGGTGAAAGAACAAAGGATTTTCCCAAAAGCTGACAAGAAAGGTGGCTTTTGAACCTTTTGCTGCATTGGAAGGGAGCCGAGTTGAAGAACACTTGAGTTTTTTTTTTTTCAATGTTTATTTGAAAATAGGTATTATCACAGCTTTTTTCCAAGTATCAGGAAACAGACACTGATTAATGGACATGTTTACCAAATGTGTAATGGGTTTGCAGAGTGCGTGTGCATTATTCTTAAACAGGGAGGAATCAAAACCATATATATCTTGAGCCTTAGACCCTTTAAGATTAGTTAAAATTTTATTTATCTCTTCTTCATTTATTTCTTGGAGATTAAAAACTGGGTATTCGTAATTAGGTGGGGAGATAAGCACATTCCGATGACCAAAAGTTGTTGCTAATTGTTCAACAGACTCCTTAAAAAAGGTGTTAAAAGCCAGTGCAATTTCGCTGTCATCTCTTGAGATATTTCCATTAATGTTTAACTCTAATGGGTGGTTTCTTTTTGTTACTTTCCTTGACATTGCATTTAGGTGTTTCCATATTTGTTGGCCATTACCTCTTGCCTGGTTAATAAGGCCAATAAAATAGTTTGCTTTAGATTTACGAAGCATGCTTATTACTTTATTCCTCAGTCCTTTAAATATCCTGTAATCACTGTCCAATTTACTTTTTAGGGCAGTTTTAAGTGCATGATCCCTTTTCCTCATTAGGCTCCATAACTCTTCATTTAACCATGGTAAATTTGATTTTTTACGTCCATGTGTACATTTCTTAATGAATTTATCTTTCACACCTCCAATAATGCTTAAGAAGAGTGTGCACTTATCATTTAAAGGCCTGTCATCATATTTAAAATCACACCAATCTAATAGTTTTAATTGTTCCTCGAACAGTTGCATATCCTTCTTTGTTATTCTGTATGAAATCTTTTTATTTTCATGTTTGTAGATAAACCTTTTCTTTGTTAGTTTTCGACACACCAACACTAAATTGTGGTCCGAAATACCAGTGATAAAGTTATATGATGTAGTGATTCTCTCTGGTCGATTACAGAATATCAGATCAATCTGTGTATTAGAACAGCGTGTAATTCTAGTCGGCCCATTAACCATTTGGGAAAGATTGTGTTTTCCAGTGATATCTTTAAGTTTTCTCCTGTCTGTTTTGCTACACCAGTTTATATTGAAATCACCAAGTATCATAAATTCCTTCCCAGTGTGTTCAAGGTTTGATACAAGTGATTTAAATTCATCATAAAAAGAATTGCTCGATGATGGTGGCCGATATAGACAGACAATTATAAATGACATGTTTTCTGACAACGAGACAGATACAGCGATACATTCAAAGTTTACTGTCAGCTCATATCGAGTGCTTCGAAAGCAGTCCTTAATGTAAAATAGTAGGCCACCGCCTCTTCCAGTCTGTCTGTCTTGTCTATAAATGTTATATCCTGGCACAGCATAAACAGAGTCTGGTGAATTCGGCGTTAACCATGTTTCGGATAGACCTAAAAAATCCAGGTTAGAATCTGACAAGAGTTTATAAATTTCATCAGTCTTGGATATAATACTCCGAACATTCAGATGCCCTCCCAGAAGTCCCGTCGGCTTGACGCGAGGATTCCAGAGAATTTTCGCATGATTTACGGTTTGGATAGAGAGATAGTCACGTCTTTGTTGCAACTTCAGATGGAGAGTATTGCAAGATCCTACCGGTTTCGTTGGTTTAGTTTGTGTATTCCATGCCGCTTGATCCGGAGAGGATATATCCACAGAAGTAGGCCCAGGGTTGAGCTGGATATCCCCAGCGAGGAGTAGAATGAAGGCCAGGTAGGACAATTGTTTGTATGGGTAATGCCGCTTCCATCGGTGGCTTGCGCACGTTGTTTTAGTTGATTTAGCAGACGGCATGACTGCACATTTATTGATGGCTGAGTAAATTATATGATGTCCAAAAGTTATTGTTGCGGCAGAACAGGAGGTAGATAGGCCTGCATGTTCCCATTGTTGTGGACACCAGCAGGCACGAACTGATAGTATCAGCAATGCAGCGATGTAGACACCAAGAGTCATTAATCCATGCTTCATGCTTGATTTTTTCCGAAGTTTAAAAACACGTCTTAAAAGTCGTAAAAAAAAAAGAGGAAGAAAAAAAGAAAAAGAAAGAAGTGCGTGTCAGCTGCGCCTGCCTCGCCTGCTTCACTAAGCTTCACTTATTATTAGCGGCATCGTTTATTGCGTGTTTAACTCCATGATGTTTTATTAGTTTTGGGGGCTGTTTTAATGTTGTTTTGACAGGCTTCTTTAGATACTTTAACCCTTCTCGATACCAGAAAAAGATATCATTGAAGAAATTGTAATACAAATGACAATTCACTATATAGGGTTCCCGCAGGCCATGAAAAACATTAAAAGTTATTCATTAAAAAAAGGTGTTTTCAGGGCCTTAAGTCATTAAATTGTATTAGTTTGGCTGGCAAATAAAAAGTTTAAATCATGGATTGAGCGTGTTAATAAGTATTCATTTAGGTATAAACCTTGTTGGAAAATATGTAGCTTGAGAAACATGGGGAAGACAGCCTTGCAAATGCATGACAGAGGACAGGAAACATGTTAAATCGATCTATGTTTTGTCATGAGTCCAACTGCATGTGATCAAGTCCAGGCAAAACCAGTGGCAGCCACTGTATCATCATCATCATCATCATTTGAACCCTCTATGGGTCCGACTGGACATGTACCCAAGCCAAAGTCAATATCAGATGTTATTTGTAGCCAACAATGAAGCAATTAAAGCAGAAATAATTTGGTTGATGCACACAGTCCATATACATACAGATCAAATGAAAAAAAAGTGACATTTAGTGCAATAGATTGTTTGCACATGATGTCCAGTGACCCTCTCTGATTTAGCAGTGTCCACCATCTTTGTGGAATAACACGTGTAGCAACAAGTACCTTAATACGAATGCCACAAATTTGCACAGTTATAGGCTGCTCAAACAATTCTGCTAAGGCTGGAGTCAGATTGTTTAGTTTACCCACTGTTAAAATGTGAGAAAGACCCCAAATGGAAGATCTAACCTGTAGGTGACAGATACAGTAGTTTGCAAATCTGAACAGATCGGATATAAAAGAGACCAGCTACAAATATGTATATGTGCAGCTCATTTCATAAAGGTTTTTATATTTCTACCATTTGTGACCATAGACAAAATGTATATATAAAGATGCGACATACTGTACGTAATATACATGTAAGCACTACTTTAATTTATATTGCAGTAACAAATGCATAGCACAAAGCCCCAGTAAAATGTAGGTAGTTGAGCTTAGTAAAATGTTGCCTAAGAAGACATCAATAATTAGGTTGTTGGGGTTTTTTTGGGTTTGTGGGTTGTTTTTTTTGTGTAGCATTTGCCCACATCAGGAACCTACTAGATCCTTACAGTAAACTTGCACTAAACTTTTGTATGCTTTCATCTGCTTCCCAGTGATGAAGCTAGTAGTTAACACCAGGTAATTCACGATGTCTGTGTAATCCACACTCGGCCACCTCCGTACATCGTCTTCATACTCTACAGCATTGCTGTACGGATCCACCCCTGAACATTCTTTTATCTTTTCCCTGTACCTGACCTTGTCACTATTACTCAATTCATAGTACATTTGCGAAAAATTGCAGTTAGCCAACATACTCTCCTCTGTCGTCATGGATGCTATCCTGCAAAGATGGTGGACACAACTAAATCGGAGAGCATCATGAGAGATTTGTGATGTAAGTGCAAACAGTCTATGTTTCCTGACAGTGGGGTTACACATGCATTTTCATGTGGAGAAAAAGAAACCCAGTTATCTAGTCAAATATGGTCTTTCACAAGATAATACAAGACAAGTGTTGCCAGGCAAAACGAACCTTGCCTGGCAGCACTTATTTTATACCTAATATCTCTCATTTAGATTTTTTAGATGTTTTGCCTGGCAACACTTGTATTGTATTATCTTGTGCAAGACCATATTTGAGTAGATAACAGGTTTTGTTTTCTCCACATGAAAATGCATGTGTAGCCCCACTACACATGCAAAGTTTTCACAAATATATCATGAATTCATTAATAGTGACAAGATCAGGTATGATTCTGATTCAACATATGTTTGTGAAAGAGAGCATTACACTCAGAACCAGAATCATGTGTGTTTGTGAGAAATAGAATCAAAAGGAAGATGTCGTGAAAAAAAGATTTTGACCTTTTTGGTGATATTGACCGGATGACCCTCAAAATGTTGGAGGTTCTTTTTGAGACCAATGGCCATCTATCCTGAAAGTTTCATGAAGATTGGTCCAGTCATTTTCCTGTAATATTGTGAAAAAAACCAAAGGGAAAAAACCCACTGAAAACAATACCTCGCCTCCTAGTGGAGTCTGTCCCGGGCGAGATAATAACCAGCAACCAGATAATAATACAAGATAACCAGCAACCAGAGACAGTAGTTGTCAGAAAGGGGGGGCTAAATGTTGTAAATGACCAGAAATACATCTTAGTACACAAAGAGACATTTTTGTTGCAATCTTGCATTTATTTTCAGTGTATTTATATTTTTGTGCCAAAACTAAAATGTTGTGCCAAGTGCCCAAGTTACATTTTGTTTGGTAATTAGTGACTTTTTTTTTTTTTGGATTTTATAATGCTGATGATAATGTAAATTAAAATGGCAAGTTTTCTGTTGTATGTTGGAAGTTTTGGATGTTGCATTTAAAAAAATTTTTTGAGACAAACTGAACTGCTTTACCATGTCCATAAAACTTGACATTACTACATTAAATTTAAAAAGGTATTTTTCATGTTTCTCAATAAACATGAAGTATTTTGTAATTTTTGTTTTGACATATGTGACATTTTTAAAAACTGTATAAATTTAAGCATAAGCAGGGATGAGGATTTTCCACCGATCGGCGGATTTCCAACTTTTTCAGACCAAAATGATTGATTGATTGTTTTTGAGATTGATGTAAATCCTTTGAGAAATTTTCGGCAGGGGGTATGGTTAACGATCTGTGGTCACCTTATAACGCAGACATCCCAAGTCTCCCGGAAGTTCCGGGAGTCTCCCACATA